>CM039666.1:20958420-21479157 GCA_022405105.1 Aristolochia contorta
CACAAACTCAGAATTGCAGAGGAAGAGAGAGAAAGGCCTTTGCTACCGTTGCGAAGACAAGTGGGCTCCAGGCCATCGTTGCAAAAGGAAAGAACTGAACGTGCTGCTGGTTTGCGACGAAGAGGAGGATTCGCCTGAACACATGGATATGGAGAATGACGATTAGGGAGAAGCAGAACTGATCAGTTAATTGAGGTGTCCTTAAGCTCAATCGTTGTACTAACCTCAAAACAATGAAGCTGAAGGGTGCCATTGGTGAACAAGAGGTTGTCGTGTTAATCGACTCTGGTGCGACCCATAATTTTATTTCTCGGATAGTAGTGCAGAAATTGCAGATTCCATTACGTTGGACTGGGTCTTGTGGAGTGACCATGGGTCGGGGAGCAAAGATGACAGGAAAGAGGTTGTGCCAAGGTGTGACCTTACACGTCCAGGGACTCGACATTGTGGAGGATTTTTTTTCAGTTGGGGCTTGGAGGCTCTGATGTAATCTTGGGTATTCAGTGGCTGGAGACTCTTGGGATGACACATACGGATTGGAAAGCAAAGGTTATGAAGTTCACAACGGGCAAGCAAACAGTGACCTTATGGGGTGACCCATCATTGGGGAAAACCTTTATCTCTCTAAATTCTATGCTCTAAACAATTCGTAAGGAAGGAGCTGGATATTTGGTTGAGTTTAAGCAGCTCGAGTGTATGACAACTCAGGAGCCGGACATTCTGGGTGAGCTACAAGATGTGTTGGCCAGATATGCAGTGTTATTCCAAAAACCGTCTGGACCTCCACCGGAGCGAGGACATGAACACACCATCCTTCTCCAAGAAGGGTCCCAGCCGGTCAGCATCCGCCCCTATCGTTACCCGCACGTTCAAAAGGAGGAAATTGAGTGGCTCATTGGTGAGATGCTCGCTGCGGGTATTGTTCGACCGAGTAAAAGTGCATTTTCCTGTCTGGTTAAGAAAAAGGATGGTTCATGGAGATTTTGCGTTGACTACCGGGCTTTAAACAAGGTTACAATTCTGCACAAGTACCCAATTCCGGTTATTGATTAGTTGTTAGAGGAGCTTGGAGGGGCCCAGATCTTCACTAAATTGGATTTGAGGTCTGGTTACCATCAAATACGTGTTTGGGATGAAGATATTTTGAAGACCACATTCCGCATACATTCGGGACATTATGAGTTTATGGTGATGCCCTTCAGACTCACTAACGCGCCAGCCACCTTCCAATCGTTGATGAACGACTTATTCCGAGTTCCTCAGAAAATTCATATTGGTATTTTTTGATGATATACTCATCTACAGTACTTTTTGCAGACCATATGCAGCACCTGAACCAAGCTTTGGAGGTCCTCCTTCGCAATCATATGTATGTTAACTTGAAGAAGTGTGAGTTTGGGCAGCAGAAGGTCTCCTATTTGGGACATATCATTTCAGGTGACGGGGTGGAAGCCGACCCAGAAAAGATACGAGCCATGGAGGAGTGGCCACAACCGACATGCTTGGCCTCTCACTCAATTACTCAAGAAGGATAGCTTTTGTTGGTGTGAAGAAACACAACAGGCCTTTGAGGCTCTTAAACAGGCCATGACAACCGTCCTAGTGTTGATTATGCCAGATTTTGGCAAGACCTTTGTGGTTGAAACTGATGCCTCCGGCTTTGGTTAGGGGCAGTACTTTTACAAGAGGAGCATCCTATTGCTTATTATAGTCAGACTCTGGGTCCTCGAGCAAGAACGAAGTCTATTTACGAGAAGGAGCTCATGGTCATTGTCTTTGCAGTGCACAAGTGGCGTCCCTACCTTCTTGGTAAGAATTTTATTGTTTTGGCTGATCAGCAAAGCTTGAAATACTTGTTTGAACAACGTATTGTGGGTGCAAATTATAAAAAATTGATCACTAAACTCATGGGGTACCAATTTGAGATTCAGTACTGAAGTGGGGCAGGTAACCGCGTGGCTGATGCCCTTTCACGAGTTCCGGATCAGATAGAGTGTATGAGTATGACCTTACCCCAGTGGCAGCATTGGGAGACGCTCAAGGCTGAACTTGATTCAGATGATTTTCTCAGCAAGGTACGAGGCGACATCACGACCGGGGAACAACTCCATGAAGGGTTTTCTGTTATAGGCGGAGTGTTGTTTTACAAAGGCTGGTTAGTGATTCCTCGTTCATCTTCCTTGATTCCTGTTATATCGAAAGAATTTTATAGCTCGCCTATGGGTGGACACTCCGGGGAGACTAAAACATATCAGAGAATTGCAGCAGAACGTTGGTATGCGCAAGGATGTCTCCAGATTTGTTCAAGAATGTGTTGTTTGCCAACAAAATAAATATTTGGCAACTACCCCGGCCGGGCTGCTACTACCAATTCCTATACCCAAATAAGTTTGGGACGAGATCACCATGGATTTCATTGAAGGGTTGCCATGCTCCGACAGGAAGGATTGCATTTTGGTGGCGGTCAACCGTTTAAGCAAATATGCACACTTCATAGCCCTCAAGCATCCATTTACAGCTATATCAGTGGCTGCACTTTTCATGCAAGAGATAGTCCGGCTCCATGGCATTCCCTAATCCATAATTTCAGACCGAGACAAGGTCTTCATGAGTCATTTCTGGTCCGAACTCCTACGTCTACAAGGGGCCACATTAAAGCGCAGTACAGCATCTCATCCCCAAACCGACAGGCAATCCGAAGTGGTTAACCGATGACTTGAGACATATTTACGTTGTTTTGCATCAGAGAAACCGAGGACCTGGTCGCAATGGTTAGCATGGGCAGAATATTGGTACAACACAAGCACCCATTCAGCCACCCATTGTACACCTTTTAAGGTGTTATATGGGCGTGACCTTCCTCCACTGATTCGTTATGAGAGGGGGGCAGCAACAGTGTCTGTGGTGGAACAACTCCTTGAGGATCGAGACACGGTTTTGGATGAGTTACGGATCCACCTCTTACAAGCGCAGCAAAGGATGAAGCGTTATGCGGACTCAAAACGCCACCATGAGGAGTTACCACCAGTGGGCGACTCAGTGTTTCTAAAACTCAGACCTTATAGACAACAGTCCTTGGCTCGTCAGAGGTTTGAGAAACTCGCAGCGCGCTTTTATGGACCATTTAAAGTGGTCCAATGGGTGGGCAAGGTGGCCTACCGCTTGGAGTTACCACCAACAGCACACATCCACCCTGTTTTCCAAGCGGTAGGCCGGCTAGAGGGACCATGGTAACATCCTTTACTTAACCAATTCAGTTGACAGCAGATCTGGAATTAAAAGTAGAACCGGAAACACTCTTGAATGTGAGAGCTAAACCTCACGGGAAGGCGGGCGAACTGCAAGTTTTGTTAAAATGGAGATCGTTACCGGAGTTTGAAGCTACTTGGGAGGATCCTCAGGTGATACAACAGCAGTTCCCTGATTTCCACCTTGAGGACAAGGTGAAACTTTGGGCGGGGGGTAATGATAGACCACCGGTTCAGTATGTTTATTCTCGAAGAAAGGAGAGGGGAAAACATAATATCTGAAAGGCAGAGTGGGGATTAGGAAAAAAATATGACAGGTTAGAAGCAGGAAAATGTGGGAAGGATGGTGGAGGGACTGGGCGTAGGGGATATATGGGTAAGAGGGAGAGAGTGAAAAGGGAGAGGAAATTTCTGGTGTAAGCTACTAGCTTGTGGAGAGAACGAGCCTCTCGAATGCTGGGTTACCTATATTCAATGAAATAGAAACTTTGACTACAACAATCTCATTGTAATTTCTGTGTGTGAGTGTGTAAGAGTTGCACGACGTACCAGTGTTTACAATGTTGATGATATTATCTTGATAGGAAATGATGCTGCAGGGATGTTTTGAGTTAAGGAATACCTAAGTCATCATTTTCAGGTAAAGGATCTAGGCTCTCGCGGTACTTCTTTGGCATTGAGGATGCCTGGAGAAAGGGGGGTCCGCATACTTGTGACAGAGGAAGTAAGTTATGGATATGTTGCATGAGCATGGTTGTTGGGAGCAATGTTTTAAAAACCGAACCGGCCATCAAACCGATAGTAAATCCGGCATTGGTCGAACCAGTAAGACCGGGTTGAACCAGTTAGACCGGGTTGAAAACCGATGAAGGTTATATTGTAAATATTTAAAAACTATTTTATAATAAATCACGAAAAGAGCTTTGCTATCTACTAGATAGACTGATGCCATTAAGGATACGGTGTTTGACGCGTCCTGGGTTCAAATCCCGCCTCCAACACCGAAATTTTTCCTCCTTTCCTTTTGTTAAGTGTATTTTTGTAAAACCAGATCAGGTCCAAGCGGACTGATTTATTATCAGACTGGATCAAACCGCCGGGTAGACCCGATTTTGAGGCAAAACAGGTCATTACCTTAAGCCGAACGGGAATAAGTTTCGGCTGCGGTTCAACCTACAGCGGTTGACATAACGTTGGAACTACATGATGGAGAAAGTCCACCTTTAGCTGATGTAACATAGTTTCAAAGGTTAGTTGGACAATTAATTTATGCAACAGTTTTAGGGGCCTGGGAAAAAATCACAACTTTTAAAGAAAAATATTTATGAGTGTGGTAAGTCAATTTATGGACAAGTCATACAAAGTCCATTTACATGCTGCTCATCAGATCCTGAAATACCTAAAAGGTAAAGGACTTCATTTTGATTCTTACGACCATCTTGACATAGAGGGATATGCAGATGCTGATTATGCTGAGTTGAGGAATGATAGGTATTGGCATTGTGTATTTGTTGGTGGTGATCTGGGTGCTTGGAAAAACAAGAAACAGTGTGTGGTGGCTCGTTCAAGTGCAGCAGCTGAGTATAGATCCGCACATTCTATCAATGATCTTCCTTGGATAATAGTTTCAATGACTGACTTGGGGCCTCACAAGCCGATGGTGCTCAAGTGTGATAATTAGGCTGCTATTTTTATAGCCAGCAATTCTGTGTTCTATGAAAGGACAAAACAAATAGAGGTTGACTGTCATCACATTTGGGATGTCCTTATACAAGGTAGGTAGTTACACCATCTATCAACATGAAGGAACAGCTGGCAGCTATATTCACCAAGGGTCTAGAGAAGAAGGGTTTCGAGTATTTCATCTCCAAGTTGGACCTTGACAATATCTATGCTCCAGTTTGAGGGAGAGTGTTAAAAGTATTGGGTATTTTCGTAATTTGTTGTTATGGGTATTATTGTGTAGTTATTAGTGAGGCGTGAGTTTTCTTTAGTTTTTTACATTTAAGTTACACCATGTATTTAACTGGCTCGGTTTGGGTTTACAGTATTGTAATATATTTAACATCTTTGCTTTTACTAAAGGTTAGGTCTCGAGTCTGGTTGACCACTCTTTGACCCTCAATTCTCTCACGGATTCGCTCTATTGTTTCTTCTCTCCTTCTTCCTCTATCTATTCGTGTGTTCGATTTTCACTAAGATCTTGAGACAACTCTACACACACACACATATACCTGTAGAGCAAAACATTAATGAAGAATCATAAAAATGATAAAATACGACTCAAAAAAAGAAAGCTACATGAAATTATGTGACTACCCTGTTCTCTTAAAGATCCTATGCAGTTTTCATTTGTCCTTTTTTATCTGAATTTTATGTCATTCTAGGCAATGGGCAAAAGTATTGGAAGGATGAAAACATAAGAGAGGAAATGCCTGCTTGTCGTCAGATGCTGAATATCTTTCACCCCTTTGATCCTGTCGCCTACAGGTTTGTTACTTCGTCAGGCTTGAAAATGTGACTTATTTTATGCTGTATGTTGTGAAAATGTGAAGTAATGATTGCTCCATGTTTGGGAAAAATGTGAATATCTTACACCCATTGTAGGTGTTTCTTCTTCTATTCTTGTGAACTAAAAGCCAATAGCCAATTGTTTCTCAAAAAAGATGAAGAAATATTAGGGAAATGAGTGAAAAGGTTAAAGAAACCGTCACACAAAAAAAAGCAAGATCAAGAGAAAGGTCTGTTGTGATACATTGCTGGGAAGCTCCTGATAGAGGCATCTTACTCTGGAATTAATGATCAAGTAAAGTTTTATAGAAAAGTAGAGAAAAAGACAACTTAATTCTTAGTAATTAGGCCATTTCTACTCCAAAGAGAAAATATATTGGTAGGCCTAGTGTCAACCAATGTGGCAGGATACATTTAAATCTAGGACTGATGTAGGGTTATGCTCTCACTACCTTAACCTTTCATTGGGAGGCTAATAATATGAGTCACACATACAAGCATAGAATTGTGGCTGTTACCCACCAGCAACTCTCTCACGTCCGGGCCTAAACTGATGATCCAACTAACATGTAGAGAAGATGCAGGCAATGAAGAATGGATCAAATTTGCTGAACCGAGATTCTCCATAACAATGTATAAGCAAAGCCTATCCATGACAATGTAGGGCGGGAAGCCTAGATTGCTCCATAACAATGTAGAAAAAAACAAAGCTTAGATTGCTCTGTAACAATGTAGAAAGGAATAAAGCTTAGATTGCTCCGTAACAATGTAGAAAGGAACAAAGCTTGGATTGCTCCGTAACAATGTAGAAAGGAACAAAGCTTGGATTGCTCCATAACAATGTAGAAAGGAACAAAGCTTGGATTGCTCTGTAACAAAGTAAAATAGGCTTGCTCCACCCTGAGTAGTGCTGAAGTTCGGACGAATTTTCCAAATTATAACCAACGAATCAGGACTTTTGTCCACATAAAAAGTACCCAAAGGTTCTGACATGCTTCTCATTTTGAAGAATTTTTCTGGAGCATTTCGCTTCCAACTTTGCTATTGTATTACCTGGAAATAAAATGTCTCATCCAAATGCCTTGTATAGTATTTCCACTGACATTTCGGGATAAAATAATTTTATTGCTTTCTAGAGCATGCCATTTACATGGGGTTTATTTATCTGCCATAAACACATCCCACATGAAGGACCCTTGGTATTTTTGTGGCAAAGATTTCTGTACCATTTTGTATCCATGGCAGAATCCTGCAGTTTTCTCCCGTCTCTTTCCTAGGATCTCCTATCTAAAAAACTTCACAACTTTATTTTTCTTGGATAGAAAGTTGTTGTTGAAGTTTTCAGACGTATGGTTAATCTAAGTTTGGCTTTCCTACAGAGTAGAACCACTAGTGTGTGAAGAGTACATAAGCAAACGTCCAGTCATCATTCCATATCACAAAGGTGGAAAGAGATTGCATATTGGATTTCAGGTTAGTTGCATACCTACTTGTTTTTGTGGTTTGGATTTTTACTTGTTATTATTGTGATATGTTACTAGATTGGTTTTGCAATTATGACAACTATTGTTGTTATAATTGCTCTGTCTAATTATGCCATTTGCTGCAGGACTTCACTGAAAATCTTGCTGCACGATCTGAAGCTATTAGAAGTCAGTTTAATTCGATGAAAGTAAGCTTTGTATCAGTTTCAAGGTTAATCTAACTGAGGTTGATAACATTTATGAAGCATAAAGATTTGTGCATGTTCAGATTTTGCCATGCTTACTTATATCAATTGAGCTCGTCAGGAAAGCGTCATTTTGCACAAATTAAAGTTTGCAGGATCCTCCCACAATGACTAACCACCCACTTATGAGCCCCTTGCTAACTAGCATACGACCTCCCTAGTCTTTAACTTATATGGGGCTGCTCTCCGACATTAACCCTCACTTCAACATCTGATTTGGAGGGCATGCTGGGGGATATCTTTTTACTTACTTGCATTGTCCTTCACGTCCTAGCTCAAGACCTAGACGATCTCAAGAAATAGACAATACATTCAACACCAACATGAGTTTGGATTAGCTTTGATACTACTACAAAAAGTTAAGAAGTTCTTCCCAACTATTAACTACTACATTTTTCTTAACATTAACCTATTGAGACTATTCTACTAACAATCTCCTTGATTTCCAGTCATAAATAATTGTATAATGCGCCCTAGACTGGTAGTATATGGGTACAAAATTTATTTCTACAAACTTTGCTCAAGAGAGTCTAGGTCTATCTCAAAATAATTAGTTGACTAGAGGCCTTTCCCTTAATAGTAACTAAAGGATTTTGCCAGATATGAGCAGATGCAGGTTTTTCCTCACACAGTTCAATTTGGCATCAATAGTTTTAAATTTTTTTTTTTTTTTTGAGAACGATGATTCTTTGTTTTTTTATTGCATGTCAAATCATACAAATGTACAGTGGTACAATCTGAGAATACAATTTTGCTTTCAAATCTCTTAAATGATCAGAACTTATTATAAGGCTACAATGGAAGATTAGTATCAATTGCCAGTGTTGGTGTAGATGCACCTTCTTTTGTCAAGTGATCTGCCATTGGATTGGCTGATCTTGGTATGATGCTCCAAGTTGATGTCCCAGCCCCTGCTCAATTCTGTTATTTCATAAAAAATGTACTTGAGCTTCCATGGAATACTAAAAGAGGTTTTGGTCCAATTAATTGGTGGGTCCGTCCCCTTCAATTATAATAGGCCTGTTTGTCCGAACTCTCTCTATCCCTTTGTAATGAAGGAATTTCCAATGCCTGGTGGTCAGCCTGTTTGGCATGCTAATCTGGTTGGTAATGATGATATTAATCTAGCTCCTAGCAGTCCTGTGGCTTCTGCTTCATTAGAAGTGGCAGTGTCAAGTTGACCTGAGTAAGCACTTAAAACCTGGCCATCACTTTGCCTTACTAGTCCTCTATATTCTTAGGGTATTGAATTACCTCTAGATGAGCCGTCAAAATTTAATTTGATCCATCCAATAGGAAGGGGGGACCATTCAACAATGAGCCGAGGCTTATGTTGCTTGAAGTATATGGTCTTGAACCAATATTTTCTGAAAATTACACTGGGGAAGGGGGCATTCCTTTAGTGATGCTTTCCCACAGAAATATATTTTGTATAAGCTTTAACAATCAGGCCTCTTGTGGTATAAGATTTGTTGTTGAAAGTTCTCTCATTTCTCTCTACCTGTAATATCCATTGAATGGCTGCTAAAGATGGCATCCAGAGGATCTTCCCCACCCTTGGGAAAAGGGCAGGCATGTATTGATTAAACCAATTTGGCATAAGTATTTTGCATACTATTTGCGACCCCAAATTCAATGGTTTTTAATTCATACTGGGTCTACTTTGTACTTACTGGAGAAAACATGCACCTCCAGGCAAAAATGGTGGATTCAATACTACTGAAAAATAAGGACAAGATGCAAGGTATTTGCCATTGAAATTATTTATTTCCTTACATTCGTCATCTGCGAATTATAACAATATTGCATGTCAAATGTAGAAGCCAAAGAAGAGTTTTTAGCAGAGGAAGAACGAAGTTATGGATCCCTTATGATTGAGAGGTTGACAGCAAGTTCAGAAGGTCGAATAGACTATGTGCTTCAAGTAAGTAACTTATTCAACTGCTGTTCGTTACACCTAGCGTTTCACATTAACTGTATCAAGGTTACAGTTTGCATTAGTTCCAGTGGTTGATTACCTGCATCACATATAAATTTCATCAAGAGCATGTGCATTTCATTCATATGCTGCTAAATATACCTTTATGTAATTGATTGGTAAATTTCATTTTTGAGTTTAATTTGTTTTGTTGGCTATACAGGATAAAACATTTGAGCATCCATATCTTCAAGCTATTGGAGCGCACACGTGAGTAGCCCCTATATTCTCTTTGACCACTTATACCCATGAGTTAGTACTAGCTTTCTCTTAGATGCCAGGGAAAAAGAAGAAAAGCATCGTAGTTTTGAGGACATTCCTTTTTCTTATATGACTTTTTAATTAGTCTTGATACCTTTTGCTTCTAGAGAGAAAGATATCATAAGATTATCAACATTGCTAGTTGGAAGACCATATCTTTGATGAGTCGACAGATGTGCCCTAGATGGGGATTGCCCCACTCCGGCATATCTGCTTTTGATAGCAAATACCTTATTCTGGAGCAGCAAGCCTACCCATTAGGGCTGCCCAACTCAGCAAACCTGCCCCAGAGTAAGGTTGCCTCACTGGGAAAACCTGCCCCAGAGTAAGGTTGCCTCACTGGGAAAACCTGCCCCAGATAACGGTTGCCCGACTCAGCAAACCTTCCCCAGATTAGGGTTGCCCAACTCAGGAAACATGAAAGGCTTTCTCCCGAGAGCCTATCTTTGTGTAGCTAGATTTCCCTGTGAGACATTGTTTATGAGTTGTTTTAAGCTTATACTTGCATCATTGTTTTCGATGTGTAAACTACCAAATACGAAAGCAACAAAAGGTTTCTTAATTTTCTGTCATGTTAATGGACTGGAAGTACACTTAATCTTTCTGGAAATCTAAAACCGCTTGAATTCTATCTGAAAGATTTCAACTATGTTTCTCTTATAGTTTTTGATGCATTTGCAGAAACTACTGGCGAGATCCTGACACTGCCTTGTTTATCCTCAAACACTTGTATCGAGATATAGATGAAGAACCTGATACAATCGATTTTGCTAATAGCTCAAGTAATGCGGATAAGCCCTTGGGCTTGGTCTACGAACGTGATATTGTGGATGAGGAGCTCCCACTTACATTCTCTGATAGTACTTCACGTAGAGCATTTTCCAGAAAGGTGAGATGGTTTATGAAGAACAGGATCTAACTGATTCACCTTCTCTGATGTCTAGTGACACTACGTGTAAAATCTGTACATAATGGTCTTCATCTGTACAAAGAGAACAATGAACGATAATTGGTATTCTTAGTTAGTGGGTTCATAGAGTAAAGCTGAAGACCATCTCTTCTACCAAGAAAGGAAGATAAGTATAATCAGACTGTTTCGTGTAACTGGGAATTATTTTTAATAAGTATAAATCGGACTGCTCCTTGTGGCTGGGAATATTTTATACGTAGTTCTTAATGGTACGGGAAGTATTTTATTTACAGCAATACATCATCTTTGGATTGCCCGTATTGCCCTATTCGTTTGTAAGTAACTATTCCGAGACTTGAAAGCCTTTAGAGACTCCGATTCGTGAATTGTTTTTTATACCATTGACAAATGACAAAAGAGGCATACGCTATCTATATCAAAAGAGCTTTGATTTTCGACGATTAACCTTGTAATCCAGTATTGCCAACATTATACCGTTATTGACTGACATGGGAGGCCATTCCTAGATGATATCAGTGGTTAGTCATGTACATTGCAATTAGTGATAGTAACAAACTTTTCGTAGAGCTTGAAGAGAGTTGAGCATACAGGTTTTGACAATTTGCTTAGAAAGCTTTTTTCTGCGACAATGCTCCCAAGAAACAGGGAAAATCCACTTAAGAAGTGATTCTCGAGTCAACGGCAGTCCATTATCCACGTACAGAATCAGCGGCACAGGATCCCATTAATATGGAGGCCTCTCGCTATTTATTGTCCGCTGCAAATCTGACACAATTGCAGTCGGTTACAATCGCAAAACATTTAAGCATCAACGTTATTGCAAATTATCATTTCAACTCTTCTCCTTCTCAGTTACTAAGCCTCGCACAATTATGTAATAGATGCCCATTGAACATAAGCCAATCAAAGGACAAGGGGGTTGATTGTTTCAGGTAATAGTAATATTTAAAGCTGCAAGGAATAATTTAGCAGATAGCAATGAGTTAAAAAAAAAAAAGTTATGTCCAACTTAGAAATGTTTACAACCCCTGCAATAGTGAAATGCCAGAATTTTGACGCAATTGTCACACTGCTAGATCAGACAAGGCACAAATTCGTCTATTTGTAGTGCCCGGCCTAGCTTCCAAGTTATTTTTGTTGCTTGTTAAGAGTTAGCTTAGGAACAAAACGTTCTAAGCTTGAAAACTCTTTTATCAAATTTAGGGAGTGAAATACTTATACGAATTTTAGGAGGAAAAGGGTCTCTATTTCTTGAAAGTGAAATACTTAAATAGCTATTATAGGTCAAAAACCTCCTACATATTTTACATGTGGAGGATCCCCCAAAATCTCCTTGGATCAAACAAACTCATGCAAACCCCCCTTTTGAATGATGCACTTTTTAATATAAAATTTTACCCCCTTATGCCACCTATTAAGCACATGCTCAATGTGTATTACCACCTTATGCAGTCCACCTCATGTGTTACCTCATGTCCACCTCACTGCCACCTCATGTGCCACCTCATGTGCCACCTCATGTGCCACCTCGTGTGTCCCCTCGTGTGTCACATCATGGGAATTTCATGTCATTCGTAGTGTCTTCGCTAGCTGGTCAGACCTGTTGTAAGTATGGTTTACTTGCACCATGTGGTATGACTCGCACCACGTTGTCCTCATGCGCGATAGTGCTTAGGTTGATCATAGTCTCCCTGCGGCCGCATGAGGGGGTTGCAAAATCACAACCTCGCAGATAGGCATGCGCAAGTGGACCCACGCGCGCATCTGAGTCGATTGGCTGCTCATGCGCATGTACGAGCTCGTCCGATGCAAAGTAGTGCACGTCCCCGTCCAGTGTAGCCCACACTATATAGACGTTGTGCATGCTTGCACACTCATGTAGTGCCCCATATCATAAATGCTGTACCAGTATGAGTTCTTACTTTAGGTTCCTGCAAATTGCATCATAATATGTCCCTTCACCCCATCCAGAAGGAAAATAGATACCACCAAATAATTATACATTTGAGGTACACTACATAAACCTATATGGGTCCATAAAATGAAACTTAATGAAATAATCAAAGAACACCAGTTACTACAAATTTCTACGTATAACAGAACAATGAAAACCTACCAGGAAAAATATTCCAAAACATTATAGGCAATATATGTCTAATTTGAAGTAAATGCCTTCAACCCTGCCTGATGAAATATATGGCTTGAGATATCAGTGTTAGGTGTAACATTGAACCTCAATAAATATCAGTGTTTTTTCAAGGACATAAACACCATCTATGGTTTATACAGTACATTGCACAACAGATAAAATATTCGTTTTAAGATTACATTTCAGAAGAACTCAAACTCGATCCCTAAATTATTCTTTTTGCCAAGAAAAACAACCCAAGAATCTAAACACAAACAAGTCAATGTAAGCCTTTTTAATTTTCTCAGCAATGAAACAACATCCTATTTTCCTTCATGAAAGGCATACTTATGCCTGTAAGAAATTGTACAAAAGTTATCAACCAAATGTGTTTGACACATATGCTAATGTAAGGAAATAAGTTTTTAACCAAATCGCCTCTAGTCCCACAAGTAGAAGTGGATAGTGAAAAATCACCTACTACTACAAAAGGAAAACAATGGCCTTGTTCCAGTTTAGGCCAAAAATTCCAACCAATTTTTGCAATATTTTCTTTAGCAGCAGAAACACATAATAACTAGACAACAGATTTTCATTCAACGAATTTTATGGGTTAAAGAGATAAGGATTTCCCACTATTTGTCATAAGACAAACTACTATGTTTTCAGTTTAGATTGGATTTGTTCAAGAATTGTGGTATCACAAACAACTGCAAGAATAATTTGCATCCAACGCAAGAACAATTTTTTTATTGTTATACAAAGGGGAAACCAAAAAAAAGGTTATACAATGGAACCACAAAGGGCTGATTTTTCTTTCTCACCCAAACTTTAACATTAAGCATTTGAAACTTACTATAGTTTACTAGTTTCATTTGTTCAAATCCTATTATTAGATGTATGTACAAGCAATAAGCAAGTGTTACAAAATAACAAATGATAACATGATTATCACTCAAATTCATGGGATATGCTAGTCCTCCAGTTCTTGAAGATAGTTAGAAATAAAAGGAACCAAGCAATGAAAATAAAATTTATGTTTCTTCACATGAGATCTCTTAAACTGAAAAAGAAGAAATCATACAGTAATTCCAAGGATTACAAAAACAGCAAGTATTGCTAATTTTGTGAACCACCATAAACATCCCCTCCGTCTCTCTGTCCCTCCTTCTCTCCCCCCTCTCATAGAAAAAGAATAAAAAGAGAGAAAAAACGTCCTCTAGTACACCTTGGGCTCATTGACAAGTAATAGTAGGCATCGCATAAAAAACGTTTTGCAGAATCAAAAGCCTTAGAAAGATGTGCTCTTTTCAAAGAGTATAGTCATGCGTTGGAGGTCAATATAATCATACAAAATTTTCATCACTGCAAAGAATATATTAACTTTTTTTAGGAAATATTTTAAACATGAAAATGATATCAGTACATTGACATTTTACAGTGAGGTTTTACATACTGATGTGGCTATCCTCCTAGCAGCCTAGTTGGCATTCCAGATAAGGTCTAGGGTTTAGGCTTCCCTACAGAATAGGAAGATAGTTCCTATTTTATCTCTTACTTGGATTGCCAATGAGGATGCCACGTCACACTGTAAAAACTCACAGTAAAAAGTCACAGTACACATATCACCACTCTTTAAACATTCGATACATAAAAAACTATTAGGTGAACAAACGGGCTGCAAGACATATTAATGAGTCGAGCCTTTAATAAGGTTGACATATTGCCAATGGGTTACAATACAAGATTAAATATACCAAGCAACTTCAGAAGAAAGCGTTAACAATGTCAATAGATATTTAAGATAGTCTAGATTGTCCTACTATATATCCACCCAGTCTAAAAGATCTATAAGTCAAGTAGAACTACATGGTGTTGGGAATAACATCTATTTGGCTATAATTGTTCTCAAGCTAAGTTAGGTGAAAATTAATCAACTAAAGAAAAAGGTTTTTTATTGAAAATGGAAACATATGTGCAAATAAGAGACTCGAGAATAAAAAGAACAAAATGTTACATATTAAAGAACTCAATGATTATCAATTATGAGACATTACATGATAACCTTTCTATTTCCAAAAAAGTTACAATTTGCACTTCCCCATATTCAGCTTTTATTAGGGATCCAAAACGTAAATGGATTAAATGGAACAAGTTGTTTGGTCATTATTTCATATCTATTCCAACTATTTAGTTTTTGAAGTTCCTAGGTTCCACTCATTCACTTGGTAAACAACAAGATAAACATCTATATGGGTAAATTATCAAAAACGAATTGTAGAGATGTCTTAAAACTACTCTAAATTTAAAACAACAAATATATCTCAATAACAAGTGTACAATGTATAAAATATTAGTCACATATCACATACAAAATATGGTTTTTTTCTTCATAAATATTACAATAATAACCTTATAATTATTATGGTGTAGGTATTATTTCTATCCATTACATTGATGTAAACAAGCAAACTTATCCAATTATATATAACTAAGATTTTTTGTTCCATTTATATTCCATTCATAGACTGCAAAATTACAATTGGTTAAACAAATAAAATTGACAAGTACTCTAGCTTCAATAATAATATTTCTTTTAAAATGCATATTTTAAACATAAACAATGCCCTTACTGTACTAGTGTGATAAAAGGCACATGCTACCCGCTGAGAGCTTTCAATACTCAAACTAGTGAATCAGAAAGGGCACATTTTCAAAATAACACACCACAAACAATTGAGGTAAGTTCAAGATAAAAAAAAAAAACTGTAGAAAGATGTATGTAAAGGTTGACACCAAACATCATTTGTCCTCTATAAATAATAAAATGCAAGTTATGATCTAATATGTATCTATGTTAGACAGATATCTTATACAACATATATGAGGCAATTTCTCAATGACTGCGACATCTTGCTGGCACAAACCATCTCCCAGCGCTTGCACGCCATTTGTATTTCAATTGTGTAAGTTGTGTAAGACATGAACCACTTATTCCAGTGACCTAAAGAAGAAATCAATGTTTTCCTCAAGAGAAAAGAAAGCAGAGATTAATGACGGACTAGAAAGCAACATAATGTTGCCTCATGAAAAAGGAAGCAAGATCGTACACACTCACAATCTTCAAAACCACATCAATGATTAAACAACGTGAACTGAAGAGCCCTCATGGACTAGACTAAAAAATTACTGCAGTAGAATCACCATAGCAACTATAATTTATAAAAGTCACCTGCAGCTACATTCATTTGACTTGAATATGGTTGAAAGGAAAGAATTCACATGTGTACGAAAACATATAAACAAACATACACACTGCATTACAAGTTAAAGTGATATCAATCTGCAAGCTTCACAAAGCCCTCATAATTAATGTATAATCAAAACTGACTTGAAGTGGCAATTTCTACCCAAAAAAACAGAATCAAAACATTTCCTGGCTTCTTCTAAATTGAGCAGTTTAATGAGTTGGGATCAACAAAGTCACTTATGAAGGCTCAAATCATAAAAAAAATAAAATATTATGATAAGACTTAGTATATAAGAACATTAATTATTTATTTCACCACATATTGAACCGAGTTTAACCAGTTCAAACAAAACTGATAATACTGGATTAAAGCCTTGTTTGGTTTAGAAGAACATGATTCGGAGCCCTCAAATCAAACTCAACCATGTTGGAGCTTGAGTAAAAACCAAGCAAAAACAAACAAGGCAAAACCTAGCCAATTAGGGTTGATGTCGTCACCCCCTCCTCTATGCTTATTTTTTTGCAATGAAGAGAGAGGTGTTCTTTTCTATTGCGGACCTTTCTCGTGCCTCTAAGAACGTTCTTATCAGCTTATCAACCGGTAACCTACCTTTTTCTTATTAACTAGCTCACTACTAGAAAAACATACTTCGCCGACGGTCGTTTTAGTTAGTGGAGAAGGCCAAAACCGCCGGCGGACACTCCGGCGGCGGGTGAAACATCGTCTTTGCTGAAGGCGTCGGCGGAAGCAATACGCCGACGAAATCAACCGCCGCCAAAGAGATCCGTTTCCGCCGGCGGTCATGGAAAAGATTTCATCGGCGGAACTAGATTCCGCCGACGGAATGGCATTTCATAGGTGGAATAAATCTCCGCCGACGAAACTTATTTCGTTGCCGGTGTCTTCTCCGCCGTCAAATTATCTTTGTCGACCGAGTCCTTTCCGCCGACGAACATGTTACATCGGCGGAATTATCTCCGCCGATGCTGGAACCGCCGGGGCAATTATTTTGCCCGACGAACATTTAAACCATTGCCGGAATTGACCGTTATAATGGTCAATTCCAGCGACTGGTTAAACTGCCGGCAGAGATTTTTAAAATTTTTTTTTCTAATTTCGTTGTTTAATTTGATACCTGTTACTTGACATAGAAGCAGACTATTACATAAAAAAATCATTCCCATTTCAAAATTTTTACATTACAAAATATTTACATAACAAAAAATTACACAATATATTTTAACTGTCTTGTTCAAACCAAAAGAAATGTACAATCAGAGCAATCAGTTGTGCGACTGATTGCTGCCCTGTGGGTTAGAAGGCCCTGCAAATGAACATAAGTTTATGATAAGTGTAATGAAATATATAAAATTAGTAATTAATTATGTATTTAAAATAATACTAACCTGTAGGTGACTGGAGAGAGGCTTGCCACTGGTTCGGTTCTTGCAACTGAGACTGCACCAACAACAGCTGGTCCTTCATTGATTCCTTGTCTTACCTTTCCTTTTGCAGTTGTTCCTCTAGAGCTAAGTACTCTGGTGCTCTCGTAATCGCACCCCTGCGGCGGCCTCCAGTCCCAAGTCTTCTCTCATAACCCTTGTGTTGGCCCCCAAACACCTTATCTATGATAGGTGTCAAATCCGCGGGTTCGCCGAGTTGTGGACCTATAGCTCAGTTGCGGTCCGGACAAGCTCCTCCAGCATAACAAAAAAAACCTAATTAAATCACGCACTTGGTATTAGGAGAAAATGTCAGGAACCTGATAACTTACACATAATATTGTTGTCTCCTCATCAGGATATGTTCCATCTTTCCTCTTGTGCGCCTTCAGGAAAGATCTCAAAAACACGAAGTTTGGATCTTCTACTTGTTGCTGCATAAAATTTAATTTCCTAAAATAAGTATTGTGCAATGTTTATAAATTTAAGTATTGGCAAGGGAGATAAAAAATCAACTCAATACGTACCTCTTCTTCTAAAAAATGAGCAAGAGACTTACACCCAAGCGTGTGAGTCGTCTTCAGACACTCTCGATTTGCCTTGTTCTTCACATCACGCCCGGACTCCCTTACCCCATCCCAGTATTTCACTAGCAGTGTCCAGTTTTCAGGAGCCATACCTTCAATGGGATAGTCTGCTAGCTGCTCTAGGGTCTTTCCATTGTAGTATTGCTTCTTATAGAAGGTACGGTTGTCTCGTATTATTTTCTGCATAACCGGCTGTAGAGTTTTCATCGCAATGGCTGCAGTCACGGGCTGATCCTTCTCATTAACAAACTTGTATTTTACCTGCAAAAAAAAATACATTTGGTTAGTACTTACGACTATTACAAAAAACTAATAGTTAGTTGTTGGTCTTACATTGATTTATGTGAACCAATCTTTGTATGTATTCGGGTCGGGCTCATGCTACTGCAGATGTAGCGGGAAATTCAATTGACCCCGAATTTGTGTTCCAAGTAGAAAGGACAGGTCATGTTGTGCAGATGAGACTATCTGTCCATCCTTGATTACGATCGTTGCAGCTTTCTCGGGCATGAATGACGTCCCCCTCACCTTTCGCTTGACGCATGGTACCTGAGGCTGTGAATCCTCAATGCCATCAATAGTCCAATTTGGCGGTTGGGTCTCCATGTCCTCCATTGGGACCGGCCCTACATCAAATGCACACTTAGTCAACTTTAAAATGTCATTTTATGAAGCAATATGAATGTAATTGTACCTGAATCATCACTCAAAGGAGATTGGTAAGAGGGGAACAACTCCCTAAACTTGCACAGTGATTCTTCTAAAATTAAATTAATAAAACAGATATTAAATAAAGTAAAATTATGCAAACGTATTAGGAAATAAAGTTAATGAATATGTTAGTATCTAAAGATGGAAGCGTTGATGAAGACGGAAGCTCTGAGGGAGTGTCGACTGCAAGAGCCGGGGCTGATGTCGAAGGGGCTGCAGGAGTCAACCCTGATGGAGAGGGGGCTGCTGGCCGATGTCGAAGGGGCTGCTGGAGTCAACCCCGATGGAGAGGGGGTCACTGGAGCCCGAGCCGATGTTGTCACCCGGGTGCGTTTGTGCCTAAGTGACACAATGTCCCCCTTTGGTGGCATAATTATCCTGCAAAAATAACTGAATTAAAGAGAGAAAGAGAGAAGAGAAGATTTGTAATTATATGTAGCGGATGTATTTATACTTGAATTGATTAAACATACTTAATTATCCAAGTCGTCACTATTGATCCTTCATCCAGGACCAAGGTCACGACGCACCCATATAACATCATCTTCATAATTGATGTTTGATGCATCTCCAACTCCTGCATCTTGTGTGAATAGCAATGCTTCATCTTCTCGTGTCCTTAAACCTTCATCATCTAAGGGGATGTCGTAGGTGTCTTTGGGTCTCCAACGACAGACAACGCTCCAACATGGCTCAATCTGGTCTTTCGAATAAAATACCTGTTGTGCTTGACTTATATAGATGAAAGGTTCATCTTCATATGTTTGTCTCATTGTGTTCACCAACGTGAAGTCTAACCCGTCCATGAAGCAACCTGTGTCCTTCTTCATATCGTACCATTTGCACTTGAATAGGTGCACAGGTGTCCATGATCCAATATAAACTTCTATAACCAGCTACGAAACACCATAAAATATCTCATCCCCTACCCCCACTGTTGCAATGCCACTATTTTGTATGGTCCGATTCAGGTCAATGGCCTCCGTGCCAAACTTGTAACCATTGCCAAAATATCCTTGGTACGACATAGTGTCGCGAGATGGACCACAGACAAGGTACTTTAAATCCTCTGTGTCCTTGAAATCAGATGACATATCGGTTACCTACGTAATACAATTAGTGACAAGGTCAACAAATGAGGGACATTCAATACAAACGTAATACCGTCACTCCTATATTCAGGGTAAAAAAACTTACTCGTTTTCTAAACCGCTGTACAAATTGGTTGTGTTGCTTTGTTTGTATTCGAATCTCAGTCCACTGGGGGTGTAACCTTCTTAAGTGGTCTTTATGTTCCTTTCAAATAACCCAAATACAATGATTAAGAGGAAAATCAATTTATGAATGAGACTTATTTACAAAAAAAAAAAATTGATTATACTTACAATAGGTACGGCTGAGTCTCTGGAGTATTGAATAACAAAAAACGATGGAGCTGGTACGCCTCCTCAGTGGTTAGCAATATGGACAAGCAACCCCCAACGGTCCATCCTCGTATCCTACTGCCCTTGTAACTTTTGATTCCATCCCATCAATATAATGTGCGCAAAAAGTTGTTACTTCTTCCAACAAGTACCCCTCTGCAGTAGAGCCCTCTGGCCGATTCTTATTACGAATGTAATTCTTCAATGGGGGTACATCCATCTCTAATGAACCGGTCTGGCTAATCTTACCTTTGATGCCAAGTGTAGTGTCACACGAATCAAGATGTCAAAGAACGCCGGTGCGAAGATCCTCTCTAGTTTGCACAGGATGTATGGAATAGTTGATTGTGTGTCCTCTATCTTTCTCACATCAATCACCCTAGAACACAATTTCCAGAAATATGTGCACAATTCATTGATTACTTTGGCAACGGGCTTAGCCATTGATTTCCTCACCACCAACGGAAGGTGTTGTTGCATAAGAACATGGTAATCATGACTCTTAAGACCAATTACTTTCCTCGCTTTGACTTGTACTTGACTGCAGATTTTTGCAGAAATTCCCGTTGGGAGTTTCAATTCCTTCAACACACAGAGGAACTTTGTTTTTTCTTCCTTCGTCAAATTATATGAAGCGTGAGGAATGATTACCTTACCATTAATCTTTTTCGATGGCCTGGGGTGGAGTGGTTTCCTTATATTGAGACTATGCATATCCAACCTCAATTTTATATTATCTTTTGACTTCCCATCTTTCTCCAAAATGGTATTCAAAATACTTTCACTTACATTTTTCTCGATATGCATTACGTCAAAGTTATGGTGGATGAGTAGCGTACTCCAGTATGGGAGCTCAAAAAAATATTGTTCTTCTTTTACCTTTCAAGCAAATATCGGGTTTTTTGCCCGTTGTCCTTTTCCAAACACGATATTTTGAAGTCCTTCCCATAAATTCAAAATGTCATTTCCTGACAGGCCTGTGGGTGTACCATCACGTTCCTCCGTTCCATCAAACGACTTTTCATCGGCCCTCCATAGGTGATCATCTAGTAGAAACCTACAATAATGCATGTAAACACATTTTCTACTATGCGGCAGATATAACGAAGCAGTGTTTACGTGGCAAGTAGGGCATGCCTTGTAATCTTTCGTACTCCACCCAGACAACATTGCATTTGCAGGAAAATCTGATATTGTCGAAAGGACTGTTGCACGTATTTGAAAAAATCTCTTCATTTGTGCATCATAAGTCTTCACAGCAGATTCCCATATAACCTTCAACTCATCAATCAATTGCTGCAAGAAAACATCTATATCATTTCCTGGCGACTTCGGACCGTCAATAAGAAGGGTCATTATGAAATAGCTCTGCTTCATTGCCAACCAAGGGGGCAGGTTATAGATGGTAATAATAACTGGCCACGTGTTGCGGCTTGACCCAGACCCAATCTTGAATGGACTGAAACCGTCACTCGCTAGTCCAAGTTTGACATTCCGTATGTCTGAACTAAATGATGGATGCACTGAATCAAAGTGTTTCATGCGATTGAATCGCTAGGGTGAATCATTTTTCCTTCTTTAGTAGGGGGAGCGAACCATGCCACGTAATAAGCTCCAATGTTTTAGTAGACATGAACAACCGTTGCAACATTGGAATCAGAGGAAAATGTCTAAGGATCTTCGCTGGACTTGTAGTGCTCGCACGCTTCCCATTTTTTTGATTGACCATCTCGACTGACCACATCTTGGGCACGCATCTAAATCTTTATATTCATTTCTGAATAGCAAGCAGTCTTTTGGACATGCATGAATTTTTTCCTAATTCAATCCTAAGTCACTTATCATTTTCTTGGACTCATACCAATTGTGTGGAAGCAAATTATCTGATGGAAAAGTGTCCTTCAGAAGTGAAAGAAGATCCGAAAATTATTTGTTACTCCAATTCAAACACTTCAATTGGAACAAATGTACCATAAACGACAATTTGGAGTGTTTATGACATCCTCCGTACAGTGGTTTTTTGGCCTCATTCAATAGCTGTTCAAATTTGCGAAATTCTGAATCCACTGCTTCGTGTTCTATATTGGCATCATCTGCATTTGTCATTAAAGCATTGCACAACATTGTTGTCATCTCTTCGTCGTGACCAGTTTCCACAGCAACATCGATTTCACGACGTTCGGGCAGTTCCCCGTGATGTCTCCAGATTCCATACATTGGGACAAATCCTTTCAGGACAATGTGGGACCTGATCGTCTCGTATTCAAGAAACTTACTGTTTTCACATTTCCAGCAAGGACAATGCAAAACACCGTTTCCTTGCACCCTCAGTTGCTGTTTTGCATAATCTAGAAAAAAACTAACTCTACCCACAAATTTTGGATTACACCGAGATGGCTTGGACTTGTACTCATACATTCATTTCTTGTCAGTAAAATTGTCCATCTCCGCGACAATTGTTGAAGACAGACTACACACAACAAAGATATTAGTGTTTAGTACTTTTAGGAGGCAACAATAACTCACAACCTAGATTTTATCTAAACCATTGTCCCTATGAATCTCACTATGTCCAATTCTCCTCCTCTTACTTCCACACTTCCAATCGGTTGGACTTCTTGGGCGTGGAAAAGAGTAAGAGAAATAGAGAGAGATAGAGAGAGAGAGAGAGAGAGAGAGAGAGAGAGAGAGAGAGAGAGAGAGAGAGAGAGAGAGCTAGAGAGAAACTTGAGAGAAAAACAGATTTTAGGAGTAAACTTAGGGAGATAAATATTCAACTAGAGAGAAATGGGAGCTCAAACCGAGAGAGAGAGAGAGAGAGAGAGAGAGAGAGAGAGAGAGAGAGAGAGAGAGAGAGAGAGAGAGAGAGAGAGAGAGAGAGAGAGAGAGAGAGAGAGAGAGAGAGAGAGAGAAAGATAAGAGAGATAGAGGGAGAGAATTAAATTCTGAAACAGAATTTTGGAGAAAACCGAGGGAGATAAATATTTACCTAGAGAGAAATCAGAGAGAAAGAGAAAGAGAGAGACAGAGAGAATTAAAGTTTGAAACAGGATTTGAAAGATAACCAAGAGAGAAAGATTCAACTAGAGAGAAATCAGAGAGAAAATCAAGAGAGAGAGAGAGGAGGGAGAGAGAGAGAGAGAGATAGAGAAATATAAGAGAATAAAACCTGAATGAAAAGCAGCTACTACACATGAATCGATGAAGCTCGTAACGAAAATAAATTCCAACGGCAGATTATAATCACCTTAACAAAAATCTGAAACAGAATTTGGGAGGAAGCCTAGGGAGATAAATATTCAACTAGAGAGAAATGGGAGCTCAAACCGAGAGAGAGAAAGAGAGAGAGAGAGAGAGAGAGAGAGAGAGAGAGAGAGAGAGAGAGAGAGAGAGAGAGAGAGAGAGAGAGAAAGATAAGAGAGATAGAGGGAGAGAATTAAATTCTGAAACAGAATTTGGGAGAAAAGCGATGGAGATAAATATTTGCCTAGAGAGAAATCAAAGAGAGAGAGAGAGAGAGAGAGAGAGAATTAAAGTTTGAAACAGGATTTGAAAGATAACCGAGAGAGAGAAAGATTCAACTAGAGAGAAATCAGAGAGAAAACCAAGAGAGAGAGAGAGAGAGAGAAAAGGAGAGAGAGAGAGAGAGAGAGAGAGAGAGAGAGAGAATTAAAGTTTGAAACAGGATTTGAAAGATAACCAAGAGAGAAAGATTCAACTAGAGAGAAATCAGAGAGAAAATCAAGAGAGAGAGAGAGGAGGGAGAGAGAGAGAGAGAGATAGAGAAATATAAGAGAATAAAACCTGAATGAAAAGCAGCTACTACACATGAATCGATGAAGCTCGTAACGAAAATAAATTCCAACGGCAGATTATAATCACCTTAACAAAAATCTGAAACAGAATTTGGGAGGAAGCCTAGGAGATAAATATTCAACTAGAGAGAAATGGGAGCTCAAAAGAGAGAGAAGAGAGAGAGAGAGAGAGAGAGAGAGAGAGAGAGAGAGAGAGAAAGATAAGAGAGATAGAGGGAGAGAATTAAATTCTGAAACAGAATTTGGGAGAAAAGCGATGGAGATAAATATTTGCCTAGAGAGAAATCAAAGAGAGAGAGAGAGAGAGAGAGAGAATTAAAGTTTGAAACAGGATTTGAAAGATAACCGAGAGAGAGAAAGATTCAACTAGAGAGAAATCAGAGAGAAAACCAAGAGAGAGAGAGAGAGAGAGAAAAGGAGAGAGAGAGAGAGAGAGAGAGAGAGAGAGAGAGAGATAGAGAAATATAAGAGAGAATTTGAAAGTCACCAATTAGACATACTCTTTAAGTAGAAGATCACTAGTCTTCCTCATGCTGTCACCACAGCTAAGCATGATACATCATAAATGCTACCTTCCAAAATTTAAACCATTGTCCTCTTTATCATCTTATGATCCCACAAAAAAAATTGGTCCAAGCTTTTAAGGTCATGTACATTATAAAGTGATTGCCTGACTAATAACAGAGTTATGACTCTCTAATTTTTTAGGGTGTCAACTCCACCTAATTATTCGTTCCACCAAATTACCTCATCTTCATTCATAGAGCCAAATAGTCTTTTACTGTAATTGTGTTAATAATTGGAATCAATTTCTCTTAAAAATGAGATACTTGGGATAAATAAACAAAAAGAGACCACACCACCTAATATCCATAGAGTAGGAATCACTCACTGGTTACCTTGGAAGTGTTATGTTGCAGCGGACCCCACGTACCAAAACTAATTAGGCCACTTGTAAGTACTCCCTGTTCTCTTCTGTGTCTGAGCTGTGTCTTTGCATCATCATCATCACCATCATCAAACAATTCAATTCAACTTCAAGAGTTAGTTGCAAGGCAAATGCTAATTGGACGTAATTTAAAATGAAAATAGATGTGAGAAGAAGATATGTCACATACTAAAGGGACTGAGTTGATTGCTCCAACAACAATATATGATAACCAGACTGCAACTATTGCTCCGCCTCTAAAGATTATTACCATGGATTTGTTCTCAAGTCCATCCCACTGCCAAATTACAGATTAAAAATTGGATTAGCAAAAAAAAAAAAAACAACAAACAGCTACTCTTATGCATTAGTGTCTAGTTTTTAGCACCTTTTCCCTCAAATCTGAGAAAATATCTTCTACTTGAAATCAGAATGAGCGAATTTCACAAAGACCAGAACACACCGAGAAAGAAATCCGAATGAATAAGGCATGAGAACAGTGGAGCAAGCTGAATGCAGAAATTAAAATAGGTGAAAAAGACAAGCTTTGCTAAAATTTCAAGAAACAAACTTACCTGCGGCGAGGGGGAAGAGGCTTCCGTCGACGGCGACGAGGTTGGAGGAGTTCGACGACAGGAAGTTTGTCGGAACGTAGAGGAGACCGCCGGAACTCACCCCGAAAGTCTTCGAATGAACTGGGTTTTCGAACCCCAAGGTTTTGTGGAAGCTTGGTCTTCGGTCGGATGAGAGCGTGCGACGACGAGAAGAGGAAAACGAAAAAATTTCAGGCGGAACGCCAGGGGAACGCCGGAGTACGGTTTCACGCGCTGGTTTCCTTCGACAATTTTCAACAAGTTTCGTCGAAGAAAAGCCAGGGCAGGGTCGCGCGCGCTCGCGTCATGCGCGTAATGGTGTGCGGGAACTTAGGTCCCGATTCAAATCGGGACCAAATATTACATATGGCCCAATAGGGCCCATATGAACCTGATCCAAATCCGGCCCAACTGCCGGATTTCCTTCCGCCGGCGGTTGGGTCGGATACTGTGATATTCCGCCGATGACTCATAAACGACCACCGGCAGAATGGTCTTCCGCCGACGGAAAATTTTCCTTCCGCTGGCGGAGTATGTTTTTGTAGTAATGGCTTTTGAAGTTGAGATGCCCTTATAAATAAAAAGGTTATTTTCTCTCACTCAGCTTATCAAGGGAATTGCTCGTACATGGCAAAATAAATGAAAAGTTTGTTTTCTCGTAATTATCTTATTAATGGAATTGCTCAAACATGGCAACACAACATTGGAACTAGCAAATGGCAAAAGTTAGAGAGAGAGAAAAACACAAAAGTTAGACGAAGAAAAGATTTGATTGGCTGCTACAAAGCTTCAATGTCAATAAAATTGAACAGTTTTAACATTATAAAGCAACTCTTTGTTTTCTTGGCATGAATTCTACCCATTTACCCATTTCTAGAGCTGATGCATAAGAGAGAGAAACGAATTGTTACATTTTAAACTTCTGCAATCGAACGTCACCAGACAGATTTATCTTGCGAGTGATGGAATAGGTCACAATGCTCCATGATTTGTGAACTATTTGCTGAATTATAATTATTGGTGTAGGGTTTAGTATTTTCTTTTGAAGATAATTATTATATTTATTTTCATTTTTAATAGATTTCCATAATATTTATGTACTTTTTACATGTGTTTTTTAATGCATGTATCTATGCATGTGTATGAAAAGTATCCATTTCTTTAAAGTTCAATACTTTGGGTATCCCTAGTATGCTGATACTTTGAACCTTGATAGTAAGTGACAAGTTTTTAGTAGGGACAAGTTTAGAGGTTATAAACCGGATCTACTTTGAGTTCTTGGAAAGTCTACAGCCACCCCGACCTGTGCCCATATTGAAATCTAAAAAATAATCGTCATTCCGCTTCTCTTGCTTCCCTATATATACTGTTAGCAATGCTTAATTCATTACATGCAGTTCGTAACAGGGGCAGACTTTTAATTCTAAAAACACCAAAGAATGGTGTAAATACCACAGGATGACGTAAAATAACATAAATTTGAAAAATACCATAATTTGTATCTTAAGTCAAAATAATATATTTTGTATCAAAATAAGTGTTTCACATTAGAATACTAGATTTCACGTCAAAATATGACAAACAAGATAATAGTACCAAAAACATTATCAGCATACCACGAATTCTCCTTGGGAGCAACTTAGGGTTGGCGTGTTCATCATGGTATACCAAAAAAAAAAAATCACTTCAGCAATATTTTCCAAGTGTTATTAATTTATTCTGTCGATTTGGTTTTTTTTTTTTCACATCAGTGGTTGATCTATCCTCTTCCTTCATCTACTTAAATTGAATTTTAGTCAATCAAGGCCACGTTCCTTTCCTTCCTCATGAACTCTTCATCCACTTTATCTATCACTTTTGCGGCTTCTTTAAGTCAGCAAGGAGAAATCCTACACCGATGGGGATGAAAAAAAAAAAGAGAGGTTAATCCTACATCAATAGCAAGCTTGAATGCCCCATTGATTATTGAAGAAGTTTCAAATATTTTCAAAAAAAAAAAAAGTTACTTTCACTGGGTAAATGCCTTTTGTCCATTGGTACCGTATGCTAGGGGAAAAAGTAGGAACTTCATAATCGGAAAGAAAAATGATTTTATTGTGAGTTTTTACATCCGGCTGTCCTGGCAGCTTAGTTCGTAGTCCAGATAAGTTTTAGAGTTTAGGCTTACATATAGAATAAGAAGATAGTTCTACTTTATCTCACATTACATTGTAAACCCTCAAAGTAAAATTTGGTAATACAGATATCACTACTCAAACGAAAAATACAAAAGCAAACTCATGCTGGACTCAACCATTATCAATTAAATAAGGCTAGCCACCTCGTTGCATTACCTCTCTGATGTGCCAACAATGCGTGCCAATAGACGTGTGCCGAGAGATACATGCCAACAACGTAGATGCACAATTGGTTAGACACCTACATTAGGTGCAGATTATTGGGTTGAAAAATAATATCAGCACTTCAATATTTTACTTTGACATTTTACATTGGCAACTAGTAAGAGAAAATTTAGGGTTTAAGGTTTAGTGTCTACCCATAAAAAAACAAAATCTTGCTTGTTTTATCTCCAAGCTTATTTTGTGATGCTACGTAGGATATTAGTTTGCACTACTCATATCACTACTTGATCTATTGGGTTATAGGGTTTAGGATTTAAGATTATAAAGATTTAGAATTTCAGAAAAAAATTGGGATTAAAGTGTAGAGTTATAATAAAACTTATAAAACACAGGTAGGATTTTAACGTGGATGCCACCAGGAGGATCCACGTCAAAAGTTACACCATATGGTATATAGTTGGTTGACGACAACTACCTACTATGCTGTCACCACGAAAGCCTCATAGTAAAATATGGTAGACATTATTATTTTTATTGAATTAAAAAATATTATTTTTATTTTTATTTCTAGGACGGTTCGGTATCCTAACGCGAGTTGACGCCCTTTCTGGTCGTCGTGACGTATTCCTACTTCCCAGGGGCAAATATCTCCGGATTTGTCTCGTCACCTCCGCATATCGGCAGGATTGAAACAACTCGCAAAATGCCAAAAAGAGCCCCACCGCCACCTCCGGCGGCGGCGGCGCCGCCGCAATATTACGAATCCTACCCTTCCGGTGCCGACTACATCCTCCTCTCGCCGTACCGCCCTCCGAGCCTTCGGCGTAAACTTTTCTTCTTTTCCTGCATAATACTACTAATCTTCGCCGTCGCCCTCTTCTTCCTCTGGCCTTCAGACCCCGACCTATCTGTCGTCCGCCTACGTCTCGACCGTATTAATGTCTCTTCGAGGATGCTCGTCTCCCTCGACATCTCTATCGCCCTTACCGTTAAAGTTCACAACAAGGATTTCTTCTCCCTCGATTATAATTCGCTGTTGGTATCTATCGGGTACCGCGGAAGGCAGCTTGGATTCGTAACCTCGCATGGCGGACACGTCCGTGCGCGGGGATCGTCGTATGTTGATGCCACGTTGCAGCTTAATGGCGTTGAAGTGTTACATGATGCCATCTACTTGATTGAGGACATGATCCGCGGGTCTATTCCGTTTGATACTGTTACTCGTGTTGACGGAAATTTGGGTCTACTCTTCTTCAGCATTCCCGTACAGGTAACCTAAACTATAATGTTACTTCAATTTTCGTCTGCTTTTGAGGTACCACTAGTTTTGCCCGTTTCTATATTTTGTCGTTGTATAAAATTGCTGAAGGCCTGTGGCTGGCAATAGGACGCTGTTCTGTTAGTATGACAACATAAAGGGGAAGAGCCAAATATACATCGGGATTTAGTTGAAGATTGTATTAATTGATACAAGGGACTAGACCATGCCTTGAGTAACTTTTACGAAGTCAAGTCGCGTTTATACTTTTTGATGCTTATCAACTTTGCAACCTCAAGCATGTCCTAAACGTTCTCAGATCTGCACTTTTGGGTCTCTGTCTTGCCACACTAAGTTCTCAGTTCTACCTCTTGAATTGATCAGATTTAAAGAGTCTATTGAAACTAGCCTCTCGGTATAATTTAAGTTTGCTTAAATAAATAACCTGGCCAGTAAGTATTCTTGACATCAATCTACTGCTACAGTAATGTCCATAAAACTTACAGGACCTTGTTTTCGTGTATAACAAAAAATGGTCTTTTATAAAAGCAAATTTGGAGACAAGTGGATGATTTTGAAAGAGGGTGCTGACGGAAATATGGACCTAGTAAGGATAAAGGAAAATTGCCTTTTGTATAGAAGATTCAATTGTGTTGGCTCACAACTGGGTGGTAATTAGTATTTTTTTTCCCTCTTTTGTATCAATCCTGAGGCTTGAATTTGGAGAAGAAGACGCCATTTGTTTCCAGTGAGGTTCTGGGGTTGCAGTAAGCTTCTGTATTGAGGGTTGCAATGTACTAATCTATACAAAATTTTGCTCGATCTTGTTCAACCACATGCAGTTTGGATGATTTTGTGCCAACAATTATGTGGGAGATGTGAAAAGACGATAAATAAAGAACATGAAGTACTTCCTCAAAAAAAGAAAAGAAAAATGAGGATTTTGTAAGTGAATAAAGGAGATAATGTTGTAAACCTGAGAATAGCTCAGTGGTCACACTGTGGATTGTATAATGGGAGGTCTTGTGTTCGAGTCTCCTGGAGTAAGGAATTGTATGGGAATTGGGTTAAAAATATGCTTTCCTCAAAAAAATAAATCAAATATACCTTTTCTTTGTTCCTACTGCTTTTTGGGAGAAAGCTTGTTTGGCATCAGTTTCAAATTAATATCTTTATCTTGCATGAGTGAGAACAGAATGAACATATATCTTCTATTAGAATTATCATCACTACTATGACACAAGCAGCTAGTTTTTCTAAAGATTGGCAGGATACCCATCCTTGCTAGCTTTTGGCGGAGCTATTCTCTGTAGAGTTGCTCTTAGCAAGCCAATTTTATTACTTGTGCAGATATTCGTTACATTAAGTAGGCTCGAAACTACTGAATGTAGCTTTTCTCTTGTAAGAAGCCTTTAGTTTCCGTTCTATCAAGTCACAATGCCTTTCAGAAATTGCCAAAACTAGCGATTTTTAGCTTAGAGCAGTCTTAAATAGCTCCAACCCTATCTATCCCAAGGTTTCCTGTGCGTTCATTTGAAGTTTGTTTTTAGCTAATTTGAGGATGAAAGGTAGGAGTTGGAGTGATTATGGTACCATTGTTGTGCATGTCTACTAGGAAAATATGGAAGGACTCCAGATGCATCCCTCCAATAGAGGATTGTGTATCTCCTTTCCAGATATGTGAGCAAATCTTGAGCCAGGATTGCCCGATGAAAACCCATCTATGTTTAACTTGAGCCAGCCTGTTGGGGGAGGCTTCCTTTTCCCACCCGAGGAAAGGGTGGTAACTTTCTGAAGGCAAATGACCGGGATGGTGTATCTCGCAAGCTTCTTTCGATAACTCCCTCTATGGTCTTTTTTTTTTTTGAAAAATGGTAAGAGTACAATGAAATTAAGGGGTCCATACAGCCAAGTGCTGCTGAGAAGCCCCTTGCTTAGCTAATAAATCAGCTCTCCCATTAGCAGACTTAAGTACATGGTTCCAACTAATTACAACCATAGCTAGATCAAAGATTTCATTTAGGATAGACTGAAGTCTCCAAGGTGACTTAAAGTCAGATTTGCACCATTGAATGATTACTTGGGAGTCACCCTCCACGTGTAGAGGTCCAATGAAATGAGAATTTAAGAAGCATTTTAATCCTTGTAGTAGGCTCATAGCTTCAGCCGTTGTGGAATCAGTAATACCAATTGGTCCAGCATAGGTGAGTAAGATGTCCCCAAGATGATTACGGATTAATCCCCCAACACCACCAGGGCCAGGATTGCCCAAAGAAGATCCATTGAAGTTCAGCTTGTATGAGTGAAGAGGAGGAGGCTCCCATATTTGAGTTCTGGTTGCAGCACCATGTCTTTCCCAAGCATAATCATCCCAATGGCACCAAAGCACCGCCCCATCAGTATTCTTAAAGAGAGATTTTGTTTTCAGCCACCCAACAATCTGATGAGAAGCTTGGCTACAAATTTCTGTCCATTTCTTGCTTTTGTTTGTGAAAATTCTGCTATTTCTCTCCTTCCATATTAACCATGGGATAAAACCCAAGCATGATCTGAACATTAACTTGCCTTTAGAGTTAAGCCAAGTGAACCAAAAAGTCTTGAGATACCAATTAAGTCATGTGGGACAGCAAGCACAATACCAAACTTATTGAACAGAGAAGACCAGATCTTCCAACTAAAGATGCAATGGATAAGGAGATGCTCAATCGATTCTGGCTCAACATTACATAGAGGACACATACAAGACTGAAGTTGCATACCCCTTCTCACTAGGAGGTCGCGTGTGGGCAGTTTGTCATGTAAGCAACACCAGTTGAAGAAGGCTTGGTTTCTTGGGCAAGACAAGGACCATGCAGCAGCAGCATTGTGGTGAAGGTTCCCATCTTCTGAGAGGAGGCCATAACCAGATCTAACCAGGTATGAACCTTTGGGGTGTGGAGTCCATATAAGTTCATCATCTTGGTTCCTTCTGAGGTAAATTTTGCTCAAATCCTCTTGAAGTTCAGCAAACTCAAGAGCCTCCCTATCATTTAATCTCTTCGGAAAAATGGCAACCAATTAATATTGTTTGGCTGCCCACTTGGAATAATATCAGAGATTAGGCAATTCTGAATTCTTATCACTCTATACAAGCCCGGAAATTTATCAGCAAGAGTGGTCGCAGAAGCCCATTTATTTGTCCAGAAAAGAGTTTTGTTCCCTTTTCCAGGTTGAATAACTACATTCCTGTCCAGAATAGGGAGTAGCTTAATAATTCTTCTCCAAATTGGGGAGAGCCTACACGGCCTCCAATTATTAAGCCACCAATTCCTATGTGCACCATCTCCTCTAGTAACGAGAGTTCTCCATGTAGATTCCCCACCAACATTTAATTTCCAGAGCCACTTGATCATAAAAGCATCATTCATATGCTTGATTTTCCTGATTCCCAATCCCCATCGTTTTAGATTTGAGACATCTTCCCACTTGACTAAATGCATTTTGACTTCTCGAAGACCCGGACCATAGGGAATTCCTCATGAGTTGTTCCATGGCATTTGCTACAGAAACTGGACAATGAAGGAATGACAAGAAATAGGATGGGATGCCAAGCAGACAAGCTTTTATAAGAGTAAGCTTGCCTGCCTTGGTGAGGAGTTTCCCTTGCCATGTACTCAACCGCCGATTCAATTTTTCAATCACGGATTCCAAAGATTCTTAGTAGTCCCCCCAGAGATGAAGGGGAGACCAAGGTAGCTGGATGGAAGTGAACTTACTCTGCAACCAAGCACATACTGGCTTATCTGTTCATCACGTCATTGTCAATTGAGAAGCCCATAATTGATGATTTTGATCAATTTATCTTCAACCCGGATGCAATCTCAAATATTGTAAGGATTGCCTTAATGATTCTCAGCTGCTGCTCTGTGCCTTTGCAAAAGATTATAGTGTCATCAGCAAATTGGACCAATGGAGCTTGAATAGTATTACCATCTAATATTGGTTGGAGCCAGCCCTCCTCAATGGCCATCTGAAGAAGGAATCGCAAGCCCTCACCAGCTATATTGAAGAGCATAGGGGAAAGAGGGTCTCCTTGCCTAAGCTCCCTTGACGGTTTAATATAGCCGTGGGATCCCCCATTGATTAGGACAGAATACCTTGTAGAGGAGATGCAAGACATAATCCATCTGATCCATCTATTCCCAAATCCAAACTGTATCATCATAGACTTCAAATAAGACCAAGACACTAGGTCAAATGCTTTTTCGAAGTCCAACTTTAACACCACCCGAGGATCATTTGACTGCTGACAAATATTAATGATCTCATGTACATTCATGGCTGCGTCTAAAATAATTCTTCCTTTTATAAATGCATGCTGTTCTGGGCTTATGATATGGTTCATAACTTTCTGTAGTCTTGCTGCCAACAACCTTGCAATAACTTTGTAGCTACTACTTGCCAAGCTTATAGGCCTAAAGTCAGTGATGTATTCGGTACATTGCTTTTTAGGAACCAAGGTGATAAAAGTTGTGTTAAATTTAGTGAAGGGGGATAGGAGAAGAGAGGAAGGTGAAGAGATAGGAAGAAGGGGAAGAAAGAAGGAGAGAAAGAGGTTGTAAGGTCTTAATGACTTACAACCCTCAACCACGTATTAATAGAATCCGAAAATACAAAATTACAATAATGTCATTCATTGCTTGAGGATAAGTAAACTACTTAAACACAATAAACAAATAATAACTAACTAGAGTTTAGTAAAATTACTAAACTACCCCTAACTCATAACACTCCCCCTCAAACTGGAGCGTAAATATCATGAAGACCTAGCTTGGAGAGAAGATAGTCAAAAGTCTTTTCGCCCAAGACCTTTAGTGAATAGATCAGCCAACTGCTCTTTAGAACTAACATACGGAGTGACAACCTTGCCCTTCAAAATTGCATCACGAATAAAGTGACAATCAACCTCTATATGCTTTGTCCTCTCATGAAACACCGGATTGTTCGCTATAAATATAGCAGCCTGATTATCACACTTCAACACCATGGGTTTGTCATTCCTTAACCCCAAATCAGAAAGCACACAGACTGTACCCACAGAAGTTCACTTACAGTATGTGCCATAGACCTGTATTCAACTTCAGCAGTGGAACGAGCTACGACATTTTGTTTCTTACTTTTCCATCCAATCAAATTTCCTCCCACAAAAATACAATATCCAGTAGTAGACTTCCTATCAGACTTGGAGCAAAGCATAGTGCGCATCAGAATACCCAACAATATCAAGATGACCAAAAGAATCGAACCGAAGTCCCTTATTAGGTGCACCTTTCAAATACTTTAAAATCCGGTGGGCAGCATGGAGATGAACCGTACATGGCTTGTCCATAAATTGACTAACCACCCCTACAACAAATGAAATGTTAGGACGAGTGACTGGAGAATAAATAAGTTGTCCTACCAACCTCCTGAACTGTGTCACATCTGCTAACGGGGGACTATCCACATTATGTAAGTCCAAGGCCGAATCAACTGGTGTAGTGGCAGGCTTGGCTCCTAATAATCCATACTCATGAATCATATCCATCACATATTTCCCTGCGGGGACAGGACCATTGATTTCCCCCATATCATGGGCAACCTCAATGCCCAAGAAGTAGCGTAAGACACCAAGGTCCTTCACCTGAAAATGATGATTCAAATACAATTTAACCTCAGTCATACCTGCCAAATCATCACCCGTTAGTACGATATCATCAACATATACTGCCAGGACAATCAAACCCGAAGAACGCCATAAAACAAAAAGAGAATGGTCACAATTACTTCTCTTAAACCCAAAATTTCCAACCACCTTACTGAACTTATCAAACCAGGCTCGAGGACTTTGCTTTAACCCAGAAATAGACTTATGGAGACGACAGACCTTAGACTCCTCCCCCTGTTTAACATAACCAGGCGGTTGCTGCATATAAACTTCCTCTTGTAGATCACCATAAAGAAAGGCGTTTTTAATGTCAAGTTGAAACAATGGCCAGGATTTATTGATAGCAACCGAAATTAAAATACGGACAATCTGAGTCCGCAGGCTGGGGAGAAGGTATCAAAGAAGTCCACCCCAAATGTTTGAGTGTATCCTTTAGCAACCAATCGAGCCTTGTATCTGTCCGAAGTGTCCCATCCGACTTATATTTTAATGTGTACACCCATCTACAACCAACCAAGAAGCACCCAAAGGTGGATCAACCAAGGTCCATGTTCCCTCTCTTGAAGAGAGCTGCATTTCGTCATCCATAGCTAACTTCTACTCGGGTTTAGCAAGAGCATCAGATATACAAGATGGAATGGAAACCAAAGATAAAGACAATGCAAACTTATGATAAGAAGGAGAAAAGAAGACAATGAAACAAAATGAGAAATAGGGTGTTGAGTACAAGAACGTTTACCTTTAGAAGAGCAATAGGAAGATGATTGTCATCAAGTGGAAGACCTGCAGAATCGGAGGAAGAGGATTTGACCGGAGGATGCTGGTCTTGATGATGTTGTTGTTTCGGCGCCTTGGGACTTTGGTGGACTCGACACAGGAGGTGAAACATGCAGATCATTGCTAACAGGACAAGGCAATGGAAGTGGAGCGAAGATGAAAAATCAAAAAAGATAAGTCCTCAAAGAAGGTGACATCTGCAGAAATATACATCTTACGACCAAGCGGATCGAGCACCGGTACCCTTTCGAAAGCGAGAGTGCCAGAAACACACACTTAATCGCCCGGGATTGAGTTTGTCCTGCAGATGACCTAGATTATGCACAAAACACACACAACCAAACACACGAGGTGTAAGAGGAAACAAGGTGACTTGAGTATCCAACACAGTAATAGGAATTTTCCCTTGAAGAATAGAAGAAGGCATACGATTAATAAAAAAACAAGCAGTAAAAATAGCATCACTCCAAAACCGTTTAGGAACACTATGATGAAGGAGCACCGTTCTAGCAATCTCTAATAGGTGACGGTTTTTCTTTTCTGCTACACCGTTACTGGCTGTGGAGTGTAAACACAAGAAGTCGATGAATAATTCCCATCCGAGCACATATATCGGAAAAACTTTTATTCACAAATTCCAAACCATTATCGGTCACGAAAGACACGAATTGAAGCATTATATTGAGTCTTTATTTCCTGAATAAAAGTCTGAAATAAATGAACGACTTCAGATTTCTCCGAAGGAGATACACCCAAGTGACCCTGCTGAAATCATCAATAAAACTAAGAAAAAACCTATGACCAGAACTACTCGGAATCCGATATGGCCCCCAAACATCAGAATGAACTAAATCAAATAAAGCGACTACTACGACTAGTACTAGGCAAATAAACAGATCTTCGATGTTTGCCTAAGCGACACTAAGTACATTGCAATTTTGTGGTTCTTGGAATAGAAGGAAAAAATTGGCACTTTGTTTCTCCGATGAAGGGTGTCCAAGCCGAAGATGAAGTAGATATGGAGACTCTATGCTATGCATTGCGAGTATCATTGGGAGGGGTCTCCATCATGTATAGACCAGCACTCTCACGGCCCGAACCAATCTCCCTCTTAAATGCGCAAGTCTTGAAACACACAATGAGATGGGGAAAAGTTATGGAACAAGATAAATCTTTAGTTAAGCGACTCACGAGAAAAGAAGATTGATGGGAAACTTAGGGACAAATAAAACAGACTGCAATGTGAGAGTAGAGGTGATAGAAATTGTTCCTTCACCAAGAACACAAGTGGTAGAACCATCAACAAGAGTAACAAACTTACGAGTAGTAAGTGGACGAAAAGAAGAAAATAGTGAAGAGTTTACGACATGTATTTGGAGCCCCAGAATCAATAATTCACTTTGGGAGAAGAAACCTGAAGTGAAAAAATACCGGATAAGTAGTAGAGGTCATGGCTGAGGAAGGAGATGGTGCAATAGGAGAGGGAGAAGAGGAGCCTGATTTGCCACGACCAGGCTGATTGGCAATTTTGGATAAAAAAAATCTTGCATTGCTGCCTTTGGATCTTGAACATCAATCATCGAATCAGTTCGCCAGCGATGTTGGCCCAAACTGGTTTGCCAAACTTGTCCCAGCACCTTCGTGAGTCTATGATTATTTCTGCCACAGTGCATACATTTTACGTCTCCTTTTCTACCATTACCTTTACCCTTACCTTTGTCATTGCTACCTTTACTCTTGGAGAAGTAATTATGGCTATTAAAAGTGGCTGCACTCTTAAGTGCAGAATTATTCTCAAGGAACTCCTTGACGATGAGAGACAAGTAGACTCAGCATTAAGAACTTTATTATACACATCCTCTAGAGTAGTAATATTATCTTCTCAAGCAGCCAAAATTTGAGCTCGAACACTATCAAACTCAGAACCCGGACCATCTAGAAATCGAGCAACATTTACCTGATTTTCTCGGCGCCTTGTAACACTAACATTTGAATCTAGGGATGGAAATTCTGTATGTCCTGTGAAGCCCTCTCATCCGAATGAAATATTGAGTTACTGATTTTCACCTCTAGATAGAGTAAAGAATTGTTTATACAAATTATAAATACGATCATAATTCTTTCTCTGAGAAAACATATCAGCAAGGGTGTCCCATAGATGAAAAAGGTCAAGCTGTGCCAGGAGCTGCTAAGCCAGACTCGTTACTCACGCAGTCCTGGCGTTCCTGTTCGATTCGATTGGAGAATGCTAAAGGTTGCCGCAGCATCGCGCTAGGGGTTTAAATGCCCCAAAATCCCACGGACTTCTTCTGGATGTTGCAGCGTGGCATCCATCCGCCTCTATGCTTTGTCCAGGAGAGGATATCGTGGGAGGGAGAAGACGGAAAACTTAGGTTTTTTTAAGATCAGGGATGAAGACGAGTCACGATGAGTTGACTCGTCTTTTCTGTTCCGAGCCAAATGAGTTGACTCAACACGTTCTGAGGTAGTCCGGACCGGGCCGTCCGTTTTATCGGGCCTTCTACAACCGGACCGACCCGACCCAAAAAAAAAAAGAAAAATAGAAAATAAAGAGGGAGTAGTAGAATCAATCAGGTATCATGAGCCTGCTTGCGTCAGTTCCATCGAGTGGGCTCGGGACAGTTCATAATGATGCTCGACGACCCGAAAACTCCAACAACGAGGAACTAAATCGTCGATCTGACGATGGGGGTTGGCACAGAGTCGAAAAACGAAGAGGCAACTCTAAGTTTAGTCGTGGAAAAGCTCGGATTCTGGGTGAATGGAAGTTTGGTGACTCCTTGCTGACCCTGGAGCACGATGCTAGGAGAAGGCTCATCCGTTTTCTCTTGACTACTGGAGAGAAGAGACCCTTCATTCAGATCCCCATTGAAGCGGGAGAGTTGTTCATTTCCCTATTCCAAACAGTCACTGAGAGGGCCATCGACCGCATCGAAGAACTTTGGTGGGAAGACTCTCGGTTTATGATCTCTCGCTTTCAAGAGACGCATGGCCGAGAATGCAAGCTAATTCATTTTGAGCTAGGAAAGTGCTGGCAAGAATCTACTTGCCTGAATTTGGAGAAAAGCGGAGGCGACAGTTTGGGCTTCGCCGTTGAAGCCTTGCAGAACCTCATCACTCCGGCCGATTCCTACCTCTGCTGCCCCCCTACCACGAATGGGAAGAATCCAGACCTTAGCTGGAGAAACTTTGTCTCCAATACGGAAAGGAATCGAACGTTGTGGTGTTACATTTCAGGACCGTGTGGAAGCTATTTGGACAAAGAGGGCCGCTGAGCTGAAGCACGGAATCATTGCTAGAATTGATTGGGATGTGAAGAAGGGTGAAATTCGGAAGAATGGATTGGATCACGCTGGAATCTCCTTTGTGCGACCAAGAGCTTCCTACCTTGGCCGTGGTGAGTGGCTAATTGTGGCTCTGATCGACGATCACCGCTTCGATCTCCTTAATTGGAATCACCGGGATGAAATCCCATGTTGGGCGGTGCGAATGTGGGAACATGCTCGTGCAACTGGACCAGCAGCAATTTGGGTCCAAATTTGGGGGGTTCCCCCAGAACTTTGGGATGCGGAAATCTTAAACATGATTGCCAGCCACTTCGGGACAGTATTGGATTTTGACGCCGACTCCATTGAAGGCAGAAATCTCTCGTATGCAAGGGTTCAAATGCGATCACACCGATGGCCAGCTACAGAACAATGGATGGATATTAAAATTGGAGCTGAATTCTTTGCTATTCTATTGCAACCAGAAGAATTCATCCCTCCATTCCACATTGTAAATATGGGATCCCAGGAAGATGATGATGAGTTGACTCGTACTGGGTCGACTCGCTTTGACTCGCCCCTCACACGAGTTGACTCGCCCCTCACACGAGTTGACTCGCCCCTGACTCAGTCCAACTTGAATCCTGACCAGGTTACACTATCTCTTGAACTTTGGAAGGAACCTCATGTTAATGAAGATAGTCTCCCAGTTATCAGCGAAGAGGCTGCTCTTATACCAAATATGGTTCTTTTTTTTTTTTTTTTGAAAGTTGTGTTTTTTTTTTTATTCCATTCTCATAAAACAAACATAAAGTACATAACTACCAAAAGGTAGTCAAATAATAAGCTAATCTAGGAGGCTCCATAGAACAAGGTGCTGTTCATGAACCCCCTTTTTGGCTAATTCATCTGCATTACAATTTGCACTCCGAAGAATATGAGTCCAACTCATGACCATATCAGCAAGATCAAAAATTTCATTGACTATAGGTGCAAGTCTCCATGGTGGCTTGATTCTCTTCTTGCACCATTGAATGATGACCATTGAATCTCCCTCCACATGTAAGGGCCCAGGAAGGTGGGCATTTCGGAAAGACTTAATTCCTTGCAACAAACTCATTGCTTCAGCAGTAGTTGAGTCAGCAATACCAATTGGCCCTGCATAGGTTAGCAAAATATCCCGGAATGATTTTCGACGAGCCCCCAACACCCGCTGGGCCAGGATTGCCAAAAGAAGCACCGTCAAAATTTAACTTATAAGAGTGTAGAGGTGGAGGCATCCATTTCTGAATTTTAGGCATGCGTTTTTCATGATCCTTTGCATGCTCTACCCAAGAGACCCAAATTGTATTACAGGCCACATTTTGGAATGCAACCTGTAGTTTCAGCCAAGAAAGGATATGTGGAAGGATTGTATAACATAAATCGTACCAGTCCTTTGCTACATTGTGAAAAACTCTCTGATTTCTTTCCTTCCAAATTAGCCACGGAATGAAGCCCACACAGGAATTAAATATCAATTTTCCTTTATCCGAAAGACCAAGAGAGGCCCCAAACTTGGCAAGAGAATAGAGGTTCTGAGGCATCACTAAGTCCACATGGAATTTTCTCAGAAAGAAAATCCAAACTCTCCAGCTGTAGGAACATTGCATAATTAGATGATTAACCGATTCCTGCACTTCATTACAAAGTGGACAATTTGTAGTTTGTAGCTGCATCCCCCTCCTGAGTAGTAGATCTCTAGTGGGAAGTTTTTCCCTTATGCAACACTAGCTAAAAAACAACTGTTTCTTCGGGCCAGACAGTTTCCATGCAGTAGCCGCATGGTGGGGTGGTCGTCCCTGGTCGGTTAAGCAGAGATACCCTGATTTCACAAGGTATGACCCACTGGGATGTGGCCTCCAAATTAATGCATCCGCCTGGTCTCTAGAAAGGTAAGAGCCCCCTAATTCTTCTAATAGCATGGAGATTTCAAGGGCTTCAATATCATTTAATCTTCTTCTAAGGGCCAAAGTCCAATTGATGTCAATTAGTTGCCCCCTAGGAGCCAAATCCAAAATTGTGCAATTCTGATTTCTGGCAAGCAAGAAAATCCTTGGATACCTCTCGGCCAAGGGTGAGTCACCAATCCATAAATCATTCCAAAATAACGTTTTATCCCTTTCCCGGTGTCAGAGCTACATGCTGCCGGAAGAAAGACATGAGTTTGACAATCCTTTTCCATACTGGAGAAAGTTTTCTGGTATTAGGAGCCTCCATCCACCAATTTTTGTTGTTGCCATCAAGAGCATTGACAACCAAGTTCTTCCATGTCATTTGATGAGGGCCATTGGCTTCCAAATCCACTTGACTAGAGGTGCCTCATTCATGTATTTAAGCCTCCGGATTCCAAGTCCCCCAACATCACGTGGTTGGCAAACCTCCTCCCAATTTATAAGATGTAGTTTCGATTTTTCAGCAGACCCAGACCATAAGAAACATCTCATTATCTTTTCCATGGCATTTGCCACCGAGATAGGACAATGCATGAAGGAGAGGTAGTATGTCGGTATACCCAATAGGCAGGCCTTAATAAGGGTCTTCCATTGAGTTTTCCTTGCCATGTTTTGAGTCTTCCATTGAGTTTTTCAAGCACATTGTTCCATAAGGTTTTTGGTGCTTTCTTGATGAATAAGGGAAGTCCAAGGTAAGTAGTCGGCAATGTGCCAATCCTACAACCAAGCACTTCGGCAAGTGATTGAACTACACTATCACTCATTGCAAAACCAAAGATTGAGGATTTAGCTTGATTAATTCTCAGTCGAAGTCATCTCAAACATAAGAAGAATGGCTTTAATAATTCTGATTTGTTGAACCGTGCCTTTACAAAATAAAATAGTATCATCTGCAAATTGTACTACTGGTGTTTGGAGGTGCTCCCGATGAATAATTGGCTCCAGCCAGCCCTCGCCTGTAGCCAAATGTAGAAGGTGTCTCAACCCCTCAGCTGCAATATTGAATAGCATTGGGGAAAGAGGATCTCCCTGTCTGAGTCCTCGAGATGGTTTAATAAATCCATGGGTTCCCCCATTAATGAGGAGAGAGTATCTGGCAGAAGATATGCAGCTCATCATCCACTTAATCCATCTTCTCCCAAACCCCAATTGATCCATCATCCATTCCAGATAACTCCATGAAATTCTGTCAAAAGCTTTTTCGAAGTCAAGCTTAAGTACTGCCCTCGGCTCAGCGGATTGTTGACAAAGGTGCAAGATTTCATGTGTATTCATGGCTGCATCCATTATGTGCCTTCCTTTGATGAAGGCATGTTGCTCTGGACTGATAATACGACCCAATACTTTTTGTAATCGTGCAGCAAGAAGTCTAGTAATAACCTTGTAAATGCTACTAGCAAGACTGATTGGCCGGAAATCACCAATACCCTCAACACATAATCTTTTTGGAATTAAAGCAATGAAGGTTGCCCCCAGAGCTGTACTAGTCAAACCATTGTGATAAAAGTGTTGGAAGAGATCCCGCACATCATCCCAAATAATAGGCCAGCAAGTTCTGAAAAACTCTCCATTGAACCCATCCGGTCCTGGTGCCTTATCGTTGGGCATTTGACCAGCAGCAACAATCTCTTCATGTGTGAAGGGTTTCTCAAGTTCAGATTTTTGGTTTAGAGAGAGACGTTTAGGCAAGCCTTCGGCGTGGCGAGAAGGAAACTCCTCAGTGTATATATGTGTGAAGTGTCCAACAATGGCATGAATAATGGCCTCCTTGTCTGCTGAGATATTGCCATTGATGTTTAAAGAACATATCCTGTTTACTCTCCGTATGTGGGATGCAATTGAGTGGAAGAACTTTGTGTTACCATCCCCTTCCATTAGCCACCTATATCGAGCTCGTTGTTTCCATTTGATAGCATCCCTTTTTACAATAGTATTAAACTCCTCTGTTGCTGAGATTCTTGCAGCCCTCTCATCATCATTTAAAAATCTCTCCTCTTCCATGTGATCAAGGTTCTCAATCTGTCCCCGTAGCTCCTCTTTTCTTGCCACTAAATGTGCCCTGTTAATCTTTGACCATGCTTGAAGTTGCTGTTTTAGTAGCTTGAATTTTCGAAATAGCCTGCCCCCAATTGGCCCATCATCAGAAAAGCTATCCCACCAAGTACCCACATTTGATATAAACAATTTGTCGTTAATCCAATGATTTTCAAATCTGAAAGGGATTCCCCCCCAACTTTCGGCCTTTGTGTCAAGTAAAATAGGCCAATGATCAGATATAGTCTTACCCAACACCCTACAGCCTGTATCCGGGTAAACATCAAGCCATTCATTAGAACAGAGGAATCTATCAAGCCGAGATAGGGTGGGCCTGCTTCTATTATTACTCCAAGTATATGCTTTTCCAGATGCAGGTAAATCGATAGCCCCAGAGTCCTGCAAAAAATCTCCAAATTTCCTCATTGTAGTAGTGATAGTACTAGCGTGAGGAAGTTTTTCATTTGTCGCCTTTATAGCATTAAAGTCCCCTCCCATGAGCCACGGCTTATTCCACTGTGAAGTGAGATTCAGCAATTCATCCCAAAATAGTGATCTGTCACTATACGTGCTCGGCCCATAAATACCACCAATATAACAGCTTACACCATTTGCTAGATCCATAATTTCCATGGAGATGAAGTAAATTCCAACATAAACATTGTGCACAACAACATGGCAGGGGTCCCAAACAACCAAAATTCCTCCAGCCGTACCTGTGGCATTTAGAGAATGCCATTTGGGTTGCTGAAAATGGACCAGCTCCTTGACAATGGACTCCCGCATATCTCCCATCTTGGTTTCTTGAAAGATAACAAGGAGGGCCTTACTCCTCAAAATATTATTCCTTATTACAATCCTTTTATTCATACTTCGTACTCCTCGAACATTCCATGACATAATGATCATTTCTTTCCCCTATTTTGTGCTGCAACTCCCTTCCCCCTTCCTCTAGTAACTCTTCTTGCCTCACAAACTTCTTTTTCTTCCTCCACTCGGTTGATCAATGGAGGACCAGTCTCGGACACCCCAACATTTCCTTTTTCCATCTCCATTGCATCAAACCTAGTGGTCATTGTAAGGGCTTCGGCATAATCATTTTCAGAGATATTATTCCTTATTTTCTGCAGAAATTCTACCCAAGAGAGTGTTGGCTCCTTTCCTTTTTGCTGGACTTCAATGGATTTTGTCAACACAACATCCATGTCATAAATGCAGTTGCCATTGACAGAAGTAGGAGAATTATGAACTAGTGGTTCACAAGGTTGCGAACGGGGTGTTTCCCTTCTTGAATAGACGGTGGGAGGACTGTTTAAATTGGTGAGAGGAATGGGATCATGAGTGTGAAGGTTCTGATTATGAGGGAGAAATGAGAAATTATCCTGGATACTGGTTGCTGGGGTGTGTTGTTGGACAGAAATGTTTGTGTCAGGAATTTCGGGAATGTTGTGGGCAGCTAGAGGAGGTGGAGGAGATGGATGGGGGCAGTGTGAAACCACCGGTTCCGAATTTGAAATGGGAGGTACCTCATTAGCTCCATCATATGCAGCAGTAGCTATTTGCGGTGCCAGATCAGAAATTTGTTCAACTATATTTGCAGCCCTTTCCACTTCTGTTGATGCAGCATTGATGGGGATATTAGGCTCTTGAGGCAACTCTTCATTTAGGGTCAAACTCCCCCACGGACCGAGTGAAACCGAGTCAACTCGGCCGAGTCGCGCCGAGTTGACTCGGCCGAGTCGAGGCGAGTCGACTCGGCCGAGTCGTGCCGAGTCGACTCGTTCCATTATAGAGTTGGCCCGAGTTACTGACCCGTGCCTCTGTTCATCGTCTTCCTCCTCCCGTCGACTGGAAACGATACGGAAAGGTGGGTAGAAATCCTCTGGCTTCAAAAGGATCGCAAAGACCTGTCCTTCGAATTCCAGCTCTGTCCATTGTTCCTCTATGGGCCATTTGTGAGGGCGAACCTTGGCTCTCGCGTACGACATGTTTTGCCCTGTGAATGATTCCTCCTCCACCTCTAGTAATGCACCGAATTTCTTGGCCAACAGTTCCATTGCTTCTTTCTCCCACAGTTCGGGGGGTATTCCCCAAATTTGGATCCACACAGCAAGTGGACCAGTTGGTGTTGTCGGCTCCCAGATCCGTGTCTCCCAGCAAGGAATGGAGTCGCTGTGACTCCATGAGAGTAGTTTGCGACAAGAGTCTTCATCTCGAGCAGTCACGAGCCATTCACCTCCGCCCAAGAAAGACATTTTCGGCACATACGAAAGCCCCCAACGACTTTGAATCCATGCTGCGAGCTCGTCAATTTTTGATGTTTCCCAATCAATTCGTGCTACGATACTGTTTTGAAGAGTCGCTTTCCTCTGCTGCCATTTTTCGGTCAACAGTTGCCGATGAGTTGTCTCCTCGTCGCTTACTGCCAGAGGCGTTGTTCCACTCCCATTTCTGTCCAGAACCTTATTCCATCGATTGGGCAGCACAGTGCTATGTGGTCGTGGAAAAACCAGTTCCAGCGAGTCCAATAGGCATTTCCATGGAGATGTCGTATTTTCCCCTATTTCCGGAAGGTAGATCCGAGCTAAAATCTTCCGTCCCCTGAAATGCATCAGTTTGCACTCCCAATTTCGTCGTTTGAAGACAGAAACAGTGAATTGTGCATCTTCCCACCACAGCTCCTTCAATGAAGTTTGTTGAGATTCCATCACCGCCCTCACTTGCGACAGGTACAACTCCCCAACTTCAATGGGGATGCGAATGAAAGACTCCTTCTCCCCTGTCCTCAGCAGAATACGACAGCATCTTCTTCCAATTTCGTGCTCCACAGAGAGGGTAGAATCCCCAAACTTACATTCTCCAACAACCCTATTTCTTCCACGAAAAGTCTTGTTTCTCTTCGATCTTCGCTGCACGACTCTCCAATCTCCTCCCGACGCATCGTTTTGCTCTTCCGAACGAAACCGAGACTGGTTCCTGGTTCCCGGAACTCGCCGCACCTCTCCCGTCGCAGTCGCCGGTACCCGCTGCTCTCCCGACATGTAAAATATGAAAAATAAAAATATGGTTCTTTCAAATTCCCATGCACTGGCCCAGTCAACCCCTCCACCTCCAGCCCCTATTCAGCCTGAATCTTCACTACATCAGCTCACTGCTAATGCTAGTGTAAATGATAATTTTCAATTCTTCCCCCCAAACCATCAAAATCAGCCACTCTCGCCTGCTCCTATCAATCAATTGGATACCCCCGGCCTTACTTATTCTCGAAGGAAAACTCCCCCTCCGTGCAAGCACATTTGCCCGTAAGTCTTCTCGCCAAATTCAGTAAATGCAAACCAAATTCAGGAAATGGATCGTAATATACACATGATGCGTTGAGGTTAATCAGCAATACCGTGGTGAGGATCCCCACCACAGAACCGATAAACCAACACCTTCTACTTGATTGAGCATATTCAGAAAAATAGAGGAAAAATTAGCAATGAGGAATATGAACTTCTTCTTACATTTGGGACAAGATTTGAGGATAATGAAAGGAGATTCAAGTACCACATATTGAACGTAGAGTGACCCGTGGAGGGGCAAAGGAGTTGCTAACCAAGTCAAAGGGAAAAATGATTTTCTCTCTTGGAATATTCGAGGAGTGAGAAGTCTTGACAAGAGGACGGTTATTAAAATTTACTATGGAGGAGTAAGGCTCAAATAATTGCCTTTCGAGGAGACTAAATTAGAGGAATTGACTGATTCAATGGTCAAAGATCTTGTACCTTCAGACAACCAAAATGGTGTTCACTTAATGCTACTGGTACTGCTGGTGGTATTCTTGTTGTTTGGGATTCTTCCCTGCATTGATATATTGAACACAAGGGTTGGAGTTTTTTGCATCTGTTTGCAAGTTTCAGAGTTATTTAGTGGAAAATTATGGAACATGGGTGCCATCTATGGCCCAGTATCTACTCGCATAGATCTGATTTTTGGGAGGAACTTATGAATATGATCAATTCATGGACTGGTCCATGGCTATTGGGAGGTGATTTCAAGCGCCATCAAAGCGAGAAATGAGAAATCTCCACCAGCCGGATCGTAAATGCTACAATGAGAGGTTTCACCGACTTTCTTGGGGCAATGGAATTAATTGATCTTCCATCTTTCGGGAAGACCTTCACTTGGAGCAATCAAAGGAACAACCCTATTCTTTGTAGGCTGGACAGATTTCTATGCAATCAGGAATGGCTTCGCTCTATCCTAATGTGTTTGCAAGGTGATGGGTAAGTCAATTTCAGACCATGGCCTATCCATCTTGATTCCAACTCTGAAAACTGGGGAGTCCCATTTAGATTTGAAAATCAATGGATGGAGGGCGATGATTTCTTCTCAAGAATTGAGAATTGGTGGGCTGATATTAATGATGAAGGACCTATGGGGGAGATTATTCGAGAAGCTAAAATCCTGAAATCAAAATTGCAATCATGGGCAAAGGATTACAAAGTTGCCCAATTGGCCAGGCGAACTGAATTAATCAATAGAATTGATGCACTTGACATGTTTGAAGAGACTAGAACATTAAGTGATGATGAGAAAATTGAAAGGTTATCAATGACTGTGGAATATAATGGTTTGCTATGGAAAGAAGCAATTTTGTGGAAACAGAAGGCAAGATATAAATGGCTCTGTGATGGTGATGGGAATACTCGATTCTTCCATGCAATTGCATCTCAGCGGCGAAGAATCAACCGTATCTCCTCTCTTACAATCAATGGAGAAATCACTGTTGACAAGGATACTATTATCAATAATGTTATTTCTCACTTTTCTTGTTTATTTGCAGAAGATGTTCCCAATCGGCCTTTACTTCATGGTATATATTGTCATTGGCTCACACCTGAACGGGCTATTGAGGTTGAGCGACCATTTACCACTGAGGACATTGCAGCGGCGGGCAAATCTCTTCCCAAGGACAAGGCCCCGGGTCCTGATGGATACAATGGCGAGTTTTTTAATGTTTGCTGGCCTATTATCGAGAATGACATTACTCAACAAGTTCAGCACTTTCACCAATTTGGCCTCACTAGCTCCGCTCTTGGGGCTACCTTTATTGCTCTAATTCCGAAGAAACACTGTGTGGAGGAGATTACTGATTTCAGGCCTATAAGTCTAGCGAGTAGCACTTATAAAATCATTGCTAGATTGTTGGCAGCAAGGCTTCAAAATATTTTGGGGCACATAATTAGTGCAGAGCAACATGCTTTCATTAAGGGGAGGGCTATTCTTGACGCTGCAATGAATGTGCATGAGATACTTCATACCTGCAAACAGTCAAATGAGCCAAGACTTGTTTTAAAGCTAGATTTTGAGAAGGCGTTTGATAAGATCTCATGGGATTATCTAAAATCAGTTATGAAGCGATTGGGCTTTGGTTGGAGATGGAGAAAATGGATATGGGCATGCATTTCTTCAGCCAGATACTCTGTCCTCATAAATGGTGGTGCTCATGGGTATATTAAACCTACAAGGGGACTAAAACAAGGAGACCTGCTATCTCCCCTGCTCTTTAACATTGCAGGTGAAGGTTTGAGATTCATGCTGAATATGGCTTTGGATGAGGGTTGGTTGGACCCCATGATTGATAGGGATTGCCTCCAAGCACCGCTTGTACAATTTGCCGATGACACAATTATTTTTTGTAAAGGCACATTTGAGCAACTTAGAGTGGTAAAATGTTTGTTGATGCTTTTTGAAATCACATCCGGATTAAAGATAAATTGGTCCAAGTCTGCAATTTATGGCTTCTCCGTCAATCATGCAAAGGTTGAATGATATGGCTGACATCTTTGGGTTGTAAAATCGGTTCTCTTCCTAGTACGTATCTTGGCTTACCCCTCTTCCTTTGGAAGGATAACAAGGAATTTATGGGACCCAGTTATCGAGAAAATGAACATCAGGTTGAGTACATGGGGAACTACTCACAAAAGCGGTAGACTTACTTTGATCAAAGCTAGTCTATCGGCATCCCCACCTATTACCTTTCCTTCTTACATTGTCCTATTTACGTGGTGAACATCATTGAAAGAACTATGAGAATTTTCTATGGTCGGGTACTTTGAGCGATCCAAAATTCATCTCATCAAGTGGGATGATGTTTGCAAGGCCAAAGGGACGGAGGATTAGGAATTAGAAGGATAAGATATATGAACGAGGCTTTACTCACTAAATGGTTGTGGACATTGAACACAAGTAGGGAATCCACTTGGAGGAAAATCATAGTTAATGTATTTGACAACAGGCCAAGGGAATGGTGGTTTGAAGCCCCAAGACATGGGAGACTTTCTTCCATATGGAAGAAAATTATTCAGATGTTCCCGTTCTTTACTCAACATGTTTCTCTCTTGTCGGGCATTGGCAATAGAATTCGTTTTGGTGACGGTGGATTGGTGATACTACTTTAGCGGAAAAATTTTCAAGACTTTACCTCTTAGCATGGACATCAAGATTGCTCTATAAGGGACATTGTTTTACGCTGGTCAACTAATAGATGTGGACTGGACCCTCTTCTTTAGAAGACATTTCAATGATGAGGAAGCTATTGAGGTGTCCAAATTTCTTGAGGATTTGAGTATTTTTACATGAGAAGAGACCAGGATGATGAACTGATCTGGAGGCCTCACTCTAAAGGACTCTTCACGGTAAGCTCTGCATACTCTTGTTTAACTAATCAAGGCCATCAACCTCACTTGGCTGTAGCAGCATGGTCACTCCCGGGTCCTAAGAAACAAATTTTCTTTGGGTGGTGCTGCTTGAGGGGTAGATTACCTATTAGAGATTTGTTGATGAGGATGGGAATTCAGATTCAAGATGCCGTTTGTCCTTTATGTAATATTGAAAGTGAGTCACTCAATCATACTTTGATCCATTGCCCTTTCAGCTGGAAAGTTTGGTTATTCTTCCTTAATAGATTCAGGCTTATTTTACCTATCCCTCGTGACCTATATGGTATTGTTGCTCTCATTGGCTCCCTGGGTCTTGGAAGTAAAGGAAAGCTCATGTTTTCTTGTTGCATAGGATATATTCCTTGGATGATATGGAAGGAAAGGAACAATCGAATTTTTCAAAATAAATCCAGCTCTTGGACTGACCTTTGCCATCGAATTACAACTCAGATTGTCGGGTTATTGAAAATTCACAAGGCTTTCAAGAATGTTGAATGTGGCACTATATGGAGTTCCTAGAATTTACATGCAAGAGAGGGAATGGTAAACTAGTTAAAACTATTGCTTGGCTTCCTCCACCCCCAAACTCTTACAAGTTAAACTTTGATGGGTCAACTTTTGGAAACCCGGGTCTAGCTGGAGTGGGGGCCTAATCAGGGAATTCAACCGGAGATATATTACTCACATATTACGGACCACTTGGTATTAGTGAATCTACGATTGCGAAGCTCAAAGTCTACTCCATGGACTCAAATGTTTTCTCAAGTATCATTTTGTTGGTCCATTGCATGTTGAAGGCGACTCTCAAGTTTTGATTCAATGGTGCAAGCATGATCTTAGGCCTCCTTGGCGAATCGTTGTATCATTGATGAAATTAGAGACCTTTCATTTATTGTCACTAGTTGGATGCATGTATTAAAAGTGCCAATGGTAGGGCTGATGAGTTGGCTAAGCAAGGACTGTTGAGCAACATATTGTTGTTGTCACCCCTAGCTTCATGTAACCATTTTTGTGTTTGTTGTTTGTTTGTTGTTGTAATCTTTCGCCCATTTGGGCCACAATAATAAAAATCTCAACTTTCAAAAAAAAAAAAAAAAAGGGTGTCCCATAGATCTTTAGCCGTAAGACAACTCATAACTTGTTTAGCGATATCATCATCTATACTTCCAATGATTCAGGTCTGAACCTGCAAATCCTCAGCCCTCCAAATCATAGTAATTTTCTCTGGGGGAAGTTCAAGAATATAATTATCTTTTATCTTAGCCCCCAAATACTTTTTAACAGAAGAGGCCCACAACAAATAATTTTCACCATTAAGTTTTGATGCAGTGATCTGAATAGTATCTTTAGCAAGTATTGTAACTCCACCCGACATACGAGTCACAAGTTTCACTAGTTGACATGATAGCAATCAAGCAAACACTAATGCAAAGCAAGTAACTCACAACCAACCGCAAAATAGAATCAGATCAATAGGCGAGTCACACCAACATACCAACAACACAATTGCACAAAACAGTCCGAGAGAATACCAGCGGAAGAGATAACCCGAATTCAAGGAAGAAATAACCAGAAGAAGAAAATTGCTGATGTCAGCCCTAAAGAGATAACGTCAGCCCGACTTTATGATGTCTGCCTTAAAATTGGAAATAACACGCGCTGAAATCTCTGCGAATCACCCTTCAATTCTTTTTGAGACCGATATTCCACCAAAAACAATCTTGCACGGTTCGAGGTACATGAAAAACTTTTTTTTTTTCGACAATTTTGACGTCAGTAATGATGTAATCCCTTTCCAAGATCGATTTTCCACTAAAAAAGTTCCGGCACGATTCCTAAGGCACTTCAAAAAAAATGTTTTTTTTTTTTTTAACAATCCGACGACGTCAGAAGCAGTAGCAGCAGTAGTAGCAGTAGTAGCAGCAGCAGCACGAGCCTACAGCTCAGTAAATAATCCTTCTTTTGGGAAGTACGAAGTGCATAATGCACTCACTCAGCAGCACAAACCATAGCATATAGCCATGGCAGGAGAAAAAGAAAAAAAAGAAAAACGAATTTGTTTTTTAATCGCCCAGCAGCAGAAACTTTAATTCAGCAACTCAAACTTGAAAATCCAATGACAAAATACGTCTAGATCGCTGAAATCAATGTCCCTGCTGTGATACCATGTTAAATTTAGTGAAGGGAGATAGGAGGAGAGGAAGGTGAAGAGATAGGAAGAAGGGGAAGAAAGAAGGAGAGAAAGAGGTTGTAAGGTCTTAATGACCTACAACCCTCAATCACGTATTAATAGAATCCGAAAATACAAAATTACAATAATGCCATTCATTGCTTGAGGATAAGTAAACTACTTAAACACAATAAACAAATAATAACTAACTAGAGTTTAGTAAAATTACTAAACTACCCCTAACTCATAACAAGTTGAACCAAGGGCTGCACATGTGATTCCATGATGGTAGAAGTGCTGAATCTGATGCATTACATCATCTTTAACAATGTGCCAACAAGCATTGAAAAACTCACCATTAAACCCATCCGGTCTCGGAGATTTATCCTTTGGTAGGTCACGACCAGCAGCTTCAATTTCATCAATAGTGAAGGGCTTCTCTAGATCAGTAACACGGTTTGGAGTCATCCAATTACAGGAAAAACCCCAAAGTGGTGGCCTTGAAGTGAGATCCTCAGTGAACAAATTTGTGAAGTGGTTGAGAATGCTAGCAACGATAACAGATTTCTCAGAAGTGACTACTCCATCAACATTAAGGCAAGAAATTCTATTAGTCCTCCTCCTGTGAGAGGCCATAGAATGAAAGAACCGAGTATTTTTATCACCTTCCCGAAGCCACTTATGCCTAGACTTTTGCTTCCAGAGGATGGATTCCTGCCTGATAATGTGATTAAATTCCACAACAGCTGAAAGCCTATCATTTCTCTCAGAGTCAGTCAGAGCTTTTGATTCCTCAAGCTGATCAAGATTATCAATCCGATTACTCAATACAGTCTTCCTTGCTGATTTTTCCATTCTGTAAGCTTTGTACCAGACTTGCATTTCCTTTTTCAGCATCTTTAGTTTTTTAAATAATTTCCCTCCACCCATATCCTCGATATTAAATTGATTCCACCATTCTTCCACTTGAGGGACAAAATCATTCTGTTCGAGCCACTGATTCTCGAATCTGAAAGGAGATCCCTCCCAATTCTCAGAAATAGAATCAAGGATGACTGGCCAATGATCCGAAACAGTTTTACCCAAAACCTTACATCAAACGTTTGGGTATAATTCCAGCCATTCGGTGGAGCAGAAATACCTGTCCAGTCTGCATAATGTAGGAGAAGCTCTGTTATTACTCAAAGTAAAAGTTTTTCCAGAAGCCGGCAAGTTAATAAGTTCTGTTGCCCCAATGAAATCAATAAAACCCCTCATTGTAGCTGTGAGGTTCCTGTGTGGGGGGAATTTTTCATGCCTTGATCTGATGGCATTAAACTCTACCCTCTATGGTCTTTTTTATTAGTAAAACTTCTCCTGTTTCTTTCAATTCAAATATGCCATGGGACTGCAGCCAGAGAAGCAGCCATAGGGTATTTCCTACCTCGGGTAGAGGGTAGAGTTGGGTTGCTTCAGTAGCTGACCATAATTCCTCGGCTTGCGTAGCTGTGGGTTGAAATTCTGGATTACAGCACACCATACCTTTCTACTAACACTGCAGCAATGTAAGAGGTGGTCTCCATCTTCTTTTTCATCCTCAAACAGCTTACATAGAGAATTAGTTTTTGCTTGCCCCCTTTTAGACAATTCAACACAATTTAAGATTTTCGATAATGCTGCTGTCCAAAGAAATTGCTGACCTTTCTAGGTGGTAGTAACGTCCATGCTAGACTTTAAGGTGCACTATTAGTCAATCGGTTGCTAAGTAGCTTGTAGCATGATGCCACAGTACAAATTCCAGCAGTACAAGGTCCCCAAAGGACTTCATCTTGCCTATTCTCTGAGGTATATGTTGAGCTAAGTATTTGTAATAGAGCCGAAACTTCTAAAACTTCTTCATCATCCAAGTGGCTTCTGAATTGAAAATCCGAAGTCATTGAGTCTTTTTTTGGTTCAGCCACTAGTAAACCTCTGTTTCTGGTCAGATTATATAGACGAGGATAGCTTTATTTTAGAGGCTTTGAGCCAACCCAAAGATCTTTCCAAACTCTAGTTGTCAACCCATTTCTAACATGAATCTGATGAGGCGAGAAGGTTATTTTTTCTTCTAGCACAGCCTTTCGTATGGTTGATGCAGCATGCATACATGTTCTTGGCAGCCAGCAGTTTGAGTTTCGCCTTTACACGGCATCAATAACTTGTATCCATAAGTCTCTTGACTCTGTCAAATACCTCCATAACCATTTGACTACAATGGCTGAGTTCATATGCAGGATTGTCTTGATACCTAGCCTCCCTCCTCCTTAGGTTTACAAACATGAGTCCATTTCATTTTTAAATTTCTCTTGATCTGCACTCCACAAAAAAGTTCTTTGCAGTCCATTTCATATTTAAATTTCTCTTGATCTGCACTCCACAAAAAAGTTCTTTGCAGTCCATTTCATATTTAAATTTCTCTTGGTCTCCACTATAAACTCAAATAGATGTAGGAGTGCCTTCATTGATGCTTCTTTCTCATTCAATCCCTCGCAGAGGAGAACTCTATGATCAGCAAATTGATGTATCGGTTTTTTATTTGGCTCTTGACAATAACCCATCAATCCAGCCCTCTTCAGGACCTTTTTTGAAACTGATCTTCCTGCCTAATGCCTCGGCTTCCTTTGAAGAAACCTTATTTAGTGCCATTAATTAACACTGAGGAGGGGAATGTGATAGAATTATTACCCCATTTCTTCTACCTCTGAGGGAAGTCCATCTTACCCATAACAATGTTTAAGAAGGTAACCTTGTCAAATGCCTTCCCAAAGTCCAATTTCAGTACAGCCCCTTTCAAACCTTTCTTCTTGTAGTAATGGATCAGCTCATACAGAAGCAAGACAAAGTCCAAAATCTGGGCAGATTGGTTATGGCTTATAACTTCAGGCAGGGCAACACGAAGTCTCGTGGCTAAGACTCTAGAAATGATCTTATAATGGCTTGCTCTGAGACTTATTGGTCTGAATTCTGATTGGTGTACTGCCCCTTCGTTTTTTGCAACCAGAGCTATGAAAGAAGCTCCATACTGTTTGCTGTTATCCATTGTCGTAGAAATCTTCAAACATTTTTACTGTCTTGCTTTAGGAAATGCCCTCTTTTATAAAACTCAGCTGTAACTCCATGAATATTTCTACTCTTGGAACATCAGCTCGGAAAATATGCCTGTTTTAGTTGATTTTTTCCCGTCAATAAACAAGAATGCGATTAGAGAAACCCCTTATCCGGTGATATTCTTTGACCGGATCCTCTAAGTATGATGTCCTACTACCAAGAAATATCACTATTAAACTGACCCATCGATGGTTTAATGCATACTCAAGGAGATGTACTCTCAAATCTCTAGAGAAGTGTTCTCTTGTACTGTTGTTGCTATTCACTAGTTTCCTAAAGGGTGTAAGGGTTCTGGGGGCATTTTTATTAGATTGATGACATGATTTGTATGAAGCTGGAGAATTGGATTGCCTTCTATGCTGTTTCTCTCTCCACTTACATTCAACTCTATTCTCCTTATATTCTCTATCCATAATCTTTCTCTTCCTCTCCATACCAAATTCTAAGCTCGCTTGCTTCTCTCTAACTTCTCTGATGTGGGACAGAGTGGGGCAGAGAGAAAAGATGAGTAGAAATAGAGAGAAAGAGGGAGAAAGGGGAGAAAGAGGGAAGAAAACGAGAGGAAGGTTGAAACAGAGAGTACTTCAATTAATCATCCAAACGTAAAAACATTCATAGAATATTTACTTTCAAAAAAAACATTCATAGAATATAACCTATTTGCATGCTAACTACATGACCTAATAAGGTATTTGTAACCTAATAGAAGACCGAATAAAATACTAAACTAATGAGGAATCCCAACTCAACTCTAACTCAAATACAGTTCCTAATTCTACCCTAATTCAAATAAACTTCTTGTGTGTCCCACGTCACTCTCCTTCTGAACTTGTCTTGCAAACTGACATGGTATTAGAGTATGCCCAAGGGGATCCAGTGCTTCTCAATTCTTGTATTCATCAACTTAGTGATCCATGTGATCCCTCCTTAATCTAGTCCACTAAAACTCTTCCTTTTTTGTAAGAGGTGAACTCATCATTGATGATGTGCTATTGCCATCGAGTGCTGTCCTGCTGCTGTTAAGTAGGTGGGCAAGTGATGTTTTACTACCCTCAGTGGCTTTTACTCTGTTTGAACTTTTAGGTGTCCTGCACTGGGTTTACATGAACTTGTACATCTTGTTTGTGGTGGTGTTATGGTTCTGCGACAAGATTTAGCACAAAACGTGTGCCTTTGCAGGAACATATAACCTTTGAGAGTGTTTAAATTTTTATTCCTTGGATTGGACTAGTTGATGCTGTGGATGCTAGTGGAAGTGGTGAATTTCTCTCTCTAGCAGTGAGTTTGGGGAAGCCCTTGGACAAGGATAATCAAGTAGGTGGGATTACTAATGCTAAGCTCTATGCGAAATATTATCTCATGTGGACTAGAAGTGGTGTGATATAAAAAGAACAAAACCTTGTTCTATGAGTTGCATTCTACTGCTCAGACTACCAAATGGGATGTGTGATAATTCTTTGGTTTTCTTGACAGCTTAACAGTATGGAACCATATATTAGTAGTCAATTATTTTATGAGGCAGATACAGATGCATAGGTTCTGTACAAACAAAATAAGGTCCTCTCAAGACTGGAACCTGTTGGGAGCTAGTGATTTATACTGTAGGTTGTACTAATTGAAAGAGGTGGTGAGCCTGGAGTTTTTTGAGTGAATTACGTGGTGTGTGAGGCAACTGATTGTAACTATCATCCACATGTGTTGGATGAGAATGCTACGGTCATACAAGGAAGTGCTCAGAGTCGTTTGTGTTCCCAAATTCCCAAATAGGTTGGATTTTGAGTTCCAAGCTCAATCGTAAAAATTATCTCATGTGGGCTAAAGGTGCTGCAATATGATAAGAACAAAGCCCTGTTCTATGAGTAGCATGCCACTACTCAGACTATCAAATGAATGTGTGTAAATCCTTTGGTCGTCTTGGCTGCTTAACAGCATGAACTCTATATCAGTAGTCAATTAAGTTTCCTTAAGGCAGACAAGGATCCATAAGTGTCTGTATGAAATAAGGTCCTCTCAGGACTGGATACAGTTGAAGCAGTGAGCTGATTATTTTTTTATTTATACTGTATGTTTTTACTAAATGAAAGAAGCAGTGAGCTAATTATGGAGTTTGAGGGCGAATTGCATGGTGTGTATGAGAACTGTTTTGCAACTACCATTGACATGTCTTAGATGAAAATGAGCTGTTAAAACAAGAAAAGAGTAAAGCCCCTTGTTTTCTCCAAAATTTGGGATGATGTATGAGGCAATCCAGGTTCAAATCATTTCATCTATTGAGACACCCTTCTTTGACGAATCAATCTTAAGGGTGATAGGGGATGAGCCAGCAGTGTCAAGCTCAGATGAACCTTAAATTTGAAGTCCTATTTATCTCCCTAAAGAGGGTTGATATCTGGAAGGAAAAAAGAAGAGAGCAAGATGAAAAGACAAGGGAATGGACAATATATCTACTGTTATCAAGCTTCACATAATTCAGAGGGGTAGGGAAAACTTGGTAAACGTCTAATAGTAAATCAGAGTAACCAAACAAGACCTATATTATTGACACGACAATTTGTCGAAGTGTCTATAGCACCGACTAGACAACCTCAATCCTACACTGCGGATGGACCCTTGTGAAATCATGCGGCTGCAGGTCAGGTGTTAGGAAAAATTCTGGTCCCTGCTTTGTATTATACCCATCCTTTACTTCTCTGTCTACACTTTAAACTTGGAAGAAAAAAAGGATGACGAAAGAATAGTCATTTCTCTATTTGAAGAAATAAAGAGGGAAAGAAAAATATAAATTTCTTTAAACACTTCTTTTACCTCTTTTAATTTAAATTTCCTTATAAAGGTGAGTTATGGAACTCACAATAGGGTAGTCATTGCTAGCAAGCACATTTCTGATGGTAATATGGTTCAGAGAATTCTTTCTCCATGTTTTCACGTCCTAGACTCTACAGATTTGTCTTCCGCATGATCTTTGTTGAAGATGTTCTTCTGTTTTCCAGGGAAGAGTATCCTGTGAAGTGTTCGTAAACATTGATAACCAGACTATTGTTCGGCAAGATTGCTATCCTGAGGTGAGTCATATTAGTACTTCGATCCTCTTAAAGCTGTTTACCTGATCTCGTGCTTAGCTAACTAATGATTGTGCATTTGCAGTGAGCTTCTTACAGTGATATGGGTTAAAACTATGATGGTTAACCTCACGTGCTGAGTTATTTATGCAGTTGATCTTTCTGGTGATTGTCCACTATTCAGTGTGATTGTGTTATGAAATAGCTTCGTTACTCTTTTGTACAGACACTTGATGTAATATGAAAAAAGTAGTTGTATAAAGTCGTTGATTAGCATATCCCGTTTACGTGTGTTGTGTATATAATCTTGGCTATAGGAGACTTCCCCTCTAGAGCAAGCTTCCAGAATGTCTGACCGAATAAAAAAGTGTGGTGATATGCGTAGCGTCTTTGTTGGCAGTCCTGATAAGAGATAGAATAAGAACTATCTTCCTATTCTTACAGTAAAATGTGAAAGTACTGAAATCAATTTTCATTAAAAATTTTTATCTGCCATTACAAATCAGCATCCATGAAATTTTGAGTGCTTAAGCATATTATAAACGCCTCCCCTTCAATATAAACTTCCTAGGATGCCTTTGATGAAGCAGTTAAAAAGTGTCGACAATAAAATAGCGTCCAACAGCAGGCAATCGTTGCTTCACAATGTCCACGGACAAATTTCGGACCGTAAACTCTAAGCAAAAAGCCACCGCACTGCAGCATGCTCACTTGACAAAAAGAAAAAGAAAGCAAAGAAGAAACCCCCTCAAAAGGAAGCTACCAAAAAATCCTCAAAAAAGTTGAAGATGACGAGGAAAAGAATGGTCGTCACACATGCTTTGTGCAGTTTTCACCTACTAGGTAAAAACTACTGTCAAGTTGGAAAAACAGCAAAGGACCGAAAGTTCAATCAAACATCTCTGTGGAGGTTATCAGATCGCTGAGAGGGAAGCCGTCGTCTGGCGGCATCAAAGCAATAGACAACGAGATCAGGAGTGTTTGAAGACCAAAAAAAAGTTGCTACGGAGAATTAGAAGAATCCCTAGCAGCTACCCAATCAAGAGGTCTATAGCCGAACTTGGAGTCATGGAAGAAGATATCCATATCCATACCCAAAAGAAAACTCGAAGGTCCCTTGTTCCGAAGGAAAGTGTTGGAACAGAAGAAGCATGAATAACAAATTTGAATCAGTTAGAAGGATCTAACAATTCAAACAGTACAACTCACTAATCCCACTCTAAGATTAATCTGTATTTCTGAGCCCAACAACTTAGGTGCTAAAAACAATTATTCAACACGCTGACCGGACACAACAGATTAAAACTAAAACTGTAAAATTCACCCAACACTCAATCACATATAGTTAAACAACGATTAAGATTAATTATTTGACAACAGAATTCAGTACAAGCGAATAAATGATTGAACAATAAATGAGAAAATCTAATTACAGATTTTAAAGCAATAGAGGATTGATTAAGGCACAATTAAACTTCAGGACAACAGTCTAAGTTCTTTTGTATACTAATAAAAATATAAAATCTCAATTCAAAGTCTTAATCAGTTCTAATAAAACACTATTGTCTCTGTTTAGAAACAAATCACATAAACATTGAATCGAGAAATTCAGAGAGAGGCTGGGCAAAACAAACAAACCAAAAAATAGTAATTCAACCCAACTAAATTAAATCAGCCACAAAAAAATAAATCATAATCTCATATGAAATAGTAAAATAAAAGATTAAACTTATCAGATTGAAGCTGTGGTGTGGAGAACCTACTGTCATAACAACTTATTCAACAATAAAAAATGCACAATCGATGTTCCGACAGTCTCCCAAAGTGGCGCAGCTCTTCTTCGGTGAGGTGCATTCGTCGCTGGAAAAGTGGAGTCGTCAAGAGATGGCCGAGAACAGAGAGTTAGCACGAAGTGCTTACACAAAGAAAACGAATAGAAAAAGATTGAGATTGAGAGAGAGAGAAATCGAGATATAGAAAGAGATTGAGAGATCAAGAATGGTTTCCTTTTCTTTGGATTTTCAGGAAACCTTTTTTTATTTCTTCTCCCACAGCTTCAACAGTCGCCAAAGCTTTAACATCAGGGAAGAGAAACCGTCTTGCCGAAGAATCGCCTTGCCGAAATCGTCGGGTGAAGAGGCATTGCCGAACGGGAATCTCTGATCTCCCACTGGCCTCTTCACTCCAAACCCTATTTCCCCAAGTCGACGAACAAACAATTTCCCCTAATCTTGAGGGAAAGGTTAGGTCGTGTCTAAAGACATGATCGGATCCTTAATAACCGAATTTGGACCTGACCCGTTTACCATTTGTAAAATGGTAGTGGGTCTCGGGCGTGGGAGATGAACATGCATGTGTGTGTGGCATTTTTCCGACAATCCCCTACAAAATGACATACACAGAAATGATTTTGTTCTGGGCATAAAAAGAGGCAAATACTTAAGTATCAATAACTTTCGATTTGATTTGATACATAGTGAAATGAGGCAACAAACTGATCCACCAAGTGAAGTACTCTTGAACTTAGTGAACCTTATTTGAAATCCTCACAACACGCATCAAACTCTTAATCTCGAATGAACTTCAGGATAGAAAGTTTGCTCTTCTATAAGGTCATACACTACCTCATGATTCTCATGAGTGGTCTAGAAAGACAAACCCCAAATCTTTCATAGGAGGCGGCCACACCCCCACACTCATGTAGGTGGATGCATCTAGTACATCTCTCCAGCACCACCACACATAGGGCTATTGACCCATTAAGAGCAATTGCATGCGCAATTTTACAAAACTAATGAAATTGTCAAGTCCTTCTCACTTAAACCACCCAAAGAAAGCCTACAGTTTCTAATGTAAGAGCCAAAGCTCAGTATCGTGCCATAGGGATGGAAAAATAATATTAAGAAAGAAATTGGCTTCGCTTGACCTCAAGAGAGGTATCCACCATTTTCTTCTCAATGACAGGGTGTAAGACCCATCGCCCTCGACGTATCCAAAACTAATTTTACATAATCCAAAGAAATCACTCCATTTCTCAGCAGTTGTTTAACCACACCCTGTGTAATGCGTATAGATCTCCGCTTGCCATTATATACATTATTTTTGGCAACTCCGATTGTTTCTTAAGAATCACAGTGTAGGGAGACAAGAACGCTCGATCTCCCCCACAATGACACATCTGCCAGGAGGTTTCTCAACCAATCCTACCTCTTGACCTGCCAACTTTAGTGCAATAAATTCCGACTCCATGGTAGAGCGAGCAATGTAGGTCTACTTCTGTAACTTCCAAGAAATCGCTCATCCACCTAAAGTGAAAACATAGCCATTAGCAAAACTCTCTTCATCATTGTCAAACACCTAGTTGGCATCACAATAGTCTTCTAACACAGTAGGAAATTTGCCAAAATGAAGTCCCCAGTCCATGGTGCCTTTCCAATATTTCATCAAACGATAAAGTGGAGTCCAGTGTTCACTACTATGGTTATGTGTGCAGCGACTCAATCTACTAACTGCATAGGCATTGCCCGGGTGAGTGTAGTTCATAACGAATATCACGCTTCCTATGAATTTTGTGTACTCAGTTTGAGACACAATCTCCTTGATTCTTCTAAAGGTGGATTATAGGATCATAAGGAGTTTTCATAGGAAAAAAGTCATAGTAGTTGATTTTGTTCAAGATTCTCTCAACATAGTGAGACTGGCTCATTGAGAAACCTTGTTAAATTTTTGTTAATTTCATACCAAGAGTTACATCGACTTCCCCCATGTCTTTCATGTCAATTTGGGAGGACAAAAATATTGTGGTCTCAATTACTACATTCTCCTTGGTTCCAAATATTAACATGTCCTCTACATATAGACATACTATTACACAGTCTACACCACAGTCCGTTAAATACAGACATGTGTCTGAGGCATGTACCACATATCCGTTAGTAATTAGTATGGTGAAATTTTTCATACCACTGCTTTGGAGTTTGTTTCAAACTGTACAAGGACTTCTTCAATTTATACACCTTATCCTTTTGACCTTTTATTACAAACGCCTCCAGTTGTTGTATATAAATATCCTCTTCCAAAACCCCATTGAGGAATGCGGTCTTAACATCAATCTGATGCACAACCAAGCTATGTATGGCAGCCAATGCAAACCTCTTGTTTGTTGTTGCTATTTGTATCATAGGAGAATAGGTGTCAAAGTAATCAATGTCTTTCTTCTGTGTATAATCCACAACGACTAGTCTAGCCTTGAACTTATCTATGGAACTGTCAGACCTTAATTTCTTTCTAAAATCCATTTATATTTAATAGGTTTACACCCTTTAGGCAAATCCACTAAATTTCATGTATGGTTAGACTTTATAAAGTCCAGTTCACTGTTAATAGCCTTTTTCCATAAACTATCATCTTCAAATGATATTGCTTCTGTATAAGTCTTAGGATCATTGCCGATCAAGAACGCTAAAGCCACATGTTCATTTATATTATCAGGTTTTCGATAAAAAAAAAGCAGTAATATAATCTGATCCAAAACTTGTCTCTCTCCTCTTTCTTTTACTTCTTCTAGGTTCATCTACATTCTCATTCACTCAAGTAGAAGAATTGGGTAGAGTCAAAGGTGCACTAAATGGACCAAGATCAAAGCTAGTGTTTTGTTTCTTCCAAGGAAACAATTGTTCCAAAAATTCAGCATCTTTAGATTCAGAAATTGGATTGTCAGTTAATGACAAGAATCTATAAGCAGCTGAATTTTCTGCGTAGCCTATCACATGTTTTAGGTCATATGTTTGTCCTCTTAGGAGCTGGTAAACTTACTTTAACAAAGTGCCCCCACTCTTTAAGGAATTTCATATTAGGGGTGAATCCTTTCTATAGCTCATATGGAGTTTTATCTAATTTCTTGAGAGGAACTATGTCAAGGATATAATAGGCTGAGAGGACAGCTTCCCCCCACATGTAATCAGATAATCCAGAACTTACAAGTATAGCGTTCATCATATCCTTGAGGGTTCCATTTTTCCTCTCAGCTATGTCGTTGTGTTGTAGAGTGTTAGGGGCACTAAACTCATGTATAATTTCATTCTTTTCACAGAACTCCTTAAGGAAAAGAGTTCCATATTCTCCTCCTCTATCGGACCTAACTATTTTAATTTTTTTATTCAACTGATTTTCAACTTCTGCATTATCCTTAGTTTTTAAAAGGTAAACTTTAGTGTACCTAGAGAAATCATCTATAAAGGTTACATAATACCTTTTACCTCCTTTACTAATTGTGTTCTTCAAATCCGCTAAATTCAATTGGATTAATTCTAATACTTCGGTGCTTCTATTCTCAACTGATTTGAATGGCTTCTTGACATATTTGGCTTCTACACTCACAGATACTTAGAAATTATTTTACATATACTGAGGGTATTAAATTAAGTTTTCTAAGTCTTTTAATAGAAGCCATGTTCACATGACCGAGTCTTTCATGCTATAAGTTAATGGACTCAGTGATATAAGCCAACCCAGAGGAAGAACTTTCAATTGATAACTTCGATTACAATGTTCAGAACAAACAAACCATCACCGAGATAACCCTTCCATACAAATTTCCCCTTTTCTGGTCATTACAACCTTGTCATCAACCTTTTTAAAATCAAGGATTTTTTCGATTATTTATTTCTTCTTTCTGGCTCATGTCCTCCATATCTTTGCTCCAAAATTTCTCAAATTTCTTGAGCAGTTTGATGTTGACAAACAAGTGCATAAGGTTTTCTTTTATGTGAGTTGTTAAATGTCCTCTCACTAATTCATTGTCTCTCTCGTATTTGGCTTTTGCCTCTAGTTCTGATGTCTTAATTCAAAGAGTAGGTGGGGTCATCATAAGCATTCTATGGAGGTTCCACCCACATCTGTCTCAGGAGGTTTAGAGAACAAGACATGATCAGCTTCTATTTGCCTAATGAAGATTAAAATTAATTTTGGGCCCACAATTTATAATTCGTCCCGTCTAGTGGTTGTAACGTAGACAGGTCAATTAATTATTTCTTTCCCATTAGGTGATTTATGCAAAATAATAAATATAAATTCCGCAATTAGAGATGCACAATCGGTGTTGCGACAGTTTGCCAAGGTGGCATAATTCTTCTCCGGTGAGGTGCATTCGTCGCAGGAAAAGTGGAGTTCTCAAGACATGGCCCAGAATAGAGGGTTAGCACGAAGTGCTTGAACAGAAAATGATTGAGATTGACAGAAAGAGAGATCGAGATTTAGAGAGAGATTGAGTGATCGAGAATGGTTTCTTTTCCTTCGGGTTTTCAGGAGACCCTTTTCATTTCTTCTCCCATAGCTTCAACGGTCTCCAAAGCTTTAACGACAGGGAAGAAAACGTCTTGCCAAAGAATCGCCTTGCCGAAGCAATCGGGTGAAGAGACGTTGTCGAACGAGAATCTCCAAGCTCCCACCAGCCTCTTCGCTCCAAACCCTATTTCCCCAAATCAACGATCGGATCCTTAATGACTGGATTCGGACCCGACCCATTTACCGTTTCCAAAATGGTAATGCATTGACAAAAGGTTTGGTCCAATTTCAAATGCCCCTGGTCGGTCTTTTTGTAGGAAGAATTCCTGGCCCTCCTCCTTTCATTGCAAATGCTATCCAACAAACCCTCAAAGCTGGGAACTTCCCCAACCCAAATGTAACTATCCTCCGGTTACCGAGAGGTTACATTTTTGATTGAATTGCTTTCCAAGGAAGGATTTCTATGAAATCCACAAGTGCTTATGTCCCATACAAATTAGAGACTCTCAGCTTCACTTCTTCTCTTGACCACGTGGTTTTCATGTGGAATCTTTCCTCTTCATTCGCATAGTCTTGTAGGTTAAATTGTTAAAAACTTTCCGTCACGTACTGGCATGAGGATCTCTGAATGATTTTGTTGTACAGCTGGGAACATACATAGGTATAGATGAAGACACATAAAAGAGGGAGGGGACTAAGTGTTAGAGTAACTATCTGATAAGCTACATCTTCTCTACCCCAAATCTGATTATGTATATCAAATCCCAAATCATCCCAAATCTGTATCCCAGCGACCCCTGACTTTTCTCCCTTTCTATTAGTTTTTTGTGTATAAATACGTACAACAGTAATCAATAAATATCATCGACGATCAATTTCCTTACATTGGTATTAGAACAACCACTAGGTCAAGTGTTCGAACCACGGAGGGGGACGACCTATAGAAAGGGTTACCTAGGTGCCAAAGCGACAGCAGTCATGAGGGTGAAAAGGGCTACTTGGACCACAGAGAAAGCCGTCGTAGAGTGGGCCGCCGTGGACGTTTGCATGGAAGCGTGGTGGATTGTTACGATCCTGTGGGGCCCAACCCGGGGTATGGGCGTTGGGTTGGGCCAGCCTAGTATGAGATAGGTTTAAGGGCCTAGCTTTGGGTATTCCATGAGCTCTGGAGCTTTCCGTAGCCACAACCTCCTTGGGCTGTTGGACGGCAGTCTACCGCCCTAGGCTGCCTCTCCTGACGAGCTCGCAAAATGGAAACGACTGGACCAACTAGCCCTCGGCTGATTGTTACAATCGCTTTCCGATGAAATTCTTCCCCGAATGGTCGCTTTCGAAACCACCTTTGAAGCCTGGAGTACGCTAGAGGAGGTCTACGGTACGGTGACACGCTCTCGGATTCGTCAATTGAAAATCGAGCTCCATACTTTGCACCGTGGTGGACGGACTGTCCATGAATTACTAATCCAAGCCAAGTCGCTTTCTCTTGCCTTGGCCAGCGCTTGAAAACCAGTCGACGATGACGACTTAATTCTTTGCACGCTCCGCGGCCTTAGATCCGAGTTTGATCGTGTTATAGCTGTCATTGACTCTCTGCCTGTGCCTCCGACATTTTCGTATGTCTCCGCTCACTTATTGGATCACGACCATCGTCATCGCCAAGCTGCTGCTCTGCCTGTCGCCCTTATTGCTGCCGCTCCTGCCGCTCCTCCGCCTCGCCAGTCCACCAATCGACCTTCTCGCGGGACTTTCCGCCGACCTACTAGAAATCGATGTCACACCACACCCTCTCATGGCCGAGGTCGCACCGGATTTTCTTCAACTCCACCTCTACAAAATATGATGGATCTTCTGTGGTCTGCTACAGATGCGGACACCCATTTCACAAAACAAATCACCGTTGGGCTCCCGATACTGCCTTACCTGCGAATATGGCACTATCTGCTACCTAACCCACTATTCCCCTTTTGGAAGACTGGTTTTTAGACACTGGTGCAACCCACTCTCTCACCTGTGATCCTACAGATCTTTCTAGTAAGACCCCATATTTGGGTACACATTTTGGTTGAAAATGGACAACCTTTGCCCATTTCTCACACAGGTCGAACGTCTTTTCCTCTGTCTTCTGGTGATACATTGTCTTGCTCCTCTTTATTGGTCCCAGCCATCTCTATGAAATTGTTATCTGTTTCACAATTATCTAAACTTAATAACTGGTCATTCTTATTCACGCCAACTGGTTTTGTGATCTGTAACTTACAGAGCTGCAGGATTCTACATCAAGGACCCAATAGAGAAGGCATGTATCCTCTATCAGTCTCTCACCAAAACTGTCTCTCAGCCACTCAGTCTTCCGTCAACACTTGACACTCTCGTCTATGCCCTGCGTTTGCACACACGCTTTGTCTTTTATCTTCCGTCCTGCAAATAAAAGTTCCCACTGCGTCTCCGCCATGCAGCTCCTGTCAACTTGCAAAGTGTCATAGGGTCCCATTTTCTAGTAGTTCTATTCAGTCGAATAAAACTTTTGAAAAGTTTCATTGTAATGTATGGGGTCCCGTGCCCTATACTTCTGTTAATGACTTTTGATTTTATTTAATAATAGTAGTTGACTACTCTTGTGGATTTTTCTATTAAGCGTAAATCTGAAGTCTTCTCCGTCTTTCAATCATTTATTGCTCAAATTGAAAGCATATATACTACCCATATTCATTGTGTTCAATCTGTTGGGGAGGAGAGTTTATCGAAAATAATCTGCAGGATCTATTTCGAACAAAAGGAATCCAACATCGTCTTTAATGTCCAAGCACTCCTGAACAAAATGGTGTCATTGAAAGAAAACACCGACAAATCGTCAAAACCGGATTCACACTCGTAACTCAAGCATGTTTTCCACCTAACTTATTGGTCGCACGCTTTTCTCGTTGTTGTCCACTGCATCAATCTCTTGCCTAGTCCAGTACTCAACAACACAACTCCTTATTACGATCATCTCCGGTCCTTTGGGTGCTTAAGTTTTCCGTGCCTCCGTCCCTCTCAATCAAACAAGTTGGCTTCAAAAGTTGCCGGTGCATCTTTCTTGCTATAGCAGCGGACATAAGGAGTACTTATGTCACAAATTCCGAATCTCCCGACACGTGGTCTTAAATGAATCTGAGTACCTACCCTCACCTTTTAAATGCAGAAAATTTCCCCATATGCCCTCTGAACAACAGAAATTACAAGATCCACCTGAGGCCTCCCCGGCGCCCTCTTCATCAAACGGGCCCACAAAAACTGCAGCAGCAACGATGTCACCAAAGTCGTCTTCCCCACCTAGCCGACCAACCTTCGCCCTGCCGATGCAATACAAACGCTGTCAGCCTTCAACCGACTCCCCGCGGCGTTTTCCGCTGACTACGCCTCTCCGCCTCAGGCCTCCCTGCCGGCGCCGCCCGCTTCTCTGCCTCCCTCCTTTCCGCCTCAGCCGCGTGCTCTGCCCTCTTCCCTGCCTGGTCTCTGCTCGCCGCTCACTCACACTCCTGCCGAGCCTTCATCTTGTTCACCGCACAAGCTGCCATCTGCCGCACCTTGGCCGAATCTCGGCTCCTTTGCTTCTGCTCATTCTTTGCCGAGAAAACGCCCAAATACACCTCTCTCTACCTCCTCCACCATGACATCCGACGACATCTACCACGTCTTCCTCCTTGGCCGGCTCTCGGTGGACTTCTCCCAGCCTTCTGTCGTCATCATCTGCCCCTGCTCGGCCTAGCTTTGTGCTCGGTCATCAGCACTCTGAATGGGTCCCTCTTCTTCCCCTCTTTCGCGAACCAGTGAACAATCTGACATTGTTCCTGCAGATGTCTCAGGTTCCACTTCGGCACCCCATGACTCCGTTTTTATACGACATAATTCTGGAGTGACTATTATTATTCTTATATATGTGGACGATATAATTGTCACACGGTCCTGCACGAACACCACTCAAAATTTTCTAACCTCCTTACGCTCTTTGAGTTAATAGATCTTGGAAGCCTCAAGTACTTCCTTGGCATTGAAGCTTCCAAAAAATCTGGCCATTTATTTCACTCTCAGCGACAGTACATGTTTGGAATTACTGCAGAAATATGAAATGCAAAATTCTAAACCGGTTCATACCCCAATGTCCACTGAAAAAGCTTTCTACAGACAGAGGCGTGCTACTCAGTGATGCAACGTCCTACAAACAACTTCTGGGCAGTCTCCAATATCTTACCCTTACATCACCAAATATTTCTTACTCGGTTAATACACTGTACCAATTTATGCAACATGCTCCATACACTGTACCAATTTATGCAACATACTCCAAGTGTTGGGAATTAGGACGCTACTAATTCCGCCGAAGATCAGTGGAACCCACGAAATACCATATGCTACCGAGAAAAATAATAGACACCCCAAAATAAGACACTGAAATTTAACATGGTTCGGCCAATTGCCTACATCCACGAATCCACACAAAGAAATATTTCACTATCCCAAAGGAAGAGGAGTACAAAATACTACACTGTATTTTGTGCCTTCGCAGAGTTCAAATACTCAACTCAAACTTCTTCTGCTCTCGTGTATCTCTTTGGGTTGTTTTGTGTTTTTCAGAAGAAGCCAATTGATCCTATTTATAGGAGGCATTCTTCAGTCGACGCCCGCCATGTTCGGCGCCTGCCTTATTCGGCGCCCGCCACGATTTGGTGCCCGCCACGATTTGCCCCCCTTTATGAATTAATGACACTCCACTTAAGATTTCATAAAGGAGGGTTGCATATTGTAATTAAGTGGGTGAGAATCCCACTTATTAGTGGGACCCACCCACTATATGTTTGTCTCCACCTTTAACAATCTCCCACTTGGAGACAAATATAACAATCTTCAGTATAGTGGAATCTGGTGTGGTCATCTTCTTATGTCTTCACTGCAGAAGACCGATCAAGCCGAGCACGCCCAGTTTCTCTTTAGCTACTTGTCTTGGTCATCATGTCGGCTGGGTTTTTCAGACCTTAAAATTTTTCAAGTTTCAACACTCCATCCTCCAAGAGTGATCTCGATGAAATGATATCGAGTCCAATATGTTTCGTCCTCGAATGAAATGCAGAATTCTTTGCAAGATGTATTGCACTCGACTATCACTATGCAAAATTCTCTTCTCCGGTCGCAACCCAATTACGCTAATAAACCTTGTATCCATATCATTTCTTTACTAGCTTGCCATCGCCACATACTCGCTTACGTAGTTGATAACACAACAATTTTCTCAGATCGTGAAATCCAACTAACTGCAGTTGCACCAATTGTAAAGACATAACCGGTAGTACTCCTCCTGCGATCTACCTCACCAGCAAAATCTGCGTCTACGAAACCTTGTAGTGTTACCTTGCCTCGTTGAAAACATAAGCATTTCTCAAGAGTTTCCATGCAGATATCTCAATATCCACTTTATCGCTTCCCAATGTCGCTTTCCGTGATTTGCCATAAATCTGCTCACAACTCCCACCGCATGAGCAATATTTGGTCTCGTGCAAACCATGGCATACATCAAACTTCTAATGGCTGAGGCGTATGGAATTTTAGCCATGAAGTGTTTCTCCTCCTCGGTCTTAGGAGACTGGTCCTTTGACAAACGGAAGTGATTTGCTAATGGCGTCTTGATGGTTTTGCAAAGGTGCTCATGCTGAACCTTTGAAGAACTTGATTAATATACTTGGACTGTGACAACCGCAAAACACCATTTTGCTTGTCTCGACAAATTCTCATCCCTCAAATTTGTTTTGCTTCACCTAAGTCCTTCATTTCGAATTTCGCCGTTAATTTTTTTTTCAATTTCTTAATCTCGTCCATGTCCGATCCGGCTACTAACATGTCATCGACATAAAGTAGCAAAATTATATAGCTGGACTCGAGTTGTCTGAAGTAACAGCAATGGTCAGCATTATACCTTGTGTAACCATTGTTCTGCATAAATCCGTCAAACTTCTTGTACCACTGTCTTGGGGCTTGCTTTAAACCCTAAAAGCTCTTCTTTAATTTGCACACCAGTTTCTCTTTTCCTTTCACTAAAAAACCTTCTGGTTGCTGCATATATATTTCCTCCTCTAAGTCACCATGGAGGAAGGCAATTTTACATCTAATCGCTCCAAGTGCAAGCCTCTGCTGCAACAATGCTCAACACCGATCGAATTGTTGTCACTTCACAACTGGCGAAAAAAATCTCAGTATAGTCAATTCCTTCTTTCTGCTGGAAACCTTTGACTACCAATCTCGCCTTGTATCTCTTTGAACCATCATGTTCGTCTTTTTATTACATACACCCATTTATTGTGGAGTGCTTTCTTCCCTTTGGGCAACACAGCTAGCTCCCATGTCTGGTTTGAGATAATAGACTTTATCTCTTCTTTCATAGCAAGCTCCCACTTTGATGAATCTCCCACACGACATGCCTCGTCATAGCATTCAGGTTCACGGCGTCGGTCAATAACATGTAATTCATGTATTTCCTGTTTGGAACATGTGGTCGGCTTGACCTTCTTAGAATAGGGGTTGAAGCAGGAGGTTGTGGCGAATTAACCTCTGTGATTGGCTCATCTGCTTGCAAACTCTCATCTGTTTGCTTCGACGTAGGACTATCATCCGGAATGACATATGTTGGATCATCGTCTGTTGTGTCGTTGGACTGCATTGCATTTCTGTCCTTGTACATCACCCTTTCACGGAATATGACATCCCGACTTCTAATGACCTTTTTGTTTTGGTCATCCCAAAATCGGTATCCGAACTCATCTCCACCATATCCAATGAAAGTGCACTTTAGTGATTTGGAGTCTAACTTACTCCTGGCATTATCACTAATGTGTACATATGCGACACAACCGAATACTTTCAAATGAGAAAGTATTACTTCCTTTCCACTCCAAACTTCTTCTGGTATCCTGTACTCCAATGGTACTGATGGTCCATGATTAATTAAATACGCTGTCGTGTTGACTGCTTCTGGCCAAAATTGCTTTGGCAGGCCTGCATGTATCCTCATACTTTTGGCTCTTTCTGTCAACGTTCTGTTCATGCGCTCTGCAACTCCATTTTGTTGCGGTGTTCCTGGCAGCGTTCGTTCCAACTTGATACCATTTAGGTAACAAAATTTCTTGAACGTCGTGTCTTCATATTCTCCACCGTTGTCGGATCTCAACTTTTTTACACGTTTTCCAGTTTCATTCTCCACCATGGCTTTCCATTTCTTGAACACGTCAAACACTTCTGATTTGTGTCTCAAGAAGTAAACCCACACTTTTCTCGAGTGGTCATCAATGAAAGTCACAAAGTATGACTTTCCGCCAATCGATGAAACTGTAGTTGGACCATAGACATCTGTGTGAACAAGTTCAAGCTTCTCCTTCTTCGGAGTTCTGCCACTTGTATTGAAACTCACCCGTTTCTGCTTCCCGAAAATACAACTTTTACAAAAGTCTATTTCAGTAGACTGAAGCTCCGGTAGTTTCCCTTTTGAATGCATGTACTTGAGCCCTTTTTGGCTCAGGTGCCCAAGTCTTTGGTGCCACAAGTTCGCGTCTTTGCTATCTGCAACTGCGATTGTCACACATGCATTTGCTGTAGTATATAGGGTACCACTATCCTTGCCATGTGCTATTATCATGGCACCCTTAGTGACTTTCCAATAATCACTTGAGAAGTGTGTGTCACAACCTTCTCTCGACAATTGTTTGACGGAGATCAAATTTTTCCTCAACTCTGGAATATGTCTCATGTCCTTGAATTTCCAGGCAGATCCATTGAGATTGATCTGAACTTCTCCAATGCCCACCACGCTTCAAGGATGATCATCTCCGAGATATACGTCTCCATAGCTTCCCGACACATAGTTTGCAAAGTAGTGTCGATTTGCGGTGGCATGGAAAGATGCTCTAGAGTCTATTACCCAAAAAACGTCCTTCTTCTCCATAGAGCAAATTAAAGCATCACATGCTTCTTTGGTCACTATATTGACCTCGGTCTTATTCTCCGTATCCCTTTGAGGTGCCTTATACTGATTTTTGTAGTGTCCGGCTTGACCACAATTCCAACATTCAACATGCTTTGACTTGTTGGGATTTCTGTGGTTTTTGGATTTCGGTCTGCCGTTGCTTGACTTGCTCCGTCCACGACCATCCCCTCTATATGAATTTCTGCCTCTGCTATCTACGTTGAGAGCGGCGCCAGAAGTAGAACTTCCATCTGACTGTCGTCGGATCTCTTCAGTTAAGATCATGCTCACGACATCATCGAACTTCAATTTGGACTTGCCGGCCGAGTTGCTAATGGCTGTGACTGTGCCATTCCAACTCTCGAGCAACTGTCCGAGAATCAACAAGACTCGAATTTCATCACTAAAAGTGACTTCGACCGTTGATAATTGATCTGTCACCTCATTGAACTCGTTGAGGTGGGCTCCGAATCTCCCCTTTCACTCATCTTCATATTGAACAATTTCTTGATCAAATGAACTTTATTTGCTGCAGACGGCTGTTCATACATACTGGGTAGAGCTGCCATGAGAGACGCCGTTGTCTTCTCATTTTTTATGTTGAAAGCAACTGACTTTGACAATGTCAATCGGATTGAGCCGAGTGCTTTTCGATCAAACAGCTCCCACTCGTCCTCATTCATGCCTTCTGGCTTTTCTTTCAGCGGCATGTATAGATCCTTCCGGTACAAGTAGTCCTCCATTTGCATTTTCCAAAATCCAAAATTTTTGCCATCAAATTTGTCAATTTTGGAAATTTTCTCCTTTGTGGCCATCGCTCCCACTCAAACGCAAAGAACGTAATTTTCACAAAAAAACTTTTCTGATGTGGAAGATCAGCCTATGCTGCAACCACAGAGCATACTAAGAACTTCAAGAGAAATTACGAACCCTGCTCTGATACCAGTTGTTGGGAATTAGGACGCTACTAATTCCGCCCAAGATCAGTAGGACCCACGAAATACCATATGCTACCGAGAAAAATAATAAACACCCCAAAATAAGACACTGAAATTTAACGTGGTTCGGCCAATTGCCTACATCCACGGACCCACACAAAGAAATATTTCACTATCTCAAAGAAAGAGGAGTACAAAATACTACACTGTATTTTGTGCCTACGCAGAGTTCAAACACTCAACTCAAACTTCTTCTGCTCTCGTGTATCTCTCTGGGCTGTGTTGTGTTTTTCAGAAGAAGCGAATTGATCCTATTTATAGGAGGCATTCTTCAGTCGACGCCCGCCATGTTCGGCGCCCGCCATGCGGCGCCTGCCTTGTTCGGCGCCCGCCATGTAGCGCCCGCCACGATTTGGCGCCTGCTACGATTTGGCGCCCGCTACGATTTGGCGCCCGCTACGATTTGGCGCCTGCCACGATTTGGCACTCACCACGATTTGCCCCCCTTTATGAATTAATGACACTCCCCTTAAGATTTCATAAAGGGGGGTTGCATATTTTAATCAAGTGGGTGGGAATCCCGCTTATTAGTGGGACCCACCCACTATATGCTTGTCTCCACCTTTAACACCAAGCTGCAAAACGAATCCTGCAGTATATCAAACAAACACCGTCTCATGGTCTTCTTCTCACTCCAACAGATTTTGTCTCTATTCATGGTTACTACGATGCACACTGGGCTGGATGTCCCATGACTCGCCGCATTACAACCGGGTATCCATCTTTTTCGGTGACAACTTAATCTCGTGGGTCTCACAAAAACAAGGAACGGTTTCTCGTTCTAGCTGTGAGGCTGAAAATCGAGTTCTTGCTTCACTCAGCTCTGAACTACTATGGACTCTTCATATTCTCTTATTCCTGCAAGTCCGATTGCACTCTACTCTAGAGATTTACTGTGATAACATCAGTTCTATTTTCTTGGCCTCCAATCCAATAGTGCATGGACGTAGCAAACACATTGAAATAGATATTCACTTTATTCGAGAAACATTGGCAGCCAACATCTTACAATTAAAACATATACTAACTTTAGGCCAACTAGCAGATCTTCTCGCCAGACATTTGTATCGTGCACGGTTTGAATTTTTACGGGCCAAGCTCAATGTGATGACACACTCATGACGTTGCGGGAGGGTGTTAAGAATAACTATCTGATAAACCTCATCTTCTGAACCCCAAATTTGATTATGTATATCAAATTCTAATCAAATCCTCAACTGTCCTCAACTGTCCTCAACTGTCCTCAACCGTCTTCAACCGTCCTCAACCGTCCTCAACCGTCCTCAACCGTCCTCAACCGTACTCAACCGTCCTCACCCGTCCTCAACCGTCCTCAACCGTCCTCAACCGTCCTCAACCGTCCTCACCCCGTCCTCACCTGTCCTCACCCTGTCCTCACCCGTCCTCACCCCTGTCCTCACCCCGTCCTCACCCCGTCCTCACCCCGCCCTCACCCTGTCCTCACCCCGTCCTCACCCTGTCCTCACCCCTGTCCTCACCCTGCCCTCACCCCGTCCTCACCCCTGTCCTCACCCTGTCCTCACCCCTGCCCTCACCCCTGTCCTCACCCCGTCCTCACCCCGTCCTCACCCCTGTCCTCACCCGTCCTCACCCCGTCCCCTGCCCTCACCCCGTCCTCACCCCGTCCTCACCCGTCCTCACCCCGTCCTCACCCCGTCCTCACCCCGTCCTCACCCGTCCTCACCCCGTCCTCACCCCGTCCTCACCCGTCCTCACCCCGTCCTCACCCCGTCCTCACCCCGTCCTCACCCCGTCCTCACCCCGTCCTCACCCCGTCCTCACCCCCGTCCTCACCCCGTCCTCACCCGCCCTCCAACCCCTCCGAACCCCTCCGAACCCCTCCAACCCCTCCGAACCCCTCCGAACCCCTCAGACCCCTCCGAACCCCTCCGAACCCTCCGACCCCTCCGAACCCCTCCGAACCCCTCCGAACCCCTCCGAACCCCTCCGAACCCCTCCGAAACCCTCCGAAACCCTCCGAAACCCTCCGAAACCCTCCGAAACCCTCCGAAACCCTCCGAAACCCCTCCCAAATCTGTATATGCAGGTTTTTCTCCCTTTCTGTTAATGTTTCGTGTATAAATATATGGCAGTAATCAATAAAGATCATTACAATCAATTTCCTTACACTAATGGTGGATGTTAACCTACTCAAACCAGATGTTGATGCCGTCTGACTAGAGGCTGAAGGTTCGACCTTCCCGGTCCCTTTCCACGTAGAAAAGAGACCTCGCATATGTAACTGTTGCAAGCATTGGGGCCTTGAAAATGATGAATGTAGGCGTAAAGCTAAGGAAGAGTCAAATGACTCTACAAAATCTCCACCAGATGATAGCAATGGAAAAAGTATCGAGATTGGAAAACAGTTAATAAAAAAAATAATAGAAGTCCCCCTCAGCCTGCATCTTCTTCATCAAAAGATAAATTGCATCGCCAAACAAAATTTGTTCAGAAAGGCAGTACATCATATGAACAGACGGAAGCCGAGAGCACGGATCAAGAGAGAAAAGAGGAGATGGCAGCAAATCAATCACTAACCTCTAGTAAGATTAAATCGTGTGATTTATAAGCTTAAACCGTGTGATTTATCTTTAAGCTTGGCCCCTCCTATGTCCGAACAACCCATCAGGTTCGATTCGATGAGTTGAAGGGGACATTGAGCCTATTCGGATCAATCATCAGAAATCGGGGGAGTCTCTACTGAAATGACAACGTCCTGCCTCAGGTGGTGCATTCTGAGCCACACTTGTCAAATATCAACAAATAGCGAATACCCTCTCACCTCAGCCATTTCTGGGATCTGGCACTTCTACATTTCCCATACCATAGAACCCTCTACTCACAACATGGTTCTCTATCTCAACTATACGCTCCCTCAAAGTTTTATCTTACCAGAGGGACAGAAAGTGGGAAGCAGAGAAACGATTGGAACATCTCCAGCAAATCCCACATTACAATCGGTACGTAGAAGACCCAAGATTGGCGTATGTGGACCCACTTCAGCATCCCTCTGTCAGATATGTGGCTAACTCTACTTTTCTTATGTTGAGTAATATGGTTTGGAATATCCGAAGTTGCAATCGTTCCTCCGCTATTAGCTATGTTGTATGCCTATTCACCTCTTCACATGCTTTCGCATAACACAAAAAATACAAAACCAAGTGGAAAGATTATAAAGAGTTTTCTTTTTTGTTTTTGTTTTGTGGAGCTATAGGGTACCCAAAAAATTCAACTAAAACACAGGAACGAAATCTGTGTCCCAACTTGAATTGGTGAACTAGGGATATGAAGACTAGGGATGTAAACGGGAGCCGATTACCCGCTCTACCGTCCAATCCATTATTAAACAGAACAAAATGGGAATAAAATATTATTATCCATTCACCGTTCTACCGTTTAATTAATAGGTCAGAAACGGAATTAGCCATTCTGAACCAGTTTTACCAATTTACTGTTTAAGTAAGGGTAATATGGTAAATTTATGTATTCACTTAGTTTAATCATATTTTTTTAATTTTCGTATAGATAACCTTATTATCTTTTCAATATGTTTTTTATCACTTATTATAAAAATTTATAGAGTTGAGAAGTTTGGAGAGAATTTGAATATTTTATATTTTGATAATTATTAGAAGTCAATACTCTAACTCATGGTCTCATGGTCTCATAGTTCATTAAGTCATAGAGTCATAGTCATAGATGATAGATCATGTATCGTAAATTCTTTTTCTTGAAGATTGCGGATTGATGAGTGCAAAATGCTTTTTTGAGTTGGACAATTTTGTATATAAAGTATCAAATGCATTTGAATGTCAATTATAAGAGTGGGGACATTTTGTATTTGTATTGGATTTTTAATTTTTTATGTTATATAATTTGTGTTTGAACTCTAAAAAAATTTTGTATTATCTTTTGATACATTTTTATTAGTAATTTTCCTTAATGTTTCTTTTTTTTTGGATTTTTTATTACCCGTTTATTACCCGTTTCTTACCCGTTTATTACCCGTTTACTGCTTTTTTTGTCGGGTAATAAATGGATTACGCGAAACTAAACAGATACGGACGGTAAAAGGTAAACGATTGAAAAAAATAAACGGTAAATGGAAACCCTTTACCCGTACTATTGTTTACCCATTTACCTCCAAAATGAAGACTTCCCTGCTTTAAACAATACATTCAGTTTAAAATTATTATGGCACACACACAAAGGAAGTGATTCGTTGTAGGCCACTATTATGAGAGCAAAATATGGGGACTCATCACATGGCCCAATTAGAACCCAAACAAGGGGATTCACTCGTAGGAAAAAAAGATTAGAAGTAGGCTTCCAAAATTTTGCCAAAATTCCCAGGGAATGTTAAATCAAGTTGTTTGTGGTATGATAAGTGGGTCCCTCATCTAGAAGAACCTTTGTTCGATCTTCATAAACACAGAGCTGGACCCGTACACCTAGGGGTGTAAACGTAACTAAACGGTAACGAAAATACCATTTTTGTTTACCATATCCGTTTACGACATCTTATACCGTTACCATTTTTGCCTGATTATTTTCGCCTAATTATTTTCGCCTGATTATTTTCGCTTGATTATTTTCGCCTGATTATTTTCGCTTAACTTATTTTCGTTATCACCCGATTAATTTTCACCCGATTACCGTCTCTTCCATTTTCGCCTGATTAGTTTCGTTTCATCTGTTTATTATAACTTTTTAGTTACGCCCGTTTATTTTCGTTCCATTTTCACCAGGTTACTTTCGTTCCATTTTCGCCAGGTTACTTTTGTTCCGTTTCGGCCGATTATTTCGTTACTGCTTTCGATTATTTTAGATTAATTCGGATAATAATTGAAAATAATTAATAAAAACTAAATAAATTACAAAAATAGTTAAAAATTGATTTAAATCGAAACAAATTGAAAATAAAAGACACCAAAAATTTCACTCTATCTCACATTCCATGAAAAGGTAAAACTTTTCAAACCTTTTGAATGCAATAGGATCACCTTCAGGTGTCAAGTCTTGTCTACCTGAAAAAAGACTCAAGTAATATTTATCTAATCCAAAAAAAAAAGAGAAATAACCGAAATAGACATTTACCCTTCATTCTTCTAAAGAAAAAAAAATTGTTTAAACTGTAATTGAATAAAATTTGATCAAAGTAAGACTTTAAGTAATAAAAATATATATATAATACAAACCTACAACAGTACAACTGTACAACTGGAGTAGTAGTTCAATTCTAATCATCTCCATCTCCCCTACAATTTGGTATGAGTAATAAGAATTTGCTCAAAGTAAAATATAAAAATATAGTAGTACAACCATAATTAGTTACATACCCATCACCATCAATGACGTCATCATCAACTGGTGTAGTAGTGTATAATGCAGTAAACACATAAACAATGTGGGGACAAAAAACAATTAAAAACTCATAAATATGGCTGATTAAACCATCTATTCTACTCAATAATTTAATCAAACAAACAAAACAAAAACCATGTGGTGGATTAAATTATAATCCCAAAACCTCCTCACCACATGGTAATACCATTCATTACACTTCAATAGTATAAATTTCAAAATTTATAGTAATTTAATAAAAAAAAATATGTTTGAAACCTTACCTTATCTCTTAATCCGCAAAATCCAGTTACAACAAGCAAAAATAAGTGCACCAATATAACACAATAAGAATAATATAACAACAAAGGAGTGGAATTGAAAATACATCTTCCATCACCCAACCAATCCTTCATACATCTTCCATGGAGTGCTTAATAGGCAAAGAGCAAAACAAACAATTATACATGTGAAAATACGAGAAAACTTGTAGCATATTAAAAGCAAACGAAAATTCACTTTTAATGGGAACAAGTATCATTGAGCAACATACAAGCAGCAGATTGCAATGGACAAGAAAGTAAATGAACAACCATAACCAGCTACCACTAAAGTCCAGACCAATAATCCAAGCCCAATAAACCTAAAAGGATTGTGGCTGCAAGCACCTGAAATAGAGAAGCCTAAACAAGGATCCGTAATAGTGTGCATGTTAGGTGCATTTGACAACATTAACAATGTACCACTAAGTGTTTGAATCTTCTCAGCTTCATTCAGTCATTTGAAAGAAAAGAAACATATATTCTCCATTTAATGGCTCATGCTGAATTAAAACAATAGCTTTTCACAGTAATAACATAGAATTCTTATGTAATTAACTCCAGAACTTCAACACCAATAAATATCTTGATTTACTGTAGTGGTACTCAGAATTTAAATATTACCCTTCCGCTTGAACCATCTCACTGAGGGATCTTTGCAGGTGTTTGACTAGGTTATAGGTAATCACGTGGCTTCTTCTATCAAGCAATTTCAGAGAAGAAAAGAATGTTCAAGTCACCTATATATATAAATGATCTCTTTGTACTGTTTTCTTTGTACTGTGCATCTGCATGCATCTATATATTTGCCACCTGGGTACTGGATATCTATAAATATGCAATAATAAGCTTACCCGAAGGGATTAATGGCGCCATGAGAGAAGAGTAGTATGAAGATCACAAGGCATAGTCGGAAAAGCAGTTTCAAGAACCACCTCATGATACTCTTAATCTCATAAACGACGTTACTATTACTAACTGCAGAGGACGAGTACTAGCTCGAAGAGATCATATATATATATATATATATGTTTTGTTACGTTATGAGAAAACAGTACTAGTCAAGAGGACTAAGAAACATTGCTAAGAAGTAAAGAACAACAGTCCACAAATAGCTTTCTCGTTTGGGAGATTGACTAACTTCTTCTCTCTTTGTAATCATCACATCATTTGGCTTTAAAAAAATTGTTGTTTCCAAGGCCGAACGGAAGACAAAGCTTGATGGCCGGATCTTTAACCGGTGAGTCGTGACGGAAACGAGACTGGTAGAACAGAATCACTGAATCACTGAAATTGAATTAGGGATTACAGAAATCAGAGGGAAAAGAGAGGAAATAGAGGGAAAAGAGAAACGAATCAGAGGGAAATGAGAGGAATCATAGGGAGGAAGAAAAATACCTCGGCTTTAGACAGAGTCTCACTCGATGGTCGCCGATAAGCGGTAGGCTGTAGCTCGATGGTCGCCGCTGCGCGGTAGGTTGTAGCTCAATAGTCGCAGGTGAGCGGTAGGTTGTAGCTCGATAGTCGCCGGTGAGATGGTCGCCTGAGCCGCTGAGCTCCTCTCTACTCTCGACTCTCACCTCTCTGAATTATGGATAACAATGGTTTTTCCTGACACTAGTGGATTTAGGGTTTTTATCCTAGAGTTTGACTAACTGACCGAGTGACTGAGTGAGTCAGTGACTCAGTCAATAGTTACTATTTTAATTTTTACTCTAGACATTACATATTTGCATTATCATTTAGGCCTTTACCTTTTAAAATATCATCAATCGTACTTATTTAATACAATCAATTAACTAACGTTAATTTTAGATTAATATTTTTAAAATCAACATACAAAGATACTGGTCATATTGTTCTTTTCCATTTAACCTGGTTAAATCAGATTCTACTAATAGTTAAGCTAAATGTGTTATTATCATAAGTCTTATGTGTCTTCATATTTTCTTGTGAATTAATAATATAAAGAATCAAGATGTATAAATATAAGGCAGCCCACAGAAAAATGGAAAGCTATCTTAATCTTATTAAGGTTTATAATTTGATGCATTAGTTTAAAACAAAGAGATGTAAGCAATTACGTCATATTTTTGAGGTGATTGGCATGGAATTAATCCTAGGTGATATAACATATATATAATATGTTATAATTTAGGCTTTTAGATCGCTTATTAAATTTTTATTTGATTTAATTATGGACATAGACAGGTATTAACTATTGCTTAATGAGGTAATTGTATAATCAATAATACTTTTTTTGATTTTCATTCGATTATAGTAATATAATAATTCATATAAGTAAATTAAAGAAATTTGGTTGATTTAATAAATATTCACATATTCAATATGTTACAAATAGTGTTAATTATCGCATAGTAAAAAACATAATAGAAACTTAACTCATATTGCAAATATGTTATTGTGGCAATTGTTATGTATAAAACTCATATAAGATATGTGATATAGCTCATAAGAAATTAAAATTCTAAGCCAAGGAGTCATTATACTCAATTGTTGTGACAAAAAATTATAAATTTTAAAATAATTATACAAATATAATAGGAGGGGGAATAATTTTTTAAACTTTTATACAATTGTTATTAAACATTATTTATTAATTTTACTAATTTAATTTATCAAAACAAATAAATAAGTAAAGTATTATTTTTTGCTATAATATTTATATGATATCTCATTGTGTAAAGAGTATACTTGACAAATTCATCTATTAATAAAAATAAAAAAGTTAAATATAAAAAAGAATGATAAATTTACCATAATACCTTATTTAAATGGTAGAACGGATACGGAAGAGCTATTTCCATTTCCGTTTCATTTATTAAATGGTAGAATGATAATCGGTAGAACGGTAAATGGATAATATTATTTTATTCTTGGAGACGGTAGAACGGTAATCGGTCGGACGGTAGAGCGGATAATCGGATACCTTTTACACCTTTACGTAGACCTCAAGGAGAAAGCATGCGACATCTTAGATGCCTCATGGAAATGTACGAAACTAACGTCAGATCTCTTTGGAGCTCTTACTTTGCGGATAAAATCTTAGTGACTATTGTAAATAATAAATCAATGATAGAAAGATTTGGGCCGGTCTTAAGTATAAATGGTGATTTTATTATAAAAATCACATACTTCACCATTATGGATCTAAAATTAAAGGAAGGACACCTTACTTTCGGTCCTATCGACATTCTCTGGAAACGGCTGTGGGCCATAGCGGGTTTGGCCAAACACAAGGTCTTTTTGTGGCCCTCCCTCCATGGCAGTATCCCTACAGTTCAAATTCTCAGTAAAAGAGGTCTACCGAAACAATCCCCCACCCACCTCTAATGTGTGAATATTCTGAATCTGTATGGACCTTGCTATCCTTAAAACCGCTAGTTCCCTACAGAACAGGCTAAAGAAAAACTCTACAGGCGAAGACATGGAAAAGCTGACAGACAACCCGATTGAATCACCCAGCAGAAACAGATCCAGCTCATGGAAGCCTCCTCAAGTACTCCTCTATCCCTTTATCTCCTACAACTTAAATTTTTCCAGCAACCTTTCTTCTCCCTCTGACCCACTTCCCACTATGTCCTCCTGTGTTTTAACCATCTTTCTCCCCATCTATATTCTCCACCTAAACCTCTATACTGATATATTCCAAATTCAATCACTTCCAAAAAAGCGGCCTTTACCGGCGGTTGTTTATAAAGAACCGCTGGTAATACTAACTTTACCGGCGGTTGTTTGTAAAGCACCGCTGGTAAAGACCGCAACTTTTCGTTGCAGTTTTTACCACCGGTAAGTGGTCCAGTTTGGCTCAGTGGCGGTTTAATAGCACCGGGAAGCTTGTAAAAATTATTGCTTCCCGGCCCTAACTTACCCTTCTAAAAATTTTTTTCAACCTTACCTCTCGCCTGTCCTCTGCGCGGAAGTTCGTCCTTTCTTCTTCCTGCCCTCTCTTCACGAACGAAGCAAGCGCAGCCAGATTTCCGGCGAGGATCAAACCCACAACCGTTTCCGGCGAGGGAACGCGTCAGCCCCACTGCAGAAGGTCCTCCCCTTTCTGCAAAAATAGGTATTTCGGGTTAGGGTTTTTTTTTTTCTTTGGAAGTTCCTCGCCTTTCTGCAAAAATAATGAAGTCTTCCATTGATTCATGTAATTTGGTACTGGTTTGCTACTATTTTTTATTCTTTTCATGAGAGTTCAAGAATCGTCGTAGTTTTTGTTCGGCCTTTGGACGAGTTGTTAGATGTTTGCACTATAAGAATGGGCGAAAACATGACACAATTTCCTCTCAGTTTGCCTTTTTAGCTATTTTAAATGATTCACCTTTTGTATTGCTGCCGTCCTCAAGTGAATTTTTTACTATAAAATGTTAGTGCCGACTACATGAGTGTCTCTTCACTTTTTTTAGCATAAGATAAAATCTGCTAAAGTATGGATTCTTTTTTGACTATCAACATACATAATTTATTGGATTAATGCTAGTAATCCATTGAATCACGTTAAACAAACTCTATACAACTTTTCAGAAAAACAAACTTTATACAAAATTTTCATTTGGTAGGATAATGAAATAAAATTTTTTTGGTAAGATAATAAAATAATTTTATTGGATTAATGCTTCATAGTGTCTTGATGTGCTTTTTATGTTTCAATAAAGTTGTGGCATTCTGTTCTTCCAGCAAGGTCTTATCTCTTCTTTCTTTTCACTGCAGTCGTTTTTTCTTTTCTTTTCTTTTTTTTATTAATTCTGCTGATGAATGAGTGTAAAACGAAAATCATCTCAACCAGTACCACTTGGTTTTCAAAGTGAATAATATTCTTAAATTCGTAGAATAGGAAAGTATACACTTTCTTAAATGTGAAGAATGGGAACTATAATAGGTAAATGATTAAAATTGGAATAGAAATCAGGCATGGTAAATACTAAATGTTTCCTCATACAAAAAAATACTAAATTAAATGTTCTCTCTGCTTTGGGGGCGATGATAGGATGTACATTATTACTTCCGAGGAGATATTTAACTCTTGATAATATAGTGCCGTTTCCTTCTAAAATCATGTCATCTGTTTATAGGTAATTTGATTCTTGCTCATGAATTTTATACTCTAACGAGTAAACCAGTAAGTAAGGGACTTTTTACGCAAAGTAATTTTGTTTTCTTTGAAGTCGAAGTGTGTATATGCTCAGTTTGCTTCTCAGTTATGTTTATAACACGTTCGTCATATTCTGAAAATATCTCTAGAGGTGAGAATTTTTTTTTTGGGTGGGTTTCTGGTTTCACTTCACTAGCTTGGTGGTTCACAAAGAGCACACTTTTCTTGGAAAGGTTTGGAAGAATTTGTATCATGTATGTTATATGTTTGACATATTGAACTACATGAAGCACACTAAGTTGTTAAATAGTTTCTGATATTTTAACTAATCATGATTACTGAATAAGCATTCATTGAAGAGGTGACACATTGACACCCGATATTTGTCGTGAAATTTATTGGCAAGGTTGTTCACAATATTAAGGAACATCAAGGACATGAGTAGGAGATTGATCGCATGTCAAAGGTCATCTTGGGGCAAGTTTTTTCCTTAGGTTTAAAGGTACTTATTAATTCATTTGGATATAATAGAATCTTAATTACTAGGTGATGAGAACAGTAGTGGCTTTTCTGTACCTCTATCTTTTCCATTAATGTTTTTGATATCAACACTACAAAGTTGATTGTTTTTAAACCTCAAGATCCTAGCTATCTGGAAATTACTTAAACCTCTTATCTTTTATCAAAAAGTAAATACAACATCTCTTGGTGAAACAATTGACTAAGAATCAAGACACCTAAGCTACTTATGTTATTGTTGCTTAGGTATTACGCCATTGCAGAATCATAAAGAGTACTACGCCACTGCATTTTTAACTCCTATTGAAGTTGGTTGTTGTCGTCCTCCATCTGAGTGAGTCCTTCAATTTAGAAATTTCATTTCGTTTTTCATTATTGTAAGTTACAGTTTAGAAGTAATGGATCCCCTGATATGAGAATTGATCAAATAAACACTTATAGCATGAGAGCAAAGAGTTCCAGGCCACAACACTAATATTATGTATTTGTCCTTTTTGTTTCTGTATACATTATTTCCTCACTTTCTACTTTTTTTAAAAGGTCGGAAGCAAACCAGATCAGGGTGGTTCCAAACCGGCTTGAAGAATTGCCAGAAAGATTCAGCAATCAAGTTATATAGGTAAGAATTCTGGAACATAATAATACTGTATGAAATAATATCATAAGTTAATTATTAGATAATTAGTTAGATGTTACGATAATATGATGAGGACAATGCCACTTAGGATCACAACAAAGTATAGATGATAAATTCAGATCCTTGCACTCAGCTGTTTTCTCTTTTTTTTTCCCTCTACCCACTCTTACACTTTAACTAAGTATGAGAGAGGAAGGAGAGAGAGAAGGAGAGAGAATAACATTAAAAAATCTGATTATCATGTATGGAATAGGATTGAAATCATAATCCTTTAATAATTTTTTCAACTTGTCTTTGTGTTTTATCGCAAAGATGGACTATCTCAATGACAGGAGCTGGATGTACCGGTACGCCACCAAGGTTGACCGGTGCCAGCCCGAATTTTCAGATGGGATTGTTTTCTTCACGGAGTTTGCCAAACAAAGGTTGGGTGTCCAAGAAAGTGGCCAGTTAAGATGCCCATGTGCCAAGTGTAAGAACAATAATTTTTTTAATTGCGACACAGTAATGTAACATATAGCAAGGGAAGGATTTGTTGCTCGATACCATACCTGGCATTTTCACGGTGAGGAAGGCACTGAGCAACAGCCAAATGCTTCCATTGAGACCGGACACGGGCCAGAGATGTCAAGGTTGTTAAATGACGCATTCATGCGGGATGCTGAAGCGGCAGGGGAAAACACAGAGGGTGAATGTGAAGATTTGGAAATACGTAGGTTTGAGCAATTAATGGATGAGGCGAAGCAGCCATTGTATGGAGGTTGTGAAAAGTATTCAAAGCTTTCTTTCATGGTCCACTTGTTCCAAATTAAATGTTTGAACAAATGGAGTAACAAATCTTTCTCCGATGTGGTTGCGCTATTCAAAGACGTTCTTCCCTCGGATAACACAGTTCCCAAAAATTGGTATGAGTCAAAGAGATTAATGGCAGACTTGGGGTTAGATTGCAAGAAAATTCATGCATGCCTGAATGATTGCAAACTGTACAGAAATGAAAATAGAGATTTAGACAGCTGCCCAAGGTGTAAGACGTCAAGGTGGACTGAGAAAAAAAGTAGTGGGAAGAGAAAACATTTGATACCAGCAAAGGTTGTCCGACATTTTCCGTTGGTTCCAAGACTGCAAAGGTTGTTTATGTCTGAGAAAACAGCATCATTGATGACATGGCATGGGTCAGCTCCAGTGGATGTAGAAGGGAGAATGAGTCATCCTAGGGACTCTGTGGCATGGAAACACTTCGCCGCAGAACATCCGTCTTTCAGTGCCGATTCACGGAATCTTAGACTTGGATTGGCTAGCGATGGTTTCAGTCCTTTTAAGGTTGGAACTGGTTCGAGCCGTAGTACATGGCCTGTCATCATTTCCATTTACAATTTGCCCCCTTGGTTTGCAATGAAAGAGAGTTATTTTGTCATGACACTTCTCATTGATGGACCGAAATCGCCAGGTAATGACATTGATGTTTATCTCCAACCAGTGGTTGATGAGTTGAAATTGTTATGGGCAGAAGGGGTCAAGACGTACGATGTTGAAACACGCTCATTTTTACAGATGCGCGCAGCAGTCCTGTGGACTATATCAGACTTCCCAGCATATGGCATGTTGTTGGGCTGGAGCACCAAAGGTTACAAAGCTTGCCCTATATGTCATGTTCAGCATGGTTCCATTTATCTTCCTTGCAGTCGGAAAAATGTTTACCTACTACATCGTAGGTTCTTACCGGAAGATCATCCTTGGAGAGTGGATAAAAAATCATTCAATGGCAAAGAAGAATATGAAATACCACCCCATGCACTGTCAGGAGATGAAATTTTACACATGTGGGAAGACAGTGATAATGTTGAATTTGGTAAGGGTACATCCCACACCACCGTGGCACGCCGTCCATTACCAGAAGGGTGGAAGAAAAAAAGCATACTCTTTGAACTACCATACTGGAAGACTCTTCTGGTTCGTCACAATTTAGATGTCATGCATATAGAGAAAAACATTTGCGAGAGTCTGTTGAACACTATCTTGCAGAAAGATGGAAAATCGAAGGATAACATCAAGTCACGACTAGATTTGCAAAAGTTAAAGATTCGGAAGTCTTTGCACCCAAAACCTTCGCTTAAAGTTGTTGGTAAAGTGGTTATACCACACGTGTCCTACAATATGTCAAAAGAAGAAAAATGCAGGTTCTTGCGTATTTTGAAAGACATGAAACTACCAACAGGGTATTCATCAAACATCTCGAGCAATGTTCAAGTGCAGGAGAAAAATATTGTTGGGCTCAAGAGTCATGATTATCATATTTTGATGCAACAACTTCTTCCAGTGGCATTGAGAAAGTCTATATCGAAACCTGTTTCGAAGGTGTTAATTGAATTTTGTGCATTCTTCAAAGACCTCTGTGCAAAGACAGTTGATGTGAGTAAGCTGAAAAGACAAGAGGCGGCAATCCCATTTATTCTTTGCAAGATGGAAAGGATTTTTCCGCCGTCCTTCTTTGATGTCATGGTGCATCTGATAGTTCATCTAGCTACGGAGGCCAAATTATGTGGACCGGTCCAGTATAGGTGGATGTACCCAATTGAACGACACCTATTAACACTAAAGAATTACATTCGTAACAGGTCTCGCCCCGAGGGATCTATTGCAGAAGGGTACCTAATGGAAGAAGTAACCACTTTTTGTTCAAGAGATATCGATGGAATGGAGTCTAAGTTAGATAGGCCGGTCCGTTACGTTGAAGGTCCTCTTGGGACACCCCATCCTTATTTAATATCAAGGGAGGAGTCGTACCAGATACACAGATTCATCTTGCTGAACTACCCGGAGATCGACTCATACTTGATGTAAGTACTTTTTTCAATAGGCTTTCAATTTTATGATGCAACATAAATAATTTCAGCACACGTACTGTACTCTCTATGATCCTAGGACACATAAAGAAAATTTGAGAAGGTTGCACCCTCAATGGTCCGATGCTCAAACACAACAGGAGCAACATACCGGATTTGTCCAGTGGTTCAAAGATCACGTAAGTGTTTTACACAGGTTCTATGTTCTACTTGTTTTTAAGTTCATTATGGCTTATTCTTGAATGTTAATCAGGTGAGGGTTTTTAAGTCCAACCCAAGTAGATGGAAAACTTATTATGCTTGCACAAGGGCCAAGATATGATGCCCACTCATACAAAGGGTTCTTCACGAATGGGTTCAAGTTTGAATTGAGTTCGATTGACAATAAGTGGGTCACTCAAAACAGTGGCAAACTTGAACCCGTGAGAGGAAAACTAGGCTGCCAGGGGGTGGGCCAGCGTGCCATTTTTCCATAAATTCGGAAAACAATTCATATATATTCATTAAAAATGGGAAATATTCGGGAACTAGTCGTTTAGATTACTATCTGAGGAGCCCTGTGATGCACTCCTCACCCTATGTCCTATCAAGATTAGAGACTCACATCACCATCTGTTTCCATGTCCACGTCATTTCCATGTGAAACCTACGTCTTTACTAGAGCTCCCATATTTGTGAAACCCCTAAACCTCCCTCCGACCTTGTTCCCTGATGAGGCACTAGCTTTAATGGTTGTTCCCTTAGGCCGGTAATTGGCAGGGATGCTGATGTAACGTTTTTATTTATGAAACACGTTTTTCATTTTTGAAAAATATTTTACAAAATGTATTAATAATATAATACGTTTTTAAGTAATTTATAAAAACGTGTTCCTATTTATGATTCATAAATGTTATTCGAGTTTAATTCTAAATTAATTAGATTTAAAATCACAATGGAAACGGTTTTTCAGATTTTCCTATAAATACCATACTCGGTCCTTCTCAATTACATGAAAAATTAGAGCTTAGAAGAACCAAATATTCCGCTGCAAATTTGAAGATGGAAAAAGGTATTTATACATTTTTCCATAATTTATATATTTTTATTTCATGTTTCATGTAGATTAGAAACATGTTTATGTTAGAAATCTTGGTAACAAAATTCATGAATAAACCCTATGTTTATTCTTGGTCCAAATATCTTTCTCAAAATATAGTTGTGCCCATGAATATGAGAAATAACAGAACGCAAAAGAGTTTCTTAGATGATAGAATGTATATACAAATTACAAAGTGGAATCAACTTTCATATTTTCTAACAAGATCCTTGAATTTTAATGGTAACGGTTTTTTGTATTTTCCTTTAAATACCATACCTGGTCCCTAAGCTCAAAAACCTTAAAAATTAGAACTTAGAAGAACCAGATATTCCACTACATATTTGAAGATGGAAAAACGATATTTATACATTTTTCCATAATTTATATTTTTTTATTTCTTGTTTCATGTAGATTAGAAACATGTTAATATAAGAAATTCAGGAATTATATCGAATTTATTATATTTGGTATCAGAGCTGAATTTGTGATTTTAGATTTTTCTGGTCATGATTTACCTTATTTTTCAATTAATTTCTGATTATGCTTAATTAATTTTGTTAAATTGGGTATTTTGAGCGACCTTGTCGCTGAAATTCGTTAAATCCGTGACCTCGTCGCGAAATTCATTCAATCCGGCTAGTTTCCGTCGATTGGACCTTAGCTGAATTTGTTGTCGGACCTCGGCCGACCATTTTGCCCCGGTTTTGGCCTTCGTGATGGCGAGATGCCGTTATGAAGCGGGAAAAAGGGTTGTCTAGTGGCCCTAATTTCATTTTTTTGATTGATTTTTCGTCGTTTTTCGGCGCGTTTTTCGTGACGATAAGCCCGAAGAATAGTCGCTGGAGTCGATCGACCTTTTCCATGGTGATCGCCGGCCGTATGGACGGCCAAAACACTAGCGCAGAGAAACCCTAATTTTCTCGCGCATTCGTGGCGAGAGGTTAGGGATGACCTCGTGGTTCGGGTTCGTTTTTCAGTTTTCCTGGTCGAGTTTGGTTCATTTAAGAAATTATTAGAACGAGACCATTATGGGTTGGAAAGGTTTGGGTTGGACAGGTTTCATTGGGCTTCATTGGCGTGGGCCGCCCATTTAGGTTGAACCTATTGAAGAAGTTGCCCATTTAGAAAAACTGAGCGGGCCGCCCATTTTGGTGAACCAAGGACGCTACTTGAACCCGTGAGAGGAAAACTAGGCTGCCGGGGTGGGCCAGCGTGCCATTTTTCCATAAATTAGGAAAACAATTCATATATATTCATTAAAAATGGGAAATATTCGGGAACTAGTCGTTTAGATTACTATCGAGGAGCCCTCGATGCACTCCTCACCCTATGTCCTATCAAGATTAGAGACTCACATCACCATCTGTTTCCATGTCCACGTCATTTCCATGTGAAACCCACGCCTTTACTAGAGCTCCCATATTTGTGAAACCCCTAAACCTCCCTCCGACCTTGTTCCCTGATGAGGCACTAGCTTTAATGGTTGTTCCTTTGGGCGGTAATTGGCAGGGATGCTGATGTAATGTTTTTATTTATGAAAAACGTTTTTCATTTTGAAAAATATTTTTCAAAATGTATTAATAATATAATACGTTTTAAGTAATTTATAAAAACGTGTTCCTATTTATGATTCCTAAATGTTATTCGATTTTAATTCTAAATTAATTAGATTTGAAATCACAATGGAAACGGTTTTTCGTATTGTCCTATAAATACCATACTCGGTCCTTCTCAATTACACGAAAAATTAGAGCTTAGAAGAACCAAATATTCCGCTGCAAATTTGAAGATGGAAAAAGGTATTTATACATTTTTCCATAGTTTATATATTTTTATTTCATGTTTCATGTAGATTAGAAACATGTTTATGTTAGAAATCTTGGTAACAAAATTCATGAATAAACCCTATGTTTATTCTTGGTCCAAATATCTTTCTCAAAATATAGTTGTGCCCATGAATATGAGAAATGACAGAACTCAAAAGTGTTTCTTTGATGATAGAATGTATATACAAATTACAAAGTGGAATCAACTTTCATATTTTCTAACAAGATCCTTGAATTTTAGTGGTAACGGTTTTTGTATTTTCCTATAAATACCATACCTGGTCCCTAAGCTCAAAAACCTTAAAAATTAGAACTTAGAAGAACCAGATATTCCACTACATATTTGAAGATGGAAAAACGGTATTTATACATTTTTCCATAATTTATATTTTTTATTTCTTGTTTCATGTAGATTAGAAACATGTTAATATTAGAAATTCAGGAATTATATCGAATTTATTATATTTGGTATCAGAGCTGAATTTGTGATTTTTAGATTTTTCTGGTCATGATTTACCTTATTTTTCAATTAATTTCTGATTATGCTTAATTATTTCTGTTAAATTGGGTATTTTGAGCGACCTTGTCGCTGAAATTCGTTAAATCCCGTGACCTCGTCGCCGAAATTCATTCAATCGGCTAGTTTTTCGTCGATTGGACCTTAGCTGAATTTGTTGTCGGACCTCGGCCGACCATTTTGCCCCGGTTTTTGGCCTTCGTGATGGCCGAGATGCCGGTTATGAAGCCGGAAAAAGGGTTGTCAAGTAGCCCTAATTTCATTTTTTTTTTGATTGATTTTTCGTCGTTTTTCGGCGTTTTTCGGCGACGATAAGCCCGAAGAATTGTCGCTGGAGTCGATCGACCCTTTCCATGGTGTTCGCCGGCCGTATGGACGGCCAAAACACTGGCGCAGAGAAACCCTAATTTCTCTGCATTCGGCGGCGAGAGGTTAGGGATGACCTCGTGGTTCGGTTCGTTTTTCAGTTTTCCTGGTCGAGTTTGGTTCATTTAAGAAATTATTAGAACGAGACCATTATGGGTTGGAAAGGTTTGGGTTGGAGGGTTTCATTGGGCTTCAGTGGCGAGGCCGCCCATTGAGGTTGAACCTATTCAGTAAGTTGCCCATTTAGAAAAACTGAGCGGGGCCGCCCATTTTGGTGAACCAAGGACGCTAGTTGAACCCGTGAGAGGAAAACTAGGCTGCCAGGGGGTGGGCCAGCGTGCCATTTTTCCATAAATTCGGAAAACAATTCATATATATTCATTAAAAATGGGAAATATTCGGGAACTAGTCGTTTAGATTACTATCTGAGGAGCCCTGTGATGCACTCCTCACCCTATGTCCTATCAAGATTAGAGACTCACATCACCATCTGTTTCCATGTCCACGTCATTTCCATGTGAAACCTACGTCTTTACTAGAGCTCCCATATTTGTGAAACCCTAAACCTCCCTCCGACCTTGTTCCCCTGATGAGGCACTAGCTTTAATGGTTGTTCCTTAGGCGGTAATTGGCAGGGATGCTGATGTAACGTTTTTATTTATGAAAAACGTTTTCATTTTGAAAATATTTTACAAAATGTATTAATAATATAATACGTTTTAATTTATTTATAAAAACGTGTTCCTATTTATGATTCCTAAATGTTATTCGATTTTAATTCTAAATTAATTAGATTTGAAATCACAATGGAAACAGTTTTTCGTATTGTCCTATAAATACCATACTCGGTCCTTCTCAATTACACGAAAAATTAGAGCTTAGAAGAACCAAATATTCCGCTGCAAATTTGAAGATGGAAAAAGGTATTTATACATTTTTCCATAGTTTATATATTTTTATTTCATGTTTCATGTAGATTAGAAACATGTTTATGTTAGAAATCTTGGTAACAAAATTCATGAATAAACCCTATGTTTATTCTTGGTCCAAATATCTTTCTCAAAATATAGTTGTGCCCATGAATATGAGAAATGACAGAACTCAAAAGTGTTTCTTTGATGATAGAATGTATATACAAATTACAAAGTGGAATCAACTTTCATATTTTCTAACAAGATCCTTGAATTTTAGTGGTAACGGTTTTTGTATTTTCCTATAAATACCATACCTGGTCCCTAAGCTCAAAAACCTTAAAAATTAGAACTTAGAAGAACCAGATATTCCACTACATATTTGAAGATGGAAAACGGTATTTATACATTTTCCATAATTTATATTTTTTTATTTCTTGTTTCATGTAGATTAGAAACATGTTAATATTAGAAATTCAGGAATTATATCGAATTTATTATATTTGGTATCAGAGCTGAATTTGTGATTTTAGATTTTTCTGGTCATGATTTACCTTATTTTTCAATTAATTTCTGATTATGCTTAATTATTTCTGTTAAATTGGGTATTTTGAGCGACCTTGTCGCTGAAATTCGTTAAATCCCGTGACCTCGTCGCCGAAATTCATTCAATCCGGCTAGTTTTCGTCGACTGGACCTTAGCTGAATTTGTTGTCGGACCTCGGCCGACCATTTTGCCCCGGTTTTTGGCCTTCGTGATGGCCGAGATGCCGGTTATGAAGCCGGAAAAAGGGTTGTCAAGTAGCCCTAATTTCATTTTTTTTTTTGATTGATTTTTCGTCGTTTTTCGGCGTTTTTCGGCGACGATAAGCCCGAAGAATTGTCGCTGGAGTCGATCGACCCTTTCCATGGTGTTCGCCGGCCGTATGGACGGCCAAAACACTGGCGCAGAGAAACCCTAATTTCTCTGCATTCGGCGGCGAGAGGTTAGGGATGACCTCGTGGTTCGGTTCGTTTTTCAGTTTTCCTGGTCGAGTTTGGTTCATTTAAGAAATTATTAGAACGAGACCATTATGGGTTGGAAAGGTTTGGGTTGGACAGGGTTTATTTGGGCTTCAGTGGCGTGAGGCCGCCCATTGAGGTTGAACCTATTGAGAAGTTGCCCATTTAGAAAAACTGAGCGGGCCGCCCATTTTGGTGAACCAAGGACGCTAGTTGAACCCGTGAGAGGAAAACTAGGCTGCCGAGGGGGTGGGCCAGCGTGCCATTTTTCCATAAATTCGGAAAACAATTCATATATATTCATTAAAATGGGAAATATTCGGGAACTAGTCGTTTAGATTACTATCTGAGGAGCCCTGTGATGCACTCCTCACCCTATGTCCTATCAAGATTAGAGACTCACATCACCATCTGTTTCCATGTCCACGTCATTTCCATGTGAAACCTACGTCTTTACTAGAGCTCCCATATTTGTGAAACCCCTAAACCTCCCTCCGACCTTGTTCCCTGATGAGGCACTAGCTTTAATGGTTGTTCCCTTAGGCCGGTAATTGGCAGGGATGCTGATGTAACGTTTTTATTTATGAAAAACGTTTTTCATTTTTGAAAAATATTTTACAAAATGTATTAATAATATAAAACGTTTTTAATTTATTTATAAAAACGTGTTCCTATTTATGATTCCTAAATGTTATTCGATTTTAATTCTAAATTAATTAGATTTGAAATCACAATGGAAACGGTTTTTCGTATTGTCCTATAAATACCATACTCGGTCCTTCTCAATTACACGAAAAATTAGAGCTTAGAAGAACCAAATATTCCGCTGCAAATTTGAAGATGGAAAAAGGTATTTATACATTTTTCCATAGTTTATATATTTTTATTTCATGTTTCATGTAGATTAGAAACATGTTAATGTTAGAAATCTTGGTAACAAAATTCATGAATAAACCCTATGTTTATTCTTGGTCCAAATATCTTTCTCAAAATATAGTTGTGCCCATGAATATGAGAAATGACAGAACTCAAAAGTGTTTCTTTGATGATAGAATGTATATACAAATTACAAAGTGGAATCAACTTTCATATTTTCTAACAAGATCCTTGAATTTTAGTGGTAACGGTTTTTTGTATTTTCCTATAAATACCATACCTGGTCCCTAAGCTCAAAAACCTTAAAAATTAGAACTTAGAAGAACCAGATATTCCACTACATATTTGAAGATGGAAAACGGTATTTATACATTTTTCCATAATTTATATTTTTTATTTCTTGTTTCATGTAGATTAGAAACATGTTAATATTAGAAATTCAGGAATTATATCGGAATTTATTATATTTGGTATCAGAGCTGAATTTGTGATTTTTAGATTTTTTCTGGTCATGATTTACCTTATTTTTCAATTAATTTCTGATTATGCTTAATTATTTCTGTTAAATTGGGTATTTTGAGCGACCTTGTCGCTGAAATTCGTTAAATCCCGTGACCTCGTCGCCGAAATTCATTCAATCCGGCTAGTTTCGTCATTGGACCTTAGCTGAATTTGTTGTCGGACCTCGGCCGACCATTTTGCCCCCGGTTTTTGGCCTTCGTGATGGCCGAGATGCCGGTTATGAAGCCGGAAAAAGGGTTGTCAAGTAGCCCTAATTTCATTTTTTTTTTGATTGATTTTTCGTCGTTTTTCGGCGTTTTTCGGCGACGATAAGCCCGAAGAATTGTCGCTGGAGTCGATCGACCCTTTCCATGGTGTTCGCCGGCCGTATGGACGGCCAAAACACTGGCGCAGAGAAACCCTAATTTCTCTGCATTCGGCGGCGAGAGGTTAGGGATGACCTCGTGGTTCGGTTCGTTTTTCAGTTTTCCTGGTCGAGTTTGGTTCATTTAAGAAATTATTAGAACGAGACCATTATGGGTTGGAAAGGTTTGGGTTGGACAGGTTTCGCTGGGCTTCAGTGGCGTAGGCCGCCCATTGAGGTTGAACCTATTCAGTAAGTTGCCCATTTAGAAAAACTGAGCGGGGCCGCCCATTTTGGTGAACCAAGGACGCTAGTTGAACCCGTGAGAGGAAAACTAGGCTGCCAGGGGGTGGGCCAGCGTGCCATTTTTCCATAAATTCGGAAAACAATTCATATATATTCATTAAAAATGGGAAATATTCGGGAACTAGTCGTTTAGATTACTATCTGAGGAGCCCTGTGATGCACTCCTCACCCTATGTCCTATCAAGATTAGAGACTCACATCACCATCTGTTTCCATGTCCACGTCATTTCCATGTGAAACCTACGTCTTTACTAGAGCTCCCATATTTGTGAAACCCCTAAACCTCCCTCCGACCTTGTTCCCTGATGAGGCACTAGCTTTAATGGTTGTTCCCTTAGGCCGGTAATTGGCAGGGATGCTGATGTAACGTTTTTATTTATGAAAAACGTTTTTCATTTTTGGAAAATATTTTACAAAATGTATTAATAATATAAAACGTTTTTAATTTATTTATAAAAACGTGTTCCTATTTATGATTCCTAAATGTTATTCGATTTTAATTCTAAATTAATTAGATTTGAAATCACAATGGAAACGGTTTTTCAGTATTGTCCTATAAATACCATACTCGGTCCTTCTCAATTACACGAAAAATTAGAGCTTAGAAGAACCAAATATTCGCTGCAAATTTGAAGATGGAAAAAGGTATTTATACATTTTTCCATAGTTTATATATTTTTATTTCATGTTTCATGTAGATTAGAAACATGTTAATGTTAGAAATCTTGGTAACAAAATTCATGAATAAACCCTATGTTTATTCTTGGTCCAAATATCTTTCTCAAAATATAGTTGTGCCCATGAATATGAGAAATGACAGAACTCAAAAGTGTTTCTTTGATGATAGAATGTATATACAAATTACAAAGTGGAATCAACTTTCATATTTTCTAACAAGATCCTTGAATTTTAGTGGTAACGGTTTTTGTATTTTCCTATAAATACCATACCTGGTCCCTAAGCTCAAAAACCTTAAAAATTAGAACTTAGAAGAACCAGATATTCCACTACATATTTGAAGATGGAAAACGGTATTTATACATTTTCCATAATTTATATTTTTTATTTCTTGTTTCATGTAGATTAGAAACATGTTAATATTAGAAATTCAGGAATTATATCGAATTTATTATATTTGGTATCAGAGCTGAATTTGTGATTTTAGATTTTTTCTGGTCATGATTTACCTTATTTTTCAATTAATTTCTGATTATGCTTAATTATTTCTGTTAAATGGGTATTTTGAGCGACCTTGTCGCTGAAATTCGTTAAATCCCGTGACCTCGTCGCGAAATTCATTCAATCCGGCTAGTTTCCGTCGACTGGACCTTAGCTGAATTTGTTGTCGGACCTCGGCCGACCATTTTGCCCCGGTTTTTGGCCTTCGTGATGGCCGAGATGCCGGTTATGAAGCCGGAAAAAGGGTTGTCAAGTAGCCCTAATTTCATTTTTTTTTTGATTGATTTTTCGTCGTTTTTCGGCGTTTTTCGGCGACGATAAGCCCGAAGAATTGTCGCTGGAGTCGATCGACCTTTTCCATGGTGTTCGCCGGCCGTATGGACGGCCAAAACACTGGCGCAGAGAAACCCTAATTTCTCTGCATTCGGCGGCGAGAGGTTAGGGATGACCTCGTGGTTCGGTTCGTTTTTCAGTTTTCCTGGTCGAGTTTGGTTCATTTAAGAAATTATTAGAACGAGACCATTATGGGTTGGAAAGGTTTGGGTTGGACAGGTTTATTTGGGCTTGAGTGGCGTGAGGCCGCCCATTGAGGTTGAACCTATTGATGAAGTTGCCCATTTAGAAAACTGAGCGGGCCGCCCATTTTGGTGAACCAAGGACGCTAGTTGAACCCGTGAGAGGAAAACTAGGCTGCTGTGGGTGGGCCAGCGTGCCATTTTTCCATAAATTCGGAAAACAATTCATATATATTCATTAAAAATGGGAAATATTCGGGAACTAGTCGTTTAGATTACTATCCGAGAGCCCCTGTGATGCACTCCTCACCCTATGTCCTATCAAGATTAGAGACTCACATCACCATCTGTTTCCATGTCCACGTCATTTCCATGTGAAACCTACGTCTTTACTAGAGCTCCCATATTTGTGAAACCCCTAAACCTCCCTCCGACCTTGTTCCCCGATGAGGCACTAGCTTAAATGGTTGTTCCTTTGGCGGTAATTGGCAGGGATGCTGATGTAACGTTTTTATTTATGAAAAACGTTTTTCATTTTTGAAAAATATTTTACAAAATGTATTAATAATATAATACGTTTTTAATTTATTTATAAAAACGTGTTCCTATTTATGATTCATAAATGTTATTCGATTTTAATTCTAAATTAATTATATTTGAAATCACAATGGAAACGGTTTTTCGTATTGTCCTATAAATACCATACTCGGTCCTTCTCAATTACACGAAAAATTAGAGCTTAGAAGAACCAAATATTCCGCTGCAAATTTGAAGATGGAAAAAGGTATTTATACATTTTCCATAGTTTATATATTTTTATTTCATGTTTCATGTAGATTAGAAACATGTTAATGTTAGAAATCTTGGTAACAAAATTCATGAATAAACCCTATGTTTATTCTTGGTCCAAATATCTTTCTCAAAATATAGTTGTGCCCATGAATATGAGAAATGACAGAACTCAAAAGTGTTTCTTTGATGATAGAATGTATATACAAATTACAAAGTGGAATCAACTTTCATATTTTCTAACAAGATCCTTGAATTTTAGTGGTAACGGTTTTTGTATTTTCCTATAAATACCATACCTGGTCCCTAAGCTCAAAAACCTTAAAAATTAGAACTTAGAAGAACCAGATATTCCACTACATATTTGAAGATGGAAAACGGTATTTATACATTTTTCCATAATTTATATTTTTTATTTCTTGTTTCATGTAGATTAGAAACATGTTAATATTAGAAATTCAGGAATTATATCGAATTTATTATATTTGGTATCGAGCTGAATTTGTGATTTTTAGATTTTTCTGGTCATGATTTACCTTATTTTTCAATTAATTTCTGATTATGCTTAATTATTTCTGTTAAATTGGGTATTTTGAGCGACCTTGTCGCTGAAATTCGTTAAATCCCGTGACCTCGTCGCCGAAATTCATTCAATCCCGCTAGTTTCGTCGATTGGACCTTAGCTGAATTTGTTGTCGGACCTCGGCCGACCATTTTGCCCCGGTTTTTGGCCTTCGTGATGGCCGAGATGCCGATTATGAAGCCGGAAAAAGGGTTGTCTAGTAGCCCTAATTTCATTTTTTTTTTGATTGATTTTTCGTCGCGTTTTCGGCGTTTTTTCGTGACGATAAGCCCAAGAATTGTCGCTGGAGTCGATCGACCTTTTCCATGGTGTTCGCCGGCCGTATGGACGGCCAAAACACCGGGCGCTTGAGAAACCCTTATTTCTCTCGCATTGGCGAGAGGTTAGGGATGACCTCGTGGTTCGGTTCGCTTTTCAGTTTTCCTGGTCGAGTTTGGTTCATTTAAGAAATTATTAGAACGAGACCATTATGGGTTGGAAAGGTTTGGGTTGGACAGGTTTCATTGGGCTTCAGTGGGTGAGGCCGCCCATTTAGGTTGAACCTATTGAAGAAGTTGCCCATTTAGAAAAACTGAGCGGGCCGCCCATTTTGGTGAACCAAGGACGCTACTTGAACCCGTGAGAGGAAAAACTAGGCTGCGGGGGTGGGCCAGCGTGCCATTTTTCCATAAATTCGGAAAACAATTCATATATATTCATTAAAATGGGAAATATTCGGGAACTAGTCGTTTAGATTACTATCTCGAGGAGCCCCTGTGATGCACTCCTCACCCTATGTCCTATCAAGATTAGAGACTCACATCACCATCTGTTTCCATGTCCACGTCATTTCCATGTGAAACCTACGTCTTTACTAGAGCTCCCATATTTGTGAAACCCTAAACCTCCCTCCGACCTTGTTCCCGATGAGGCACTAGCTTAAATGGTTGTTCCTTTGGCGGTAATTGGCGGGGATGCTGATGTAACGTTTTTATTTATGAAAAACGTTTTTCATTTTGAAAAATATTTTACAAAATGTATTAATAATATAATACGTTTTAATTTATTTATAAAAACGTGTTCCTATTTATGATTCATAAATGTTATTCGATTTTAATTCTAAATTAATTATATTTGAAATCACAATGGAAACGGTTTTTTCAGTATTGTCCTATAAATACCATACTCGGTCCTTCTCAATTACACGAAAAATTAGAGCTTAGAAGAACCAAATATTCCGCTGCAAATTTGATGATGGAAAAAGGTATTTATACATTTTTCCATAATTTATATTTTTTATTTCATGTTTCATGTAGATTAGAAACATGTTAATGTTAGAAATCTTGGTAACAAAATTCATGAATAAACCCTATGTTTATTCTTGGTCCAAATATCTTTCTCAAAATATAGTTGTGCCCATGAATATGAGAAATGACAGAGCATAAAGAGTTTCTTAGATGATAGAATGTATATACAAATTACAAAGTGGAATCAACTTTCATATTTTCTAACAAGATCCTTGAATTTTAGTGGTAACGGTTTTTGTATTTTCCTATAAATACCATACCTGGTCCCTAAGCTCAAAAACCTGAAAAATTAGAACTTAGAAGAACCAGATATTCCACTACATATTTGAAGATGGAAAACGGTATTTATACTTTTTCCGAAATTTATATTTTTTATTTCTTGTTTCATGTAGATTAGAAACATGTTAATATTAGAAATTCAGGAATTATATCGAATTTATTATATTTGGTATCGAGCTGAATTTGTGATTTTTAGATTCTTTCTGGTCATGATTTACCTTATTTTTCAATTAATTTCTGATTATGCTTAATTATTTCTGTTAAATTGGGTATTTTGAGCGACCTTGTCGCTGAAATTCGTTAAATCCCGTGACCTCGTCGCCGAAATTCATTCAATCCGGCTAGTTTCGTCGATTGGACCTTAGCTGAATTTGTTGTCGGACCTCGGCCGACCATTTTGCCCCTGGTTTTGGCCTTCGTGATGGCCGAGATGCGGTTATGAAGCTGGAAAAAGGGTTGTCTAGTAGCCCTAATTTCATTTTTTTGATTGATTTTTCGTCGATTTTTCGGCGTTTTTCGTGACGATAAGCCCAAGAATTGTCGCTGGAGTCGATCGACCTTTTCCATGGTGTTCGCCGGCCGTATGGACGGCCAAAACATCAAGCGCAGAGAAACCCTAATTTCTCTACGCATTCGGCGGCGAGAGGTTAGGGATGACCTCGTGGTTCGGTTCGTTTTTCAGTTTTCCTGGTCGAGTTTGGTTCATTTAAGAAATTATTAGAACGAGACCATTATGGGTTGGAAAGGTTTGGGTTGGACAGGTTTCGCTGGGCTTCAGTGGCGTAGGCCGCCCATTTAGGTTGAACCTATTCAGTAAGTTGCCCATTTAGAAAAACTGAGCGGGGCCGCCCATTTTGGTGAACCAAGGATGCTACTTGAACCCGTGAGAGGAAAACTAGGCTGCCAGTGGGTGGGCCAGCGTGCCATTTTTCCATAAATTAGTAAAACAATTCATATATATTCATTAAAAATCGGAAATATTCGGGAACTAGTCGTTTAGATTACTATCTGAGGAGCCCTGTGATGCACTCCTCACCCTATGTCCTATCTAGATTAGAGACTCACATCACCATCTGTTTCCATGTCCACGTCATTTCCATGTGAAACCTACGTCTTTTCTAGAGCTCCCATATTTGTGAAACCCCTAAACCTCCCTCCGACCTTGTTCCCTGATGAGGCACTAGCTTTAATGGTTGTTCCCTTAGGCCGGTAATTGGCAGGGATGCTGATGTAACGTTTTTATTTATGAAACACGTTTTTCATTTTTGAAAAATATTTTACAAAATGTATTAATAATATAATACGTTTTTAAGTAATTTATAAAAACATGTTCCTATTTATGATTCATAAATGTTATTCGAGTTTAATTCTAAATTAATTAGATTTAAAATCACAATGGAAACGGTTTTTCGTATTTTCCTATAAATACCATACTCGGTCCTTCTCAATTACATGAAAAATTAGAGCTTAGAAGAACCAAATATTCCGCTGCAAATTTGAAAATGGAAAAAGGTATTTATACATTTTTCCATAATTTATATATTTTTATTTCATGTTTCATGTAGATTAGAAACATGTTTATGTTAGAAATCTTGGTAACAAAATTCATGAATAAACCCTATGTTTATTCTTGGTCCAAATATCTTTCTCAAAATATAGTTGTGCCCATGAATATGAGAAATAACAAGCATAAAAGAGTTTCTTAGATGATAGAATGTATATACAAATTACAAAGTGGAATCAACTTTCATATTTTCTAACAAGATCCTTGAATTTTAATGGTAACGGTTTTTTGTATTTTCCTTTAAATACCATACCTGGTCCCTAAGCTCAAAAACCTGAAAAATTAGAACTTAGAAGAACCAGATATTCCACTACATATTTGAAGATGGAAAAACGGTATTTATACTTTTTCCGAAATTTATATTTTTTATTTCTTGTTTCATGTAGATTAGAAACATGTTAATATTAGAAATTCAGGAATTATATCGGAATTTATTATATTTGGTATCAGAGCTGAATTTGTGATTTTTAGATTCTTTCTGGTCATGATTTACCTTATTTTTCAATTAATTTCTGATTATGCTTAATTATTTCTGTTAAATTGGGTATTTTGAGCGACCTTGTCGCTGAAATTCGTTAAATCCCGTGACCTCGTCGCCGAAATTCATTCAATCCGGCTAGTTTCCGTCGACTGGACCTTAGCTGAATTTGTTGTCGGACCTCGGCCGACCATTTTGCCCCGGTTTTTGGCCTTCGTGATGGCCGAGATGCCGGTTATGAAGCTGGAAAAAGGGTTGTCTAGTAGCCCTAATTTCATTTTTTTTTTGATTGATTTTTCGTCGTTTTTCGGCGTTTTTCGGCGACGATAAGCCCGAAGAATTGTCGCTGGAGTCGATCGACCTTTTCCATGGTGTTCGCCGGCCGTATGGACGGCCAAAACACTGGCGCAGAGAAACCCTAATTTCTCTGCATTCGGCGGCGAGAGGTTAGGGATGACCTCGTGGTTCGGTTCGTTTTTCAGTTTTCCTGGTCGAGTTTGGTTCATTTAAGAAATTATTAGAACGAGACCATTATGGGTTGGAAAGGTTTGGGTTGGACAGGTTTCATTTGGGCTTCGGTGGGCGAGGCCGCCCATTTAGGTTGAACCTATTGAAGAAGTTGCCCATTTAGAAAAACTGAGCGGGCCGCCCATTTTGGTGAACCAAGGATGCTACTTGAACCCGTGAGAGGAAAACTAGGCTGCCAGTGGGTGGGCCAGCGTGCCATTTTTCCATAAATTAGGAAAACAATTCATATATATTCATTAAAAATGGGAAATATTCGGGAACTAGTCGTTTAGATTACTATCCGAGGAGCCCTCGATGCACTCCTCACCCTATGTCCTATCTAGATTAGAGACTCACATCACCATCTGTTTCCATGTCCATGTCATTTCCAAGTGAAACCTACGTCTTTTCTAGAGCTCCCATATTTGTGAAACCCCTAAACCTCCCTCCGACCTTGTTCCACGATGAGGCACTAGCTTTAATGGTTGTTCCTTAGGCCGGTAATTGGCGGGGATGCTGATGTAACGTTTTTATTTATGAAACACGTTTTTCATTTTGAAAAATATTTTACAAAATGTATTAATAATATAATACGTTTTTAAGTAATTTATAAAACATGTTCCTATTTATGATTCATAAATGTTATTCGAGTTTAATTCTAAATTAATTAGATTTAAAATCACAATGGAAACGGTTTTTCGTATTTTCCTATAAATACCATACTCGGTCCTTCTCAATTACATGAAAAATTAGAGCTTAGAAGAACCAAATATTCCGCTGCAAATTTGAAAATGGAAAAAGGTATTTATACATTTTTCCATAATTTATATATTTTTATTTCATGTTTCATGTAGATTAGAAACATGTTTATGTTAGAAATCTTGGTAACAAAATTCATGAATAAACCCTATGTTTATTCTTGGTCCAAATATCTTTCTCAAAATATAGTTGTGCCCATGAATATGAGAAATAACAGAACGCAAAAGAGTTTCTTAGATGATAGAATGTATATACAAATTACAAAGTGGAATCAACTTTCATATTTTCTAACAAGATCCTTGAATTTTAATGGTAACGGTTTTTTGTATTTTCCTTTAAATACCATACCTGGTCCCTAAGCTCAAAAACCTTAAAAATTAGAACTTAGAAGAACCAGATATTCCACTACATATTTGAAGATGGAAAAACGATATTTATACATTTTTCCATAATTTATATTTTTTTATTTCTTGTTTCATGTAGATTAGAAACATGTTAATATAAGAAATTCAGGAATTATATCGGAATTTATTATATTTGGTATCAGAGCTGAATTTGTGATTTTTAGATTTTTTCTGGTCATGATTTACCTTATTTTTCAATTAATTTCTGATTATGCTTAATTAATTTTGTTAAATTGGGTATTTTGAGCGACCTTGTCGCTGAAATTCGTTAAATCCCGTGACCTCGTCGCGAAATTCATTCAATCGGCTAGTTTCCGTCCGATTGGACCTTAGCTGAATTTGTTGTCGGACCTCGGCCGACCATTTTGCCCCGGTTTTTGGCCTTCGTGATGGCCGAGATGCCGGTTATGAAGCGGGAAAAAGGGTTGTCTAGTGGCCCTAATTTCATTTTTTTTTGATTGATTTTTCGTCGTTTTTCGGCGTTTTTCGGCGACGATAAGCCCGAAGAATAGTCGCTGGAGTCGATCGACCTTTTCCATGGTGATCGCCGGCCGTATGGACGGCCAAAACACTGGCGCAGAGAAACCCTAATTTCTCTGCATTCGGCGGCGAGAGGTTAGGGATGACCTCGTGGTTCGGTTCGTTTTTCAGTTTTCCTGGTCGAGTTTGGTTCATTTAAGAAATTATTAGAACGAGACCATTATGGGTTGGAAAGGTTTGGGTTGGACAGGTTTCATTTGGGCTTCAGTGGCGTAGGCCGCCCATTTAGGTTGAACCTATTCAAGAAGTTGCCCATTTAGAAAAACTGAGCGGGCCGCCCATTTTGGTGAACCAAGGACGCTACTTGAACCCGTGAGAGGAAAACTAGGCTGCCGGGGGGTGGGCCAGCGTGCCATTTTTCCATAAATTAGGAAAACAATTCATATATATTCATTAAAAATGGGAAATATTCGGGAACTAGTCGTTTAGATTACTATCTGAGGAGCCCTCTGATGCACTCCTCACCCTATGTCCTATCAAGATTAGAGACTCACATCACCATCTGTTTCCATGTCCACGTCATTTCCATGTGAAACCTACGTCTTTACTAGAGCTCCCATATTTGTGAAACCCCTAAACCTCCCTCCGACCTTGTTCCCTGATGAGGCACTAGCTTTAATGGTTGTTCCCTTTGGCCGGTAATTGGCAGGGATGCTGATGTAATGTTTTTATTTATGAAAAACGTTTTTCATTTTTGAAAAATATTTTACAAAATGTATTAATAATATAATACGTTTTTAAGTAATTTATAAAAACGTGTTCCTATTTATGATTCCTAAATGTTATTCGATTTTAATTCTAAATTAATTAGATTTGAAATCACAATGGAAACGGTTTTTCGTATTGTCCTATAAATACCATACTCGGTCCTTCTCAATTACACGAAAAATTAGAGCTTAGAAGAACCAAATATTCCGCTGCAAATTTGAAGATGGAAAAAGGTATTTATACATTTTTCCATAGTTTATATATTTTTATTTCATGTTTCATGTAGATTAGAAACATGTTTATGTTAGAAATCTTGGTAACAAAATTCATGAATAAACCCTATGTTTATTCTTGGTCCAAATATCTTTCTCAAAATATAGTTGTGCCCATGAATATGAGAAATGACAGAACTCAAAAGTGTTTCTTTGATGATAGAATGTATATACAAATTACAAAGTGGAATCAACTTTCATATTTTCTAACAAGATCCTTGAATTTTAGTGGTAACGGTTTTTTGTATTTTCCTATAAATACCATACCTGGTCCCTAAGCTCAAAAACCTTAAAAATTAGAACTTAGAAGAACCAGATATTCCACTACATATTTGAAGATGGAAAAACGGTATTTATACATTTTTCCATAATTTATATTTTTTATTTCTTGTTTCATGTAGATTAGAAACATGTTAATATTAGAAATTCAGGAATTATATCGAATTTATTATATTTGGTATCAGAGCTGAATTTGTGATTTTTAGATTTTTTCTGGTCATGATTTACCTTATTTTTCAATTAATTTCTGATTATGCTTAATTATTTCTGTTAAATTGGGTATTTTGAGCGACCTTGTCGCTGAAATTCGTTAAATCCCGTGACCTCGCCGAAATTCATTCAATCCGGCTAGTTTCCGTCATTGGACCTTAGCTGAATTTGTTGTCGGACCTCGGCCGACCATTTTGCCCCGGTTTTGGCCTTCGTGATGGCCGAGATGCGATTATGAAGCCGGAAAAAGGGTTGTCAAGTAGCCCTAATTTCATTTTTTTGATTGATTTTTCGTCGCGTTTTTTCGGCGTTTTTCGCGACGATAAGCCCAAGAATTGTCGCTGGAGTCGATCGACCTTTTCCATGGTGTTCGCCGGCCGTATGGACCATTAAAACACTCAAGCGTGAGAGAAACCCTTATTTCTCTCGCATTCGGTGGCGAGAGGTTAGGGATGACCTCGTGGTTCGGTTCGTTTTCAGTTTTCCTGGTCGAGTTTGGTTCATTTAAGAAATTATTAGAACGAGACCATTATGGGTTGGAAAGGTTTGGGTTGGACAGGTTTATTTGGGCTTGAGTGGGCGAGGGCCGCCCATTTAGGTTGAACCTATTCAAGAAGTTGCCCATTTAGAAAAACGAGCGGGCCGCCCATTTTGGTGAACCAAGGACGCTACTTGAACCCGTGAGAGGAAAACTAGGCTGCTGGGGGTGGGCCAGCGTGCCATTTTTCCATAAATTAGGAAAACAATTCATATATATTCATTAAAATGGGAAATATTCGGGAACTAGTCGTTTAGATTACTATCCGAGGAGCCCTCGATGCACTCCTCACCCTATGTCCTATCAAGATTAGAGACTCACATCACCATCTGTTTCCATGTCCACGTCATTTCCATGTGAAACCTACGTCTTTACTAGAGCTCCCATATTTGTGAAACCCTAAACCTCCCTCCGACCTTGTTCCCCGATGAGGCACTAGCTTAAATGGTTGTTCCTTTGGCGGTAATTGGCGGGGATGCTGATGTAACGTTTTTATTTATGAAAAACGTTTTTCATTTTTGAAAATATTTTACAAAATGTATTAATAATATAATACGTTTTTAATTTATTTATAAAAACGTGTTCCTATTTATGATTCATAAATGTTATTCGATTTTAATTCTAAATTAATTATATTTGAAATCACAATGGAAACGGTTTTTCAGATTGTCCTATAAATACCATACTCGGTCCTTCTCAATTACACGAAAAATTAGAGCTTAGAAGAACCAAATATTCCGCTGCAAATTTGATGATGGAAAAAGGTATTTATACATTTTTCCATAATTTATATTTTTTATTTCATGTTTCATGTAGATTAGAAACATGTTAATGTTAGAAATCTTGGTAACAAAATTCATGAATAAACCCTATGTTTATTCTTGGTCCAAATATCTTTCTCAAAATATAGTTGTGCCCATGAATATGAGAAATGATGAGCAAAAGAGTTTCTTAGATGATAGAATGTATATACAAATTACAAAGTGGAATCAACTTTCATATTTTCTAACAAGATCCTTGAATTTTAGTGGTAACGGTTTTTGTATTTTCCTATAAATACCATACCTGGTCCCTAAGCTCAAAAACCTGAAAAATTAGAACTTAGAAGAACCAGATATTCCACTACATATTTGAAGATGGAAAAACGGTATTTATACATTTTTCCATAATTTATATTTTTTATTTCTTGTTTCATGTAGATTAGAAACATGTTAATATTAGAAATTCAGGAATTATATCGGAATTTATTATATTTGGTATCGAGCTGAATTTGTGATTTTTAGATTTTTCTGGTCATGATTTACCTTATTTTTCAATTAATTTCTGATTATGCTTAATTATTTCTGTTAAATTGGGTATTTTGAGCGACCTTGTCGCTGAAATTCGTTAAATCCCGTGACCTCGTCGCGAAATTCATTCAATCGGCTAGTTTCCGTCGATTGGACCTTAGCTGAATTTGTTGTCGGACCTCGGCCGACCATTTTGCCCCAGTTTTTGGCCTTCGTGATGGCCGAGATGCCGTTATGAAGCCGGAAAAAGGGTTGTCAAGTAGCCCTAATTTCATTTTTTTTTTGATTGATTTTTCGTCGTTTTTCGGCGTTTTTCGGCGACGATAAGCCCGAAGAATTGTCGCTGGAGTCGATCGACCTTTTCCATGGTGTTCGCCGGCCGTATGGACGGCCAAAACACTGGCGCAGAGAAACCCTTATTTCTCTGCATTCGGCGGCGAGAGGTTAGGGATGACCTCGTGGTTCGGTTCGTTTTTCAGTTTTCCTGGTCGAGTTTGGTTCATTTAAGAAATTATTAGAACGAGACCATTATGGGTTGGAAAGGTTTGGGTTGGACAGGTTTCGCTGGGCTTCAGTGGCGTAGGCCGCCCATTTAGGTTGAACCTATTCAGTAAGTTGCCCATTTAGAAAAACTGAGCGGGGCCGCCCATTTTGGTGAACCAAGGACGCTACTTGAACCCGTGAGAGGAAAACTAGGCTGCCAGGGGGTGGGCCAGCGTGCCATTTTTCCATAAATTAGGAAAACAATTCATATATATTCATTAAAAATGGGAAATATTCGGGAACTAGTCGTTTAGATTACTATCTGAGGAGCCCTCTGATGCACTCCTCACCCTATGTCCTATCAAGATTAGAGACTCACATCACCATCTGTTTCCATGTCCACGTCATTTCCATGTGAAACCTACGTCTTTACTAGAGCTCCCATATTTGTGAAACCCCTAAACCTCCCTCCGACCTTGTTCCCTGATGAGGCACTAGCTTAAATGGTTGTTCCCTTTGGCCGGTAATTGGCAGGGATGCTGATGTAACGTTTTTATTTATGAAACACGTTTTTCATTTTTGAAAAATATTTTACAAAATGTATTAATAATATAATACGTTTTTAAGTAATTTATAAAAACGTGTTCCTATTTATGATTCCTAAATGTTATTCGATTTTAATTCTAAATTAATTAGATTTAAAATCACAATGGAAACGGTTTTTCGTATTGTCCTATAAATACCATACTCGGTCCTTCTCAATTACACGAAAAATTAGAGCTTAGAAGAACCAAATATTCGCTGCAAATTTGAAGATGGAAAAGGTATTTATACATTTTTCCATAGTTTATATATTTTTATTTCATGTTTCATGTAGATTAGAAACATGTTTATGTTAGAAATCTTGGTAACAAAATTCATGAATAAACCCTATGTTTATTCTTGGTCCAAATATCTTTCTCAAAATATAGTTGTGCCCATGAATATGAGAAATGACAGAACTCAAAAGTGTTTCTTTGATGATAGAATGTATATACAAATTACAAAGTGGAATCAACTTTCATATTTTCTAACAAGATCCTTGAATTTTAGTGGTAACGGTTTTTTGTATTTTCCTATAAATACCATACCTGGTCCCTAAGCTCAAAAACCTTAAAAATTAGAACTTAGAAGAACCAGATATTCCACTACATATTTGAAGATGGAAAAACGGTATTTATACATTTTTCCATAATTTATATTTTTTTATTTCTTGTTTCATGTAGATTAGAAACATGTTAATATTAGAAATTCAGGAATTATATCGGAATTTATTATATTTGGTATCAGAGCTGAATTTGTGATTTTTAGATTTTTTCTGGTCATGATTTACCTTATTTTTCAATTAATTTCTGATTATGCTTAATTATTTCTGTTAAATTGGGTATTTTGAGCGACCTTGTCGCTGAAATTCGTTAAATCCCGTGACCTCGTCGCCGAAATTCATTCAATCCGGCTAGTTTCCGTCGACTGGACCTTAGCTGAATTTGTTGTCGGACCTCGGCCGACCATTTTGCCCCGGTTTTTGGCCTTCGTGATGGCCGAGATGCCGGTTATGAAGCCGGAAAAAGGGTTGTCAAGTAGCCCTAATTTCATTTTTTTTTTTGATTGATTTTTCGTCGTTTTCGGCGCCGCGACGACGATAAGCCCGAAGAATTGTCGCTGGAGTCGATCGACCTTTTCCATGGTGATCGCCGGCCGTATGGACGGCCAAAACACTCGCGCAGAGAAACCCTTATTTCTCTGCATTCGGCGGCGAGAGGTTAGGGATGACCTCGTGGTTCGGTTCGTTTTTCAGTTTTCCTGGTCGAGTTTGGTTCATTTAAGAAATTATTAGAACGAGACCATTATGGGTTGGAAAGGTTTGGGTTGGACAGGTTTCGCTGGGCTTCAGTGGCGTAGGCCGCCCATTTAGGTTGAACCTATTCAGTAAGTTGCCCATTTAGAAAAACTGAGCGGGGCCGCCCATTTTGGTGAACCAAGGACGCTACTTGAACCCGTGAGAGGAAAACTAGGCTGCCAGGGGGTGGGCCAGCGTGCCATTTTTCCATAAATTAGGAAAACAATTCATATATATTCATTAAAAATGGGAAATATTCGGGAACTAGTCGTTTAGATTACTATCTGAGGAGCCCTCTGATGCACTCCTCACCCTATGTCCTATCAAGATTAGAGACTCACATCACCATCTGTTTCCATGTCCACGTCATTTCCATGTGAAACCTACGTCTTTACTAGAGCTCCCATATTTGTGAAACCCCTAAACCTCCCTCCGACCTTGTTCCCTGATGAGGCACTAGCTTTAATGGTTGTTCCCTTTGGCCGGTAATTGGCAGGGATGCTGATGTAATGTTTTTATTTATGAAAACGTTTTTCATTTTGAAAAATATTTTACAAAATGTATTAATAATATAATACGTTTTTAAGTAATTTATAAAACGTGTTCCTATTTATGATTCCTAAATGTTATTCGATTTTAATTCTAAATTAATTAGATTTGAAATCACAATGGAAACGGTTTTTCAGTATTGTCCTATAAATACCATACTCGGTCCTTCTCAATTACACGAAAAATTAGAGCTTAGAAGAACCAAATATTCCGCTGCAAATTTGAAGATGGAAAAAGGTATTTATACATTTTCCATAGTTTATATATTTTTATTTCATGTTTCATGTAGATTAGAAACATGTTAATGTTAGAAATCTTGGTAACAAAATTCATGAATAAACCCTATGTTTATTCTTGGTCCAAATATCTTTCTCAAAATATAGTTGTGCCCATGAATATGAGAAATGACAGAACTCAAAAGTGTTTCTTTGATGATAGAATGTATATACAAATTACAAAGTGGAATCAACTTTCATATTTTCTAACAAGATCCTTGAATTTTAGTGGTAACGGTTTTTTGTATTTTCCTATAAATACCATACCTGGTCCCTAAGCTCAAAAACCTTAAAAATTAGAACTTAGAAGAACCAGATATTCCACTACATATTTGAAGATGGAAAAACGGTATTTATACATTTTTCCATAATTTATATTTTTTTATTTCTTGTTTCATGTAGATTAGAAACATGTTAATATTAGAAATTCAGGAATTATATCGAATTTATTATATTTGGTATCAGAGCTGAATTTGTGATTTTAGATTTTTCTGGTCATGATTTACCTTATTTTTCAATTAATTTCTGATTATGCTTAATTATTTCTGTTAAATTGGGTATTTTGAGCGACCTTGTCGCTGAAATTGTTAAATCCCGTGACCTCGTCGCCGAAATTCATTCAATCCGGCTAGTTTCCGTCATTGGACCTTAGCTGAATTTGTTGTCGGACCTCGGCCGACCATTTTGCCCCGGTTTTTGGCCTTCGTGATGGCCGAGATGCCGGTTATGAAGCCGGAAAAAGGGTTGTCAAGTAGCCCTAATTTCATTTTTTTTTTGATTGATTTTTCGTCGTTTTTCGGCGTTTTTCCGCGACGATAAGCCCGAAGAATTGTCGCTGGAGTCGATCGACCTTTTCCATGGTGTTCGCGCCGGCCGTATGGACGGCTAAAACACCGCGCAGAGAAACCCTTATTTCTCTCGCATTCGGTGCGAGAGGTTAGGGATGACCTCGTGGTTCGGTTCGTTTTTCAGTTTTCCTGGTCGAGTTTGGTTCATTTAAGAAATTATTAGAACGAGACCATTATGGGTTGGAAAGGTTTGGGTTGGACAGGTTTCGCTGGGCTTCAGTGGCGTAGGCCGCCCATTTAGGTTGAACCTATTCAGTAAGTTGCCCATTTAGAAAAACTGAGCGGGGCCGCCCATTTTGGTGAACCAAGGACGCTACTTGAACCCGTGAGAGGAAAACTAGGCTGCTGTGGGTGGGCCAGCGTGCCATTTTCCATAAATTAGGAAAACAATTCATATATATTCATTAAAAATGGGAAATATTCGGGAACTAGTCGTTTAGATTACTATCGAGGAGCCCTCGATGCACTCCTCACCCTATGTCCTATCAAGATTAGAGACTCACATCACCATCTGTTTCCATGTCCACGTCATTTCCATGTGAAACCCACGTCTTTACTAGAGCTCCCATATTTGTGAAACCCCTAAACCTCCCTCCGACCTTGTTCCCCGATGAGGCACTAGCTTAAATGGTTGTTCCTTTGGCGGTAATTGGCGGGGATGCTGATGTAACGTTTTTATTTATGAAAAACGTTTTTCATTTTTGAAAATATTTTACAAAATGTATTAATAATATAATACGTTTTTAATTTATTTATAAAACGTGTTCCTATTTATGATTCATAAATGTTATTCGATTTTAATTCTAAATTAATTATATTTGAAATCACAATGGAAACGGTTTTCGTATTGTCCTATAAATACCATACTCGGTCCTTCTCAATTACACGAAAAATTAGAGCTTAGAAGAACCAAATATTCCGCTGCAAGAATTTGATGATGGAAAAGGTATTTATACATTTTTCCATAATTTATATTTTTTATTTCATGTTTCATGTAGATTAGAAACATGTTAATGTTAGAAATCTTGGTAACAAAATTCATGAATAAACCCTATGTTTATTCTTGGTCCAAATATCTTTCTCAAAATATAGTTGTGCCCATGAATATGAGAAATGACAGAACGCAAAAGAGTTTCTTAGATGATAGAATGTATATACAAATTACAAAGTGGAATCAACTTTCATATTTTCTAACAAGATCCTTGAATTTTAGTGGTAACGGTTTTTTGTATTTTCCTATAAATACCATACCTGGTCCCTAAGCTCAAAAACCTGAAAAATTAGAACATAGAAGAACCAGATATTCCACTACATATTTGAAGATGGAAAAACGGTATTTATACATTTTTCCATAATTTATATTTTTTTATTTCTTGTTTCATGTAGATTAGAAACATGTTAATATTAGAAATTCAGGAATTATATCGAATTTATTATATTTGGTATCGAGCTGAATTTGTGATTTTTAGATTCTTTCTGGTCATGATTTACCTTATTTTTCAATTAATTTCTGATTATGCTTAATTATTTCTGTTAAATTGGTATTTTGAGCGACCTTGTCGCTGAAATTCGTTAAATCCGTGACCTCGTCGCGAAATTCATTCAATCCGGCTAGTTTCCGTCATTGGACCTTAGCTGAATTTGTTGTCGGACCTCGGCCGACCATTTTGCCCCCGGTTTTGGCCTTCGTGATGGCCGAGATGCGGTTATGAAGCCGGAAAAAGGGTTGTCTAGTAGCCCTAATTTCATTTTTTTTTGATTGATTTTTCGTCGTTTTTGGTTTTTCGTGACGATAAGTTCAAGAATTGTCGCTGGAGTCGATCGACCTTTTCCATGGTGTTCGCCGCCGTATGGACGGCCAAAACACCTGGCGCAGAGAAACCCTTATTTCTCGCATTCATTGGCGTAGAGGTTAGGGATGACCTCGTGGTTCGGTTCGTTTTTCAGTTTTCCTGGTCGAGTTTGGTTCATTTAAGAAATTATTAGAACGAGACCATTATGGGTTGGAAAGGTTTGGGTTGGACAGGTTCATTTGGGCTTCGAGTGCGTGAGGCCGCCCATTTAGGTTGAACCTATTCGAGAAGTTGCCCATTTAGAAAAACTGAGCGGGCCGCCCATTTTGGTGAACCAAGGACGCTACTTGAACCCGTGAGAGGAAAACTAGGCTGCCTGGGGTGGGCCAGCGTGCAGTTTTCCATAAATTCGTAAAACAATTCATATATATTCATTAAAAATCGGAAATATTCGGGAACTAGTCGTTTAGATTACTATCTGAGGAGCCCTCTGATGCACTCCTCACCCTATGTCCTATCAAGATTAGAGACTCACATCACCATCTGTTTCCATGTCCACGTCATTTCCATGTGAAACCTACGTCTTTACTAGAGCTCCCATATTTGTGAAACCCCTAAACCTCCCTCCGACCTTGTTCCCTGATGAGGCACTAGCTTAAATGGTTGTTCCCTTTGGCCGGTAATTGGCAGGGATGCTGATGTAACGTTTTTATTTATGAAAAACGTTTTTCATTTTTGAAAAATATTTTACAAAATGTATTAATAATATAATACGTTTTTAATTTATTTATAAAAACGTGTTCCTATTTATGATTCATAAATGTTATTCGATTTTAATTCTAAATTAATTATATTTGAAATCACAATGGAAACGGTTTTTCGTATTTTCCTATAAATACCATACTCGGTCCTTCTCAATTACACGAAAAATTAGAGCTTAGAAGAACCAAATATTCCGCTGCAAATTTGATGATGGAAAAAGGTATTTATACATTTTTCCATAATTTATATTTTTTTATTTCATGTTTCATGTAGATTAGAAACATGTTAATGTTAGAAATCTTGGTAACAAAATTCATGAATAAACCCTATGTTTATTCTTGGTCCAAATATCTTTCTCAAAATATAGTTGTGCCCATGAATATGAGAAATGACAGAACGCAAAAGAGTTTCTTAGATGATAGAATGTATATACAAATTACAAAGTGGAATCAACTTTCATATTTTCTAACAAGATCCTTGAATTTTAGTGCTAACGGTTTTTTGTATTTTCCTATAAATACCATACCTGGTCCCTAAGCTCAAAAACCTGAAAAATTAGAACTTAGAAGAACCAGATATTCCACTACATATTTGAAGATGGAAAAACGGTATTTATACTTTTTTCCGAAATTTATATTTTTTTATTTCTTGTTTCATGTAGATTAGAAACATGTTAATATTAGAAATTCAGGAATTATATCGGAATTTATTATATTTGGTATCAGAGCTGAATTTGTGATTTTTAGATTCTTTCTGGTCATGATTTACCTTATTTTTCAATTAATTTCTGATTATGCTTAATTATTTCTGTTAAATTGGTTATTTTGAGCGACCTTGTCGCTGAAATTCGTTAAATCCCGTGACCTCGTCGCCGAAATTCATTCAATCCGGCTAGTTTCCGTTGACTGGACCTTAGCTGAATTTGTTGTCGGACCTCGGCCGACCATTTTGCCCCGGTTTTTGGCCTTCGTGATGGCCGAGATGCCGGTTATGAAGCAGGAAAAAGGGTTGTCTAGTAGCCCTAATTTCATTTTTTTTTTTGATTGATTTTTCGTCGTTTTTGGCGCTTTTTCGTGACGATAAGCCCGAAGAATTGTCGCTGGAGTCGATCGACCTTTTCCATGGTGTTCGCCGGCCGTATGGACGGCCAAAACACTGGCGCAGAGAAACCCTTATTTCTCTGCATTCGGCGGCGAGAGGTTAGGGATGACCTCGTGGTTCGGTTCGTTTTTCAGTTTTCCTGGTCGAGTTTGGTTCATTTAAGAAATTATTAGAACGAGACCATTATGGGTTGGAAAGGTTTGGGTTGGACAGGTTTCGCTGGGCTTCAGTGGCGTAGGCCGCCCATTTAGGTTGAACCTATTCAGTAAGTTGCCCATTTAGAAAAACTGAGCGGGGCCGCCCATTTTGGTGAACCAAGGATGCTACTTGAACCCGTGAGAGGAAAACTAGGCTGCCAGGGGGTGGGCCAGCGTGCCAGTTTTCCATAAATTCGTAAAACAATTCATATATATTCATTAAAAATCGGAAATATTCGGGAACTAGTCGTTTAGATTACTATCTGAGGAGCCCTGTGATGCACTCCTCACCCTATGTCCTATCTAGATTAGAGACTCACATCACCATCTGTTTCCATGTCCATGTCATTTCCAAGTGAAACCTACGTCTTTTCTAGAGCTCCCATATTTGTGAAACCCCTAAACCTCCCTCCGACCTTGTTCCCTGATGAGGCACTAGCTTTAATGGTTGTTCCCTTACGCCGGGAATTGGCAGGGATGCTGATGTAACGTTTTTATTTATGAAAAACGTTTTTCATTTTTGAAAAATATTTTACAAAATGTATTAATAATATAAAACGTTTTTAATTAATTTATAAAAACGTGTTCCTATTTATGATTCCTAAATGTTATTCGATTTTAATTCTAAATTAATTAGATTTGAAATCACAATGGAAACGGTTTTTCGTATTTTCCTATAATTACCATACTTGGAAGCCGGAAAAAGGGTTGTCTTGTAGCCCTAATTTCATTTTTTTTATTGATTTTTCGTCGTTTTTCGTCGTTTTTCGGCGACGGGAAGCCCGAAGAATTGTCGCCGGAGTCGATCGACCTTTTCCATGGTGTTCGCCGGCAATATGGACGGCCAAAACACTGGCGCAGAGAAACCCTAATTTCTCTGCTTTCGGCGGCAAGAGGTTAGGGATGACCTCGTTGTTCGGTTCTTTTTTCAGTTTTTCCTGGTCGGGTTTGGTTCATTTAAGAAATTATTAGAACGAGACAATTATGGGTTGGATAGGTTTGGGTTGGACAGGTTTCATTGGGCTTCAGCATGAGGCCGCCCATTTAGGTTGAACCTATTCAGTAAGTTGCCCATTTAGAAAAACTGAGGGGGCCGCCCATTTTGGTGAACCAAGGATGCTACTTGAACCCGTGAGAGGAAAACTAGGCTGCTGGGGGTGGGCCAGCGTGCCATTTTTCCATAAATTGTAAAACAATTCATATATATTCATTAAAAATCGGAAATATTCGGGAACTAGTCGTTTAGATTACTATCTGAGGAGCCCTGTGATGCACTCCTCACCCTATGTCCTATCTAGATTAGAGACTCACATCACCATCTGTTTCCATGTCCATGTCATTTCCAAGTGAAACCTACGTCTTTTCTAGAGCTCCCATATTTGTGAAACCCCTAAACCTCCCTCCGACCTTGTTCCCTGATGAGGCACTAGCTTTAATGGTTGTTCCTTACGCGGAATTGGCAGGGATGCTGATGTAACGTTTTTATTTATGAAAAACGTTTTTCATTTTGAAAAATATTTTACAAAATGTATTAATAATATAAAACGTTTTTAATTAATTTATAAAAACGTGTTCCTATTTATGATTCCTAAATGTTATTCGATTTTAATTCTAAATTAATTAGATTTGAAATCACAATGGAAACAGTTTTTCGTATTTTCCTATAATTACCATACTTGGAAGCCGGAAAAAGGGTTGTCTTGTAGCCCTAATTTCATTTTTTTTTATTGATTTTTCGTCGTTTTTCGTCGTTTTTCGTGACGGAAGCCAAGAATTGTCGCCGGAGTCGATCGACCTTTTCCATGGTGTTCGCCGGCAATATGGATGACAAAAACTGGCGCAGAGAAACCCTAATTTCTCGCTTTGGTGGCAAGAGGTTAGGGATGACCTCGTTGTTCGGTTCTTTTTTCAGTTTTTCCTGGTCGGGTTTGGTTCATTTAAGAAATTATTAGAACGAGACAATTATGGGTTGGATAGGTTTGGGTTGGACAGGTTTCGCTGGGCTTTAGTGGGCGTAGGCCGTCCATTTAGGTTGAACCTATTCAGTAAGTTGCCCATTTAGAAAAACTGAGCGGGGCCGCCCATTTTGGTGAACCAAGGATGCTACTTGAACCCGTGAGAGGAAAGCTAGGCTGCCAGGGGGTTTGCCAGCGTGCCATTTTTCCATAAATTCGGAAAACAATTCATATATATTCATTAAAAATCGGAAATATTCGAGAACAAGTCGTTTAGATTACTATCTGAGGAGCCCTGTGATGCACTCCTCACCCTATGTCCTATCTAGATTAGAAACTCACATCACCATCTGTTTCCATGTCCACGTCATTTCCATGTGAAACCTACGTCTTTACTAGAGCTCCCATATTTGTGAAACCCCTAAACCTCCCTCCGACCTTGTTCCCTGATGAGGCACTAGCTTTAATGGTTGTTCCCTTAGGCCGGTAATTGGCGGGGATGCTGATGTAACGTTTTTATTTATGAAAACGTTTTTCATTTTGAAAATATTTTACAAAATGTATTAATAATATAATACGTTTTTATTAATTTATAAAAACGTGTTCCTATTTATGATTCATAAAAGCTATTCGATTTTAATTCTAAATTAATTAGATTTAAATGCACAATGGAAACGGTTTTCAGATTTTCCTATAAATACCATACTTGGAAGCTGGAAAAGGGTGGTCTTGTAGCCCTAATTTTTTTTTTTGATTGATATTTCATCGTTTTTGGCGTTTTTCGCGACGGAAGCTCAAGAATTGTCGCCGAGTCGATCGACCTTTTCCATGGTGTGCGCCGCCATATGGACGGCCAAAACACTAGCACAGTGGAAATCCAAATTTCTCTGCATTCGTTGGCTAGAGCTTAGGCATGACCTCGTGGTTCGGGTTCGTTTTCAGTTTTTCCTGGTCGGGTTTAGTTCATTTAAGAAAATATTAGAACGAGACCATTATGGGTTGGATAGGTTTGGGTTGGACAGGTTTCGCTGGGCTTGAGTGGGCGTAGGCCGCCCATTTAGGTTGAACCTATTCTGTAAGTTGCCCATTTAGAAAAACTGAGCGGGGCCTCCCATTTTGGTGAACCAAGGATGCTACTTGAACCCGTGAGAGGAAAACTAGGCTGCCAGGGGGTGGGCCAGCGTGCCATTTTTCCATAAATTCGGAAAACAATTAATATTTATTCATTAAAAATCGGAAATATTCGGGAACTAGTCATTTAGATTACTATCTAAGGAGCCCTTTGATGCACTCCTCACCCTATGTCCTATCAGGATTAGAGACTCACATCACCATCTGTTTCCATGTCCACGTCATTTCCATGTGAAACCTACGTCTTTACTAGAGCTCCCATATTTGTGAAACCCCTAAACCTCCCTCCGACCTTGTTCCCAGACGAGGCACTAGCTTTAATGGTTGTTCCCTTAGGCCGGTAATTGGCAGGGATGCGGATGTAACGTTTTTATTTATGAAAAACGTTTTTCATTTTTGAAAAATATTTTACAAAATGTATTAATAATATAAAACGTTTTTAATTAATTTATAAAAACGTGTTCCTATTTATGATTCCTAAATGTTATTCGATTTTAATTCTAAATTAATTAGATTTGAAATCACAATGGAAACGGTTTTTCGTATTTTCCTATAATTACCATACTTGGAAGCCGGAAAAAGGATTGTCTTGTAGCCCTAATTTCATATTTTTTATTGATTTTTCGTCGTTTTTCGTCGTTTTTCGGCGACGGGAAGCCCGAAGAATTGTCGCCGGAGTCGATCGACCTTTTCCATGGTGTTCGCCGGCAATATGGACGGCCAAAACACTGGCGCAGAGAAACCCTAATTTCTCGCTTTCGGTAACAAGAGGTTAGGGATGACCTCGTTGTTCGGTTCTTTTTCAGTTTTTCCTGGTCGGGTTTGGTTCATTTAAGAAATTATTAGAACGAGACAATTATGGGTTGGATAGGTTTGGGTTGGACAGGTTTCGCTGGGCTTCAGCATGAGGGCCGCCCATTTAGGTTGAACCTATTCAAAGTAAGTTGCCCATTTAGAAAAACTGAGCGGGCCGCCCATTTTGGTGAACCAAGGATGCTACTTGAACCCGTGAGAGGAAAACTAGGCTGCCAGGGGGTGGGCCAGCGTGCCATTTTTCCATAAATTCGTAAAACAATTCATATATATTCATTAAAAATCGGAAATATTCGGGAACTAGTCGTTTAGATTACTATCTGAGGAGCCCTGTGATGCACTCCTCACCCTATGTCCTATCTAGATTAGAGACTCACATCACCATCTGTTTCCATGTCCACGTCATTTCCATGTGAAACCTACGTCTTTACTAGAGCTCCCATATTTGTGAAACCCCTAAACCTCCCTCCGACCTTGTTCCCTGATGAGGCACTAGCTTTAATGGTTGTTCCCTTAGGCCGGTAATTGGCAGGGATGCTGATGTAACGTTTTTATTTATGAAAACGTTTTTCATTTTTGAAAAATATTTTACAAAATGTATTAATAATATAATACGTTTTTTATTAATTTATAAAAACGTGTTCCTATTTATGATTCATAAAAGCTATTCGATTTTAATTCTAAATTAATTAGATTTAAATGCACAATGGAAACGGTTTTTCGTATTTTCCTATAAATACCATACTTGGAAGCTGGAAAAAGGGTGGTCTTGTAGCCCTAATTTCATTTTTTTTGATTGATATTTCGTCGTTTTTCGTCGTTTTTCGTGACGGGAAGCTCAAGAATTGTCGCCGAGTCGATCGACCTTTTCCATGGTGTGCGCCCGCCATATGGACGGCCAAAACACTAGCATGTGGAAATCCAAATTTCTCTGCATTCGTTGGCGAGCTTAGGCATGACCTCGTGGTTCGGTTCGTTTTCAGTTTTTCCTGGTCGGGTTTAGTTCATTTAAGAAAATATTAGAACGAGACCATTATGGGTTGGATAGGTTTGGGTTGGACAGGTTTCATTTGGGCTTTAGTGGGCGAGGCCGCCCATTTAGGTTGAACCTATTCTGTAAGTTGCCCATTTAGAAAAACTGAGCGGGGCCTCCCATTTTGGTGAACCAAGGATGCTACTTGAACCCGTGAGAGGAAAACTAGGCTGCCAGGGGGTGGGCCAGCGTGCCATTTTTCCATAAATTCGGAAAACAATTAATATTTATTCATTAAAAATCGGAAATATTCGGGAACTAGTCATTTAGATTACTATCTAAGGAGCCCTTTGATGCACTCCTCACCCTATGTCCTATCAAGATTAGAGACTCACATCACCATCTGTTTCCATGTCCACGTCATTTCCATCTGAAACCTACGTCTTTACTAGAGCTCCCATATTTGTGAAACCCCTAAACCTCCCTCCGACCTTGTTCCCAGACGAGGCACTAGCTTTAATGGTTGTTCCCTTAGGCCGGTAATTGGCAGGGATGCGGATGTAACGTTTTTATTTATGAAAAACGTTTTTCATTTTTGAAAAATATTTTACAAAATGTATTAATATAATAATATAAAACGTTTTTAATTAATTTATAAAAATGTGTTCCTATTTATGATTCCTAAATGTTATTCGATTTTAATTCTAAATTAATTAGATTTGAAATCACAATGGAAACGGTTTTTCGTATTTTCCTATAATTACCATACTTGGAAGCCGGAAAAAGGATTGTCTTGTAGCCCTAATTTCATATTTTTATTGATTTTTCGTCGTTTTTCGTCGCTTTTTTTCGTGACGGAAGCCCGAAGAATTGTCGCCGGAGTCGATCGACCTTTTCCATGGTGTTCGCCGGCAATATGGACGGCCAAAACACTGGCGCAGAGAAACCCTAATTTCTCTGCTTTCGGCGGCAAGAGGTTAGGGATGACCTCGTTGTTCGGTTCTTTTTTCAGTTTTTCCTGGTCGGGTTTGGTTCATTTAAGAAATTATTAGAACGAGACAATTATGGGTTGGATAGGTTTGGGTTGGACAGGTTTCGCTGGGCTTCAGTGGCGTAGGCCGCCCATTTAGGTTGAACCTATTCAGTAAGTTGCCCATTTAGAAAAACTGAGCGGGGCCGCCCATTTTGGTGAACCAAGGATGCTACTTGAACCCGTGAGAGGAAAACTAGGCTGCCAGGGGGTGGGCCAGCGTGCCATTTTTCCATAAATTCGTAAAACAATTCATATATATTCATTAAAAATCGGAAATATTCGGGAACTAGTCGTTTAGATTACTATCTGAGGAGCCCTGTGATGCACTCCTCACCCTATGTCCTATCTAGATTAGAGAGTCACATCACCATCTGTTTCCATGTCCATGTCATTTCCAAGTGAAACCTACGTTTTCTAGAGCTCCCATATTTGTGAAACCCCTAAACCTCCCTCCGACCTTGTTCCCGATGAGGCACTAGCTTTAATGGTTGTTCCCTTACGCCGGAATTGGCGGGGATGCTGATGTAACGTTTTTATTTATGAAAACGTTTTTCATTTTGAAAATATTTTTCAAAATGTATTAATAATATAAAACGTTTTTAATTAATTTATAAAAACGTGTTCCTATTTATGATTCCTAAATGTTATTCGATTTTAATTCTAAATTAATTAGATTTGAAATCACAATGGAAACGGTTTTTCAGATTTTCCTATAATTACCATACTTGGAAGCCGGGAAGAGGGTTGTCTTGTAGCCCTAATTTCATTTTTTTTTATTGATTTTCGTCGCGTTTTTCGTTTTTTCGTGACGGAAGCCCAAGAATTGTCGCCGAGTCGATCGACCTTTTCCATGGTGTTCGCCGGCAATATGGACGACCAAAACACTGGCGTGAGAGAAACCCTAATTTCTACGCTTTCGGTGCAAGAGGTTAGGGATGACCTCGTTGTTCGGTTCTTTTTCAGTTTTTCCTGGTCGGGTTTGGTTCATTTAAGAAATTATTAGAACGAGACAATTATGGGTTGGATAGGTTTGGGTTGGACAGGTTTCGCTGGGCTTTAGTGGCGTGAGGCCGTCCATTTAGGTTGAACCTATTCGAGTAAGTTGCCCATTTAGAAAAACTGAGCGGGCCGCCCATTTTGGTGAACCAAGGATGCTACTTGAACCCGTGAGAGGAAAACTAGGCTGCCGGGGTCTGCCAGCGTGCCATTTTTCCATAAATTCGGAAAACAATTCATATATATTCATTAAAAATCGGAAATATTCGAGAACAAGTCGTTTAGATTACTATCTGAGGAGCCCTGTGATGCACTCCTCACCCTATGTCCTATCTAGATTAGAAACTCACATCACCATCTGTTTCCATGTCCACGTCATTTCCATGTGAAACCTACGTCTTTACTAGAGCTCCCATATTTGTGAAACCCCTAAACCTCCCTCCGACCTTGTTCCCTGATGAGGCACTAGCTTTAATGGTTGTTCCCTTAGGCCGGTAATTGGCAGGGATGCTGATGTAACGTTTTTATTTATGAAAAACGTTTTTCATTTTTGAAAAATATTTTACAAAATGTATTAATAATATAATACGTTTTTTATTAATTTATAAAAACGTGTTCCTATTTATGATTCATAAAAGCTATTCGATTTTAATTCTAAATTAATTAGATTTAAATGCACAATGGAAACGGTTTTTCGTATTTTCCTATAAATACCATACTTGGAAGCTGGAAAAAGGGTGGTCTTGTAGCCCTAATTTCATTTTTTTTGATTGATATTTCGTCGTTTTTCGTCGTTTTTCGGCGACGGGAAGCCCGAAGAATTGTCGCCGGAGTCGATCGACCTTTTCCATGGTGTGCGCCGGCCATATGGACGGCCAAAACACTAGCACAGGGAAATCCAAATTTCTCTGCATTCGTTGGCGAGAGCTTAGGCATGACCTCGTGGTTCGGTTCGTTTTTCAGTTTTTCCTGGTCGGGTTTAGTTCATTTAAGAAAATATTAGAACGAGACCATTATGGGTTGGATAGGTTTGGGTTGGACAGGTTTCGCTGGGCTTTAGTGGGCGTAGGCCGCCCATTTAGGTTGAACCTATTCTGTAAGTTGCCCATTTAGAAAAACTGAGCGGGGCCTCCCATTTTGGTGAACCAAGGATGCTACTTGAACCCGTGAGAGGAAAACTAGGCTGCCAGGGGGTGGGCCAGCGTGCCATTTTTCCATAAATTCGGAAAACAATTAATATTTATTCATTAAAAATCGGAAATATTCGGGAACTAGTCATTTAGATTACTATCTAAGGAGCCCTTTGATGCACTCCTCACCCTATGTCCTATCAGGATTAGAGACTCACATCACCATCTGTTTCCATGTCCACGTCATTTCCATGTGAAACCCACGTCTTTACTAGAGCTCCCATATTTGTGAAACCCTAAACCTCCCTCCGACCTTGTTCCCAGACGAGGCACTAGCTTTAATGGTTGTTCCCTTAGGCGGTAATTGGCGGGGATGCGGATGTAACGTTTTTATTTATGAAAAACGTTTTCATTTTGAAAATATTTTACAAAATGTATTAATAATATAATACGTTTTTATTAATTTATAAAAACGTGTTCCTATTTATGATTCATAAAAGCTATTCGATTTTAATTCTAAATTAATTAGATTTAAATGCACAATGGAAACGGGTTTTCGTATTTTCCTATAAATACCATACTTGGAAGCTGGAAAAGGGGTGGTCTTGTAGCCCTAATTTCATTTTTTTTTGATTGATATTTCGTCGTTTTTTCGTCGTTTTTCGTGACGACGGAAGCCTCAAGAATTGTCGCCGAGTCGATCGACCTTTTCCATGGTGTGCGCCGCCATATGGACGGCCAAAACACTAGCACAGGGAAATCCAAATTTCTCTGCATTCGTTGGCGAGAGCTTAGGCATGACCTCGTGGTTCTGTTCGTTTTTCAGTTTTTCCTGGTCGGGTTTGGTTCATTTAAGAAATTATTAGAACGAGACCATTATGGGTTGGATAGGTTTGGTTTGGACAGGTTTCGCTGGGCTTTAGTGGGCGTAGGCCGCCCATTTAGGTTGAACCTATTCAGTAAGTTGCCCATTTAGAAAAACTGAGCAGGGCCTCCCATTTTGGTGAACCAAGGACGCTACTTGAACCCGTGAGAGGAAAACTGGGGTGCCAGGGGGTGGGCCAGCGTGCCATTTTTCCATAAATTCGGAAAACAATTCATATATATTCATTAAAAATTGGAAATATTCGGGAACAATAAGAGAAAATGCAGACAAAGCGTCTACAAATCTCAAATAGATTCTTGTTTTAAATTTCATATATTTTTGTATCACATACTTGTATAATTTGGTAATTATGCTCAAGTTAGTGTACGATTTTATACGAAATTTTGATTGTATTCATTTTATGCGTGAAATTTTGTTATAGTATTCATGTCTTAGAAATTAGAGTATGGTTTACATGAATGTTTTTATTATTATGATGCTCATGTTTAGCATGAATAAGTTGATTATATTTTCATTCTTTAAGAATGAAACATGCTATTCATGAAAATATGTAAATTGCATGATATATAGGTTACTTTCATGCAATTCCTTTTTTCTTTATGAGTATTTGTAAAATTGTGTTAAATTCACATCATATTAATATTTGAGCATAATATTTAAGATTAGTGCATAAAGTTTTAGCACATAAAGATTCATTACATGTTCTATAAATAATTTTTGATGAACAATTTAGGTTATGAACTATTTACAAACAATTTGTGGGTGACATGAGACGCATGACCCAAGTAAATTTCTCATAGACTTGTTCACACTAGTCTCCCTGGGAATGCTACTGTGTCTAAGGAGTTTGGTACTTAATCAGCCTTAGGTGAACCCGACTTTCCTTGGAGTATACTTGGTTAACACTATCATATTACTACATAATTGTTCTTAGGTATTTTGTAGAGCCTGGAACATAAAAATATCCCACAATGTTTAGTGATTATATAAATATAATTTTAGTTTTATAGAGAGTAGCCACAACATCTTTAGTTAACTAAAATTATATATTAAGTTAAACTAAATGATCACATAAGGAATTAGACATGAATTGTAATTAATTATACTTAATAAAATAAAATTCATCCCACAAGAAATTTTGTCATATTTATATAATTAATTAGGATAAAATATCAGACTATTTTCATAATTTACCCACAGGGATTATGGATTGGAATATAGTTTGGTAGTTTTATAATTCAGGATAGATATTGTACCCATTAAATGAATATCTATCATATTGAAACTTTAGATCTACTTGAGTAAAATTTAGCCCACATGCAATTTTTATGACCTTAGATCAAACTTTAGGGCATGTTTCACATTGGTAATACGTGCCATTAAGCTTTGTGAACCTCATATTCTAACATAAGCCTTTTGGACTTTCTACAATTACTCAATCTGCTAGTTCCTCTGATATTAATCTAGATATTCCTCAACTTAGTAGTGATAATTATAAAGTTTGGAAAGAAAGGATTATTCTTCATTTAGGGTGGATGGACATGGATTATGCTATAAGGAATGATGAACTGCCGGTTGTAACTGATCAAAGAACTCCTGCTGAAGTTGCACCATATGAGCGATAGGAGAGATCCAATTGGCTCTGTGTAATATTCATTAAGACTTAAATTACAACTAGCCTTCGAGGTGCAGTCGAACAGTATGACAAAGTCCAAGATCTACTTAAAGCCATTGATGATCAATTCGTCACATCCGAAAAGGCATTAGTAAACACCCTTATAATGAAATTTTCTTCACTGCGTCTCACAAGCGTTAAAGGTGGGCGTAAGCACATTACGAAAATGTGGGACATAGTGGCTAAACTGAAGAAACTTGAGATAGATATGTCAAAATCCTTCCTTGTGCACTTTATTCTGAACATTCTTCCTTCACAGTCTGAGCTTTTTAATATCTTTTATAACACACATAAGGATAAATATTCTATCAATGAATTAATGACCGTGTGTTCAAGAAGAGAAGAGGTTTGTCATTGAATTGGGTGATAGTGCCATGTTGGCTACATCTCATGGGGAGAACAAGGGTCATAAATATGAGAAATGTCAAGCTAGCGATTCCAAGTCTTATTAGAAGAGGAAAGGTAAAATACCACTTCAAGCTTATATTAAGAAAGACCCTAAGTGTTTTTTTAGTAGAAAGAAGGGACATGCTAAGAAGGATTGTGCAAAATTCAAGACATTGCTTGAGAAGAAAGGTACTCTATCCACATTTGTTTGTTATTAATCTAATATGGTTAATGTTAATATAAACACCTGGTGGATTGACTCTGGATCTACAATTCACATTGCAAACTCCTTCCAGGATATGCAAAACCTAGGGAAGCTAGTGGGAAGTGAGTTGACTATCTTATCTGGCAACAAGATGGGCTCACATGTGGAGGCTATAGGAACTTGCACTTTAATTTTAAGTAGTGGTTATGTTTTGAATTTGGAAAGCACATTTTATGTTCCAAGTTTCTCTAGAAACTTGACTTCAGTTTGAAGGCTTGTACCTTTTAGATATTCCTTTACTTTTAAAGGCACATCATTCAGTCTCTATTATAATACTGAATGTGTTGGAAATAGTATATTGTCTGATGGTCTTTCCCTTTTTTCCTTACATTCTGATGCCATTAATAGTTCATTGCATGTTTACACTGGAATTAAGAGGTGTAATATTAAATAAGACTCTTCTATGTTATGGCACTGGAGATTAGGTCATATCTCCAAAGATAGAATTAAGAGGTTAGTAAAAGATGGAGTACTTAATACTCTTGATTATACTGATTTCGAGACTTGTGTAGACTGCATTAAGGGAAAGCAGACAAACAAGTCATAAAAAGGTGCTAATAAGAGTTCTGCCTTATTAGAAATCATACATACTGACATATGTATTTCAAATTTAGATATGTCAGGTCAAAAATATTTTATCACTTTTATAGATGATTATTCGCGTTATTTGAATGTTTATTTGCTTCATACTAAGTTTGAAGCATTGGATTCCTACAAAGCTTTCAAAGCTGAAGTTGAGAACCAATGTGGGAACAAATAAAAATAGTGAGATCTGATACAGGTAGTGAATATTATGGTAGATACACAGAGAGTGGACAAGCACTTGGTCCTTTTGTGAAGTTTCTTCAAGAGCATGGGATCGTTCCTCAATACACTATGCCTGGTTCTCTGGACCAGAATGGTGTTACAGAAAGAAGAAACCAAACTCTAATGGACATGGTGCGGAGTATGCTTAGGAACTCTAATCTTCCTAAAATCTTGTGGACTGATGCACTTAAGACGGCTACGTATATATTAAATCGGGTTCCAACCAAGGCTGTCCCAAAGACACCTTTTGAGCTCATAAAAGGTTGGAAACCGAGTTTGCAACATATGAGTATTTGGGGATGTCAATCTGAAGAGAGAATATATAACCCACAAGAAAAGAAGCTGGATCTAAGGATCATTAGTGGTTTTTTCATTTGTTATGCTGATAGGTCTATGGGTTACAGATTTTATTGTCCATTTCTTACAACTAGGATTGTGCAATCAGGAAACGCTAAGTTTCTTGAGAATTATATGATCAGTGGGAGGGATCAGTTCAGGGATTTAATTCCTGATCATCATCATACAAAAGTTCAACCATCTACATTATCAAATAAATTGGTTATTATTCATAGTACTCTTCAAGTTCAATCAAGTATTGCACAACCAATCATTGAAGTTCCACAAGTTGTTGATTACCCTCAAGTTGATCAACCAATTGAATCACAAGCTCCTCAAGGAGAAGATGATCCAACATTAAGACGATCTACTCAAGAATGTCAACCAGCTATTCCTAGTGATTATGTTGTGTATTTACAAGAATCTGACACAGGAGCTGAAAATGATCTTGAAACATTTCACAAGCCATGTGTTGTACATAGTCAAATTTATAGTATGATGCCATGAAGGAAGAGATGAATTCCATGAAGAGCAATGGAGTCTGGGACCTTGTAGAGTTGCCTAATGGAGCAAAGGCAATTGACTGTAAATGGGTCTTTAAGACAAAAAGAGACTCATTAGGCAACATTGAGAGATACAAAGTGAGACTCGCTGCTAAGGGGTTCACTCAAAAAGAAGGAATCGACTACACCTGTGTCCAAGAAAGATTCTCTTCATATTATTTTGGCATTAGTATAGAGACTTCGAAGAAAGCCTAGAGGAGAGACGTGAAGAGGCCCTTCCATGATGAGAAAGGGTTTTGTTGCAGGAAGATGACACGGTCATAAGGTCGGAAAATGAGAGAAAGGACTGGAATGGTTTTTGCAAGCATCCCGAGCAAGCTAAAGTAGAAATAGTGAGGGAAGTTTATGCCAAGATTGGAGCAAGAGGAAGAGACACATGAAGTTTGTGTGGTCTGGAGAAGACCAGTAAGATTTGATCGAGAGGCTATTATGAGATCGAGCAGACATAGGACCATATGATTAAGATCAGAGAGGAGATGACCCCAGACGATTTGATTCTTACACTTTACCCCCAATGGGACAAAGTGGAAGAAGGCAGATGATGGGACACATCTTTACTTCCCCAAGGTTGATCTCTCTTTGATAGCCAAGATTTGGTTATGCTAAATCTACACTTGCCTCTTGCCTACTACCCCTGTCTCAGAGGTCCACTGAGACAGGGCATACACTTTGTATGCCTTAGTGGGCGACCAATTAATGGGGGTAGAATGATTTATACTCTGCACGGGAAACTCAAACAGGTTTGGATTGTTCCCACCTTGATGACGGGTCTATGCAAGCTAGCTGGCATAGGAGGCGCTTCTATTGAGGCTACGAGGATTATCTAGAGCCCTCTTGATCAGAAGTTTATAGCCATCCCGAATAAGAAGAGACCAGCAATATGAGCAACACCAACAACACCATCAGTATTAGTAGCACTGTCAGCGCCATTAGCACCAGCAACACCTTTAGACAAGACTCGCGCCACGAAGGTTGAAGAGTTAACAGCTATAATACATCGGCATACACAACTTCAACTGTATCAGATGTCTTACATCAGAAGTATCAAGCAGTGGATGATGAGGCAGTCACACCAACAATGTGACGCAACCCAGAATCAAAGATGGATGAAAAACTCAAGAGAAGCAATAATACATGGAAACCGCGACCCGTTGCTTAGCAAAGCAAGAACCTTGGTATAGTGAAGACGCCACAAACGGTGATGGAGGAATCCGTTTGATAAGTCAGGTTGAATGCCACAAGAAAACCTTGATAAGTTCAAAATCCGTATCTTCAAGAACCTTAGAAGAGAACTCGAGCAGAACAATTGATTTAGGTTGAAAATTTTTCTTTACACCTTTACAATAAAGACCTTATATAAGGAAAGTCATTAGACGTGTAAAAATCATAGTCTGACTCTAATATGACTCCTAAAAACCCTAGAAAACGAATTTAGGTTCCATAATCAAGAAGCAATTAATAAAATAATAGAAACCCCTTCAATCAATCCTCAAAACCCTAATTTCGTGCATGAGTCTTCATGGGCTTTTAATGGGCCTTCTTAGCTCAATTTGGGCTTCAAAGATTTGATTATGTCTCTGAATCTTCTAGAACAAGAATTTTAGCTTGATTGGATCCTTGATGCTTCTAAAATGTGAGGAACTATCTTCAGATCGACCTTGATGAGTAAAAAAAGATTTTGGTCACCCTCATTAATAAAAGTATTATCTTGTTGTTGAAAGACACGTTTGACAAGGTTGTTCAATACCTCTTTGAATCTCGTTGCTCGACACCTTGTTATTGGACCAATTGGAACTTGAACTGGATTTTGTGCATGAATATTTGCTGTGGTCTTGATGTCCTCATCATTCTCCCCCTCTTTAAAAGGATTTGTCCTCAAATCGTCACCTACATCAAAAGGACTTAAGTCAGTAACATTGAATGTAGCACTCACATTGTACTCACCTGGTAAGTCTAACTTGTAGGCTTAGTCAATAATCCGTTCTAGCACTTGAAAAGGTCCATCTCCACGTGGAAGTAGTTTAGAGCGTCTTTGTGCCGGAAATCTTTCCTTTCTCAAATGTAACCGCACCCAATCACCAGGCTCAAAAACAAGCTTATGACATCCTTTGTTGGCTTGTATGACGTATTGTTGAGTCCTCCTCTCTATGTTAAAGCGTGTCTTCTCATGAAGTGTCCTCACAAAATCTGCCTTCTTTTGACCATCTAAGTTCGTGTGCTCAGAAACAGGTAAAGGTGATAAATCCAAAGGAGTTTACGGATTAAAACCATACACAATTTCAAATGGAGAGAACTTAGTAGCAGAATGCACATAACGATAATAAGCAAACTCAATATGTGGTAGACAATCTTCCCAAGATTTGATGTTCTTACTGATGATAGCTTGTAGTAGAGTAGATAAAGTCCTATTAACTACCTCTGTTTGACCATCGGTTTGTGGATGACATGTAGTAGAAAACAAAAGTTTTGTTCCTAATTTCCCCATAATGTCTTCCAAAAGTAGCTTAAGAATTTAGAATCCCGGTCAGACACGATTGTTCTAGGCATTCCATGTAATTTCACAATCTCTTTGAAGAACAAATCAACAACATGAGAAGCATCATCAGTCTTATGACAAGGAATAAAATGAACCATCTTAGAAAACCTATCATCCACCACAAAGATTGAATCTCGCCCACATCTATTCCTAGGCAAACCAAGAACAAAGTCCATTGATATATCAATCCAAGGTGAAATAGGAATAGGAAGGGGTGTATAAACACCATTTGGTTGAACCTTCAATTTTGCTTGCCTATACGTTATACATCTCCAACATATCGTCTCAACATCCCGTTTCATATGTGGCCAATAGAAATGTTCTTGCAGAATGGAAAATGTTTTAATAACTCCAAAGTGCTCCATTAACCCTCCACCATGGGCTTCTCGAACTAGCAAATCTCTCATTGAATTGTTGGGTATGCACAATTTATTTTCTCTGAACAAGAAACCCTCATGCCTATAAAACCTACCCATTTCAAATTTTTCACAAACACTATACACTTCATTAAAATTGTAGTCATCGTGATAAAAATCCTTTATATGCTCAAAACCAAGAAACTTAGCATCTAGAGTAGAGATTAAGACATACCTCTGTGAAAGTGCATCAGCAACTACATTTTCTTTACCTTGTTTGTAGCAAATGCCCAATCAATTCTGCCCAATGAGCATGCCTTTTATTCAGCATGTGTTGTCCTTTAAATGCTTCAAGGACTCATGATCTATATGAATTACAAACTCTTTAGGCCATAAGTAATGCTGCCATGTTTCCAATGCCCGAACTAAAGCATACAACTCTTTATCATAAGTGGGGTAGTTAAGTGCAGCCCCACTCAACTTCTCGCCAAAGTATGCAAACAATCTTCTATCTTGCATAAGAACAATGCCTATACCAAAACCAGAAGCATCACATTCAATTTCAAACGTCTTAGAAAAATCAGGAAAAGCAAGTAAGGGGCATGAGTAAGCTTATGCTTAAGAAGTTGGAACGCCTTCTCTTGTTCTTCACCCCATCTGAATGCAACGTTCTTCTTGATAACTTCTGAAAGAGGTGCAGCAATGGTGCTGAAATCTTTAACGAACCTCTTGTAAAAACTAGCAAGCCCATGAAAACTCCTAACATGACCGACTGTGGAGGGAGTCGGCCATGATCAACCTCTATACCATTAGCACTTACAACGAAAATCCTAGAAAAACAAGCTTATCGGTGCAGAAAGTACACTTTTTGAGGTTAGCAAATAACTTCTCTTCTCGAAGTATATTCAAAACTAATTGTAAATGAGAGACATGTTTGTTGGTAAAGCCATCATGTTGCACACATCTATCAAATTGCCATGGTCTTCGTAGTAATAGATGACCAGCTTTCATTGGCACCACATCATATGTCACCTCATCTTCATATTTTCCAATGCGGAATGCTACTACAACCTGCTTAGTAACTTTTACTTCACCACTATCATTCAACCATTGCAGCTTATATGGTCCAGGATGCTTGAGTGTTGTGAGACCCAGTTTCTCCAACAAGGATGTGCTAGCTACATTAGTACAATACGAAAAGTGTTCTACCACTGCATTTCTTCTTCCTCTTGTTGTGCATTCAAACTTAAGGCTCGTTGTGCTACTAACCCAAGCATTTCTCCATGTTCTGCTCCATACTCTTCATCTTCTTCAGGGGTGTCCTCTAACGGTGGCATATAATCTAATTCAGCTTCCTCTTCAGATTCTATTTCTCCATTCGCTTGGACCATCATAATCCGCTTGTTTGGACATTGGCTAGCTATATGGCCTTTTCCCTGATATTTAAAGCATTTAATATCACTAGAATGAGAAGGAGTGGCTGATTTACCTTAGAAGTTAGAGCTTCCAGTAACTGGTTTGGATTCAACCTAGGACTTGGACATGCTGGAGTTGTCCTCTTTTTTTGGGTAACTTGAACGCCAAGGTGTTGTACCTGAACTCTGAGGGACTGTTCTAGGCCGCATTCCCCCCCTCTTAAGTTGTCTCTCAACTTTGGTAGCCATATTGTCACGCCGCTAGTTTATGCAAGGCACAATCATGATCCTTAGTAGCGTGCGGCCTAGCCTCCAAGTCCGTCTGAATACTAGTCAGCCTCTCGGAAGAAGTTTAGCACAAGAACACTTTGTTCTTGGTGCTAGAACACTCTCTAAACACAAGCGCAAAAGAGGACTCCGAATTTGGGAGGAAAGAATGCTTCTATTGAATAAATGACTTACAAGCCTTTGAACATGGCTATTTATAGATACAAAACCTCCCTTGGTTGGTGACACCTTGCAAGCACTTCTCTAGGTGCTTGCCAACCAATACCAACTCATGCCAACCCATAGATTCCCACTAACTCTATGAGTTGTTGCCAACTAGCAAGCACTCCCTCCTAGTGCTTGCCAACACATTGCCAACTCATGCATGCAACCTCACTTGCCTAGTCACGTGCCACCTCATGTGCCACATCATACAAGTGCCATGTCATCCGTCTCGTCATCGGATGATAGTTGGTCCTACGCCTCTTCGTCGGTTGGTTGTCCATGCGCATTTGTGTGCGCGTCCGCCCTTGTCGCATGTTCGTGTTCCATGCATATCGCACATTTTGGTATAGGGAAGTCGCGCCCCGTTTCATGCTCCCACCGCCATAAGGCAGACGTCCTCGTCTGCATACGCTCCTGATATGCCTCGACCTCTTTCTCGAATTGCCAAAGCTCTGCTGCTTCATGCCAAGTAGCCTCGCTTTCTGGTTCTCTCTTCCACTTGATCAAGAATTCTGTGGAACGTGGCTTGCCTCTTTGACGTACCTCTCTATGAGTTATTACATAATCTACTTTCTTACTAAAAGTAGTGGATACATCAAGGGGTGCTCTGGGCTTTACAATTCTTTGAGGGTCTGAGTCGGAAAAATAAGGTTTGATATTACTTACATGGAATACGTTGTGAATATGCATTCTCTTCGGTAGTTGCACTTTGTATGCGAGCTTCCCAATCTTCTGAATAATGGGAAAGGGTCCTTCATACCTTTTTATCAAACCCTTGTTCTTGCTCCGCAACAACCTGAATTGTTCCATCCTCATCTTTATGAGAACAAGGTCTCCCACCTTGAACTCAACATCTCACCGCTTCATGTCTGCAAATTTCTTCATGCGCTTGCTGGCTTGTTGCAAATATGATCGGGCTAGTTCCGTCCTTTCTTTCTAACACTTAAGTAGAAGGTGGGTTGTTGGACACTTACTTGGTTTTTCCGGAATGATGCTTGCTGGTACTAACGGTTGTTGGCCAGTTGCAAGTTCAAAGGGTCTATGCCTCGTAGCTTCACTTTTCTGTATGTTGTATGAGAATTGAGCCACATCAAGGAGCTCGGGCCAATTCTTTTGATTTGCACTGAAGAAGTGCCTAAGGTATACCTCAAGCAAGGCATTTATCCGCTCCGTTTGCCCATCCATTTGCGGATGAAAGCTGGTGGAAAGGTTAAGAGTAGTTCCAAGCAACTTAAAAAGTTCAGACCAAAACTTACCCGTAAATCTTGGATATCTATCACTTATAATCGTCTCTGGCACACCCCAAAGCCTTTACACCCCAAAGCTTCACAACATGTGACAGAAAGGCTTTGGCTGTCTCTTCGGCTGTGCAATCGTTTGAGACGGCTATGAAAGTCCCATACTTGGAGAATCTATCCACCACCACCAAAATGGAACCCAAGCCTTCAGCTCGTCTTAGGCCAGAAATGAAGTCCATGCTTACGGACTCCCATGGGCACTTGGGAATGGGAAGAGGGTCCAGCAAGCCAGCAGGTCTTCGCCTCTCCACTTTGTCTTGTTGGCATACCAAACAGGTGTGCACGTATTCCTCAACATCAGCATCAAGTCCAGGCCAACAGTGCCTAGACAAGAGTGCAATAGTCCTTCTTTGGCCAGGATGTCCAGCCCACAAGGTATCATGGAACTCACATAGGAGCTCCTTGCGCAAACCCTCATATTTTGGTACAAATAAACGCTTCCCTTTCATGTATAGCAGTCCATCGCTAACCCAAAAGCGTCTTGTTTCACCCATGATTACGGCTGCAGTGGCATCACTCCGCAGCCCTGCTCAGATTCGATCAAGTATAGAGGTACTAACCTGAGTCACAGCGGCAAGACTTGTGAAGTCGGCTTTGCGGCTGAACGCATCGGCAACAATGTTGGTCTTACCAGATTTGTACTCGATTTCATAGTCGAATTCTGCTAGGAAGTCTTGCCAATGTGCTTGCTTCGGGCTCAACTTCTTTTGTGTGAGGAAGTAGCTTGAGGCAACGTTGTCCGTCTTTACCACGAATGCAATGTACAATTGCTATCATTTCCCTCTCTTGAACAATGTATCGCTGTTCGGTTTCATTTAGCTTCTGACTTTCGAATGCAATAGGGTGCCCATCCTGTTCAAGAACACCCCCAATAGCAAAGTTAGAGGCATCTGTCATTACCACAAATGGCTTGCTGAAGTCGGCTAGCTTCAATACGGATTCCTCCACTACAACTTGCTTCAATTTCTCAAATGAAGGTTGGCATTTGTCCGTCCAATGCCATTGTTGTTTCTTCTTCAAGAGGTCCGTTAGGGGTGCTGCTACTGCTGAAAATCCTCTGATGAATCTTCTGTAGTAGTTCGCCAGGCCAAGGAAACTCCTCAAGTCCCCAACCTTTGTTGGCACGGTCCACTCCGAAATAGCTTGAACCTTCTTTTGATCCATCCAAATCCTTCCGCCGCCAATCCAGTGTCCAAGGAAGGACACTTCTTCCAACCCGAAGGAACATTTTTCCCTCTTTAACACCTTGAAAACCTGTTTTAGGTGTTTTACATGTTCCTCTAGATTTGGGCTATACACCACAATGTCATCTAAGTAGACGACTACAAACTTATCAAGGAAGGGTGAAAACACTTGGTTCATAAGAGTACAAAATGTAGCTGGGGCGTTTGTTAAGCCAAAGGGCATAACAAGAAATTCGTATGAACCATGCCTGGTTACACATGTAGAAAATATCCGGATCTCAAGTCCATCTTAGAAAATACTCTTGCATGCTTCAATTGATCAAAGAGATCAACAATCAAAGGAATATGATACTTGTTTTTTACGGTTACCTTGTTTAGTGCTCGATAATCGATGTAAACTCGCATAGAACCATCCTTCTTCTTTTGAAATAGCACCGGTGCTCTGTACGGTGCTTTGGAGGGCCGAACAAACCCAGCTTCTAGTAGTTTTCCCAATTGCTTCATGAGTTCTTCCAACTCCTTAGGTGCCATGCGGTATGGTGCCTTTGCTTGGGGTTTGGTACCTGGCTCCAACTCGATGGCATGATCAACATCTCTTTTACGGGGGAGGTGGGGCGGCAACTCCTTTAGCATGACATCTTTGAACTCCTCCAGGACTTTAACAACCTCTTTCGGTGCTGGAGTTGAGCTTCCTTCTTTGTCCTCCACTAGAGCTGCAAGATAGGTAAGATCCCCTTGCTTAAGACCACGCTTAAGCTGCAGGGCCGTTAACATTGCATCCTTTCTTTTTACATCAATTACTTCTGATTCAGAAAGAGTACAAGGCCCACCCTCATCTAGGATTCCTACAAGCCCCAAATATGGCATTACAAATGCCTTACAATTGTTCAAGAAATCCATCCCCAAAATAACGTTAAAATCATCCATGGGAACAATAGTGAAATCAAGAGTTCCTACCCATTTGCCCAAAGCAACACCAACATTTCTAGCAACACCAATTATCGCTTTTGCTGCCGAATTTACAGCCTAGATTCGACTGTTGTCTGCTTCCAACTTCAATTTAAGGCGTTTTGCCTCCTCCTCTGAGATGAAGTTGTGTGTCGCCCTGATGTCTACCATGGCCTTTGTCTTATTTCCATTCAAAACTAAGTCCAAGAAAAGTAGATTTCGTTTAGGCCTTATCGATTGGGTAGTTTTTTCACTACATGTCCGCACCGAGTTGAGCAATGTCATAGAACTCATGCGCGGTTCTCCCCCATTCTGCTTTATATCTCCTTCTCCAGAAAGAGAATTCAACACTTTCACCTTTGGGCAGTCCTTAGCAAAATGTTCGCCTTCACAGACAAAACATCTTACTTTTCTATAGGACTTACCTTTCTCACCTTTCTTCTTCTTATCATCAAACTTGAAGCTTGAGTCCTTCTTCTTAGGTCTCTTCTCAAACCTCTTTTTCTTTTCATCATCTCTTGCGCCATTGGTCTTCCTTTCATACTCCGTAACCTCTCAGCCGTGGACAAAGCTGAGGCCAAAGTCTTCACTTCCCGCCTCCTTAGTTCTTGCTCCGCCCAAGGTTTCAAACCAGCAAGGAAACAAAAACGTTTGTCCTGATCGGACATATCAGAAATGCATAACATTAGAGAAGTAAATTTTTGTACATACTCTCTAATTGTGCCCTCTTGTATCAAAGCTCTCAACTCCTTTTGAGCTTGATATTCCACATCTTCAGGGAAGAATTGCTCCTTCAATTCTTTCTTGAAATTTTCCTATGTATTGGTAGAAGTGCCTAATTCCACATCCGTTTCCCTTCTCCTCCACCATAGAAGGGCATCATCCACAAGGAACATAGAAACAGTGCTTACCTTTTGCGTTTCATTGAGATTGGCAGCAAAGAAGTACTTTTCTACTTCGTAAAGAAAGTTGTCAATGATTTTGGGATCTCTTACCCCCATTGAAAGGTTTTGGCTCCGGCACTTTGATCTTGCTAGTTGCTCCATTCGTGTTTGCACCTCCGTTAGCAATAACATGTTCCAACAATGCAAGTCTCGTCCGAAGTTTATCCATCTCGTTCTTCACATCGTTCTTCACCTCCTCAAGGTTTCCTCGGAAAACCGCCATAGCACTATAGACGTTCTCCTCCAACGATTGAACCACTCCTGGGCTTCCATTCCCAGAACTAAGGTTCTCACGAACTTGTTCTTCTAATTCAGAACAACAAGCCTCCACCCTCTCGATTCTATCTTCAATAGAAGAAAAACGAAGTTCAGATTTAGACATTCTTTCCTTACCTTTGAGTCGAACGTTTTCTGCCTCTGAAGTTGCCATTGATTGATTCTCGCTCTGATACCAGTTGTCACGCCGCTAGATTATGCAAGGCACAATCGTGATCCTGAGTAGCGTGCGGCCTAGCCTCCAAGTCCGTCTGAATGCTAGTCAGCCTCTGTCAAAAAGCTGTCAAAATCATCCACTAATTCCTCCCCTTCATAGCCCTCTACTACTTCTACTTCTCTTCTATGTACCTGATTCGTTCTATGAATATTAGCAGTAAATTGAGGTTGTCCCTGTTGTGTTCTCTCTTCAACTCTATCCAACCTCCAACCACTAGAGAATCCAAAAACGTATTTGGCACAGAGGTTGGACACTCTAAAACAGGGCAATATCTTTCTTGAAGATCTCAGTACCGGGATCGAGTGTTAAAAGCCATTTTAAATTTAGAGAAAGTACGTATCTAAATAGATCATTAGGACAACGCTTAGTAAAATCATCAAAATCTGCCAGGACACTAAACATTTGAAAAGGGGGAGCATGAAATATATTAAAAAGAGTGAGGAGATAAGAGGATTAGGAGGGTGAAAGAATTACATAATCAAGACAAGTAGCTCATTTGATCATTCTTTATCTTGGATAAATAAAAAACATAAAATTATGTACATACCCTTGTTTCATTCCATCACTTCCACTGTCATAAGTGAATTTGTAGCATTAAAAAGATGACTAGTTGAAGCCTCTCCTGGATAAATGAACACAGGAATTTTCTAATCTTAGATCCATGTGGCAAACCCCATTGTCTGTAGGTCTTCTTTGCGGCTTCTACTTATGAGGAGGGGCTCACTTTGAGGTACCACCTGGTGCCATTTAGAGGTTGAGAAGGAAGATTTTTTGTAAGGAGAACTCTAATTAGATGCCTAATTCTAAAGACGCTTAGTAAACTAGTGTGCATATTCCTGTTATTAATACACGAAGAACTATGTTATTCATTGGAGCATATGAAGAAATATAGTTAGCCACTCCAAGGGATGGTAAATGAGTAAGCTACCATGATTACAAATTATCAGTACATCTCTTGACGGTATCTTAAAGTTTATGGGACCATATGACTTGATGCATTGTGGTTAGCCACAAGATTCTCTGCCTCTTTTCTGTTTGTCCTTTAGTCCACAATGAAGATTTCCTTCTTCAAGTTTTTCTTCACCAGCTCAATCATGTCATCTTATGTTCTGTTTTTCTATTCAGGGAGCTAGTGGTTCATTAAATGCCATCATTCTTTTAAATGTCTTCCTCTTTCCAAAGGCTATACATTATTTGAATTTCTTCATACCAGTTCCAGCAGCTCTATCTGTAAGCTTTTCTTTTCTTTGTAATTGGTATTATTGCTGCAGTGTAGTTAGAAATTGATCTATTCTGCATTAATTTTCAGGGAGCTATTTTGATAGGAATTGATATATGGAGGACTATGCAGGTTTGTATTATTTATCTCTTTAGGCCGGAGTATTGGGGTTTGTAGTATGATTTACAGCTTTATCCTGTCTTCTCGCAAAGAGACATGCAAGAATTGTCCGAGTTTTATTGCTCTTTGAAAAGGGTGTGGTTCAACTGTTTTTTTCTTTTTTCTTTTTGTCCTTGTTGGTGAAAGTAATGTTGCACTTGTTTATTTTATCGGTGTTATATCTACATTGTGTTGTTTGTCAACCATGTCTTTTCGCTTAAGTATATTGTGACTTGCCATAGCAACTTTTTATTTTTTGAGTAGCAATGACATTTGGCTTGCCGGAACATGTTTACATAACTCATATGAAGATCATGGTCAAACTTTTTGCAAAGATGTAGCTTGGCTTGGGACCAATACACAAATTGAAGGAGAATAATTGCATGTTTGGCATGTTCCAAATAACAATCTGCTAGGATAAGAGTGTAGAAGCCCAATTTTGACAGTTTTAAAGTTTGATTTTTTTTGACAATTGTTTTTTAAAGCTTGATTTTAGTAACAAGTTTATGAGCCTCAGTGAAAGCTCAGATCTTATAAATAAGCTATTGGACTTAGTGGTTATGCAAACTCTTTATCATTGAGGGTAGTCAGGCCAACTGTTGTATTAATATGTTCACAAGTTTTCTGTAAGTTCATGATATTCCTAATATTTGCTTTAAAAAATTGCCTTTTTAGCCAAACAGTGGGATATCAGGAGCAGCTAACTTGGGAGGAGCTGTGGTTCCTTCACTTGTTTGGGCAAGAATTAAAAAGTGTTGTATATGATTGGTAGTTGTTGAATTTCTTGTTTAACATTATTTTTTTTTGTAGATTTTTTAATGAAAATTGCACTTGTTTCATCTTCACGTAGAAGCTTATTCACTGGGAAACTATTGCTGGTGTTATGGTTAAGGATGTGAATATTACTCCTAGTTATTTGCTTTATGATTGTTAGTTATTGCTTCAAAAAACTGTTTTATAGTTCATATTGAACTGCATTGTAGTTCTTAGAAGTAATTAGCAGTTTCATTAGTTCATAGAAATTATCATCAGTTTTTTTAATTAATTTTGTAAGCTATAAATGTGGTGGTCTTTTGAGTTTCAATAGATAGATTATAATTGCAGCAGTACTTCTTTTCTTCCTTTTCGTCTTCCTTTGAATACAAATAATTCTGTTTATTTGTTGTTTTCTTTGAAATCCAGTCCACCAACAATTGGTATCAATGCATTTTCATAAGGGATAAGTGAGTGAAAAAAATGTTTTGAGCGAAACCAAGATGGAAAACGAAACTAGCTTTCACCAATGGCTCCTCCCATCTTCAATGGAGAAAACTACCAGATCTGGGCAGTGAGAATGAAGGCCTAATTGGATGCTTTGGATGTTTGGAAAGCAGAAGAGGATTATGAGGTATTTCGTCCACCAGATAATCCAAGCATGGCCCAAAATGAAAAGCTACAATGGGAAGAAAACGATGAAATAAAAAAGTCAAAGCCTGTTTGAATTAGAACTAGGGAAAGAGAGGCTAGACAGAAGAAGAAAGAGGGAGAAAAGGGAAGAATGAAGAGCAGATTCAATATTTCAATTAATCAAAAAAAGTGTTGATTTACATTAAGGATAGCCTATTTATAGGCTTATTGAAAAAACGCTAATAACAATTTGTTTCCTAATAAAACATTGAGTACAAGACAAACTAAATAAGGAATACAAAATCAAATCACCCTCTAATATCCTAATTCAACACTAATTAGGACTGTCGAATCCTGTTTTCGCGCCTAACATAGGTCTTGAGATTATGTACTACATCATTCCCTCCCAGTGGAAAAGAACTCAACTCCGGTGAGTTAAAATGCAAATAGGAATCCAACAAAGCTGGGGCGAGCTGACGCAGTTCGTCTTCAATGATCCAAGTATCATCATAGGAAGGATGATCTTTCCAACATACAAGGAATTGGCGAGCACCCCCAGTCAAAGAAGTAATGTATTTATCATCTAGAACATCCCCAATCACATCTCTCGGAGCAATAGGCTGTCTAGGCAGTCTGGGAACCAAAACTGAAGGGGGACCTGCAACCATAGAAGAAGGCAAAATGGGAGGCTCAAATGTGCCTCGGTAAGCAAATAAATCTGCCACATTGAATATAGGACTGATAGGCAAATCAGGAGGTAAAGGACAAATGCATCGGATCTAAGTCGATGAGTAACTGCAAAGGGACCAACAAAATGGGCATGAAGTTTCTTTATGGCATTTGGCGGAGAGCGTGTAGGGTTAAGACGAGCCATAACATACTCACTAATATGAAATTCCTTAAACCTACGATGTGAATTAGCATAAAGTTTATAATTTTCATTACTCAAAGAAATTTTTCGTTTTATCTCAACATGTAGTTTATGGATGTATTTAGCAAAAGTATGGGAAGATTAAGAAGGCCGATAGGCAGTAGGTAGAGGAATAAGGTCAAGAGGTTGTTTGGGTGATAGGCTATAGACAATTTCAAATGAGCTTTTACCGGTGGTGCGATTGACAGAGTTTCCAAGCAAATTTAGCTATGAGTAAAATGATATCTCACATCCCAAGCTTGTCCCCGACCAAACAACGAAACAAATCCCCCAAACTATGCTTATCCACCTTCGTTTGACCATCAATCTGTGGATAAAAGGCAGGGGAAAATTTCAATGTGGTACCAAATAATTTCCAAAGTGTTTTCCAAAAGTGACTGACGAATTTAACATCGCGGTCAGACACTATTGTGGAAGGTAGGCCATGTAAGTGCACAGTCTCCTTAAAGAACAATTTAGCTATATGGGATGCATCTGTAGTCCTAGAACATGGAATGAAGTAAGCCATTTTGGAGAATAGATCAACCACTACAAAAATAACATCATGCTTAGTAACAACAGTGGTACCCCTAAGACAAAATCCATTCTAAGCTCATACTAGGGGCAATGTGGAAGAGTGAGTGGAGTAAACAAACCAGTGTTTTGCTTTCGGGGTTTGCTTACTTGACAATTACGACATTGAAAGACAATTCATGCAACATCCTTTTTTAGAGAAGGTCAATAAAAATGATCCGCAACCAAGGCAATGGTCTTATCTCGACCAAAGTATCCAGCCTGGCCTCAGGCATGTAATTCCCACACCAAGAAATCTCAGAGGGTTGTACGAAGAATGCATAATTGGGTACTTTTAAAGAGGTAACCATCACGGAGTAGAAATCCCACATGCTGTCGGGAGGGAATGCCACGGATGTCATTGTAAATCATTCCAAAGTCTGGACAACTGGGGTATTCATCAAGGATACGCTCGAACCCCGTGACATGAGTGGTCATGGAATAGAGGACAAGGGACATCCGACTAAGAGCATCAACAACTTTATTGTCCTGGTCTGCACAATCCTTAAGGACAAAGGTAAAATCTTGAAGAAACTCGACCCACTTTGCAAGCCTATTACTTAAATTGTGCTGGGAGTTCAAGTAGAGGAGGCTTTCATGGTTTGAGTAAAGTACAAATTCCTTGGACAAAAGATAGTAGCACCTGTGACGGAGAGATTAAACCACTGCATAAATTTATCATAAGGGGAGTAGTTTTGTTTGGCTTCATTAAGTTTCTTACTAAAGTACGCTACAGGGTGACCCTCTTGACTTAGAACGCCACCGATTCTTGTACCCAATGCATCACAAGCGACCTGAAAGACTTTAGATGAATCCGGGTGGCGAAACACGGGGGTACTGGTGAGTTTGTTCTTAATGTCAAGGAAAGCCTTATGGGCAGCAGTTGTCTATTTAAATTCCCTCTTTTTTAGGCACTCAGTGATTGGTGCAGTGATGGTGCTAAACCCTCAAATATAAAAAGATGCTAACACATGAAAGCTACAAACTTCTGTCAGAGTAGTTGGTTCAGGCCATTCTTGAATAGTCTTAATTTTATCAAGATCAGCCGCAATTCCTTGAGACGAGACAATGTAGCCGAGAAAGAGGACTTGCCTTTGCAAAAAGGCACCCTTCTTGAGGTTGGCATATAACTTTGCGACTCTTAGATTTGGCAAAGATGGTCTATATATTACCTCTCATATTTGCAGTAAATCAAAATGTCATGAAAGTAGACCACAAGGAATTTGCCAATGAAACGACGAAAAATGTGGGTCTTGACTCTCATGAAGGTGTTTGGGGCATTAGACATACTAAAAGGCATTACCACCCATTCATACAACCCATCTTGTGTTTTAAAGGTACTTTTCCATTCTAATTTGGTAGTATCCACTCCGTAGATCTATCTTTGAGAACACTGGAGCTCCGGCTAGGTCGTCGAGCATATCATCTAACCATGGAATGGAGAATCGATATTTCACAGTGGTTTTTTTGATAGCTCTAATATCCACACACATACACAACGATCCATCTTTCTTAGGGGTTAACAAGACAGGAACTGCACAAGGACTTAGGCTATGACGAATAAAACTTTTTTGCAACAGACCCTCTATTTGCTTATTCAACTCAGCTTGCTTGGTGGGGTTCATCTTATAATGTGGAAGGTTAGGCAATTGGTCACTTGTGGTGAGGTCAATGGTATGGTGGATGTCTCTCATATGGGGTAACTCATCCAGGAGTTCTTCTGGCATGACATCTTGAAACTCTGTCAATAGTGGGTGAACACGACTGTGGATGGGAACATCTGTAGGGAAACAAAAATTGTCCTTGATTACTAGTGCAAAAATAAACCTTGATTTCATTTCCACTTGCACAAATTGCTTAGGAGATAATATATGAAGGCAGTTACCAGGGACAATGGCAGGAGAAGGGGAAATAGACTTTTGTGCAGGAGTAGGTTTGGCAGGGTGTAGTAGGACAGTTTTAGTGCCATGAATAAACGAGTAGGTGTTATCTCTCCCAAAATGCCTAACATCGTGACCATATAGTGAAGGTCGACCTAGCAAAATGTGAGCAACATCCATTGGGAAGACATCACAATACAAATCCTCTGAATAAGGTTCAATCTAAAGGGGTACTAGACAGTGTTCCGTGACTGGAAGAGAAGTCTTATCTACCCATGCAACTCTAAAAGGATGTGGATGGGGTTCCGTATGAAGATTGAATCGAGTAAGAGTTTTCCTAGAAATTACATTCATGGTGTCAGGTTTTGTTTGTCAGAGGACCAACAGTGTGAAATATGTTGGTGCGCTTCCAAGTGTTAGGTGGAGCAGGAGTAGACAAGATGCATCTCATTATAGCAGAAATATGTTGTGGATCGGTAGGAGGACATCATCAAGTCAGTCATTTTCATAGTTGTGATCCTCCATACGAGTAATAACGAACAATTTCAAAATCTTCCTCAAGGGTGGTTTCATCAACACGTTCCATTGCTAAAGTGCAGTTTGGACAACAGGAAGCGATATGACCCTTTCCATGACAATAATGGCACTCTATAGCATTCCGAGAAGCAAAGAAAGGGTTTTGAGGGACCTTGTTCTCACTAGGAAGAATCGCAATGCTAGGAGTTGTGGAGGCCCGTGGGAAAGTTGATTGTGGTCGTGTTCAACCTAGGCGATGGAGTCACTGGAGCTTGACGAAGATCTTTGGATGAGATAAAACACACCTTTGGGGAGGGCGTTGAAGGTATTTCTCAAATTCGAGGGCTTTATGATATGCCTCCTCTAGAGAGTCTATGGCATAGATGGTAAACTCTCGTTTGATATCCGCTTGTAACCCATTAATAAACCTAGACACAGAGAATCTCAGATCATCATTAATGTCAAACCTTAATAGCAATTCCTCAAACTTGGCAATATAATTGTCCACACAAGTCGATCCTTGCCTGTGGTTTAGCAACTGGTTGAACAACTAGTCCTTGAAGTAAGGAGGGAGGTATTTTTCTTTCAAATTTTCTGTCATCTCAGCCCAAGTGGAAATGGGTGGATGTCCCAATCTTTCAGTGTTACGCTGAACTGTTTGCCAATAGGTTTTGGCAGAACCTACCAACTTCATTTTCGTGAAACGAGTGTGTTGAGCATTGTTGAGTCGTACAAGTAGTCATAGATAAGGAGAAGACATGTACAACAACTCAACCAAGTTCTAGATGTCCTAATGGGGTACTAAGTTGTAAATAGACTTAGAATTAGAGTAGGAGTTAAATATGTAACTCTAGAAATAGAGTACATGTACAGATTTACAATTAAGGCGAAAATTCAATATATTCTTTGAATTAATCTACGTTCTTCTTCATTTTTCTCTTCCAAAATACCCTAATTCTACATGGTATCAGAGCGGGATTGAAGTTGAGAAAGAAATAGTTGTTTGTTGACTCCATGGAGAATCGTCGTCAAGAGCTTGAAAGAAGCTCTGGTCCTCGACGGAAGAGCGGTTTCTCGTCGAAATTCTGTTTTTCGGCCTCTCGGCTTCTCACCGAACTCGCCGAAGTCCTTCAATGCCGAGACCCCGCTGTCTTGCTGTCGCGCCTCCGCTGTTACACCTCCGACACCCTCTCCGGCACACTCCGTCGGCCTGCCGCCGCCGCTATCGCCGCCTCCGTTGCGCCTGCCACTGCTGCTGCCGCCTCAGTTGTACCTTGTTTAAGCAACTACCGTAAAATATATTAGGGTTTCATTCCCCTAAGTTATTTCTCTTTAGTTAGCCCGACTGGCCTGACCCAATCGGTCCGACTTCGGTCGACCTGAGTTCACCGACCTGACTCGAACAGACCCGACTTGGACGGACCCGACTCAGACGGACCCGACTTGGACCGACCCGACCTGGCTGAAAAACAAAATGAGCAGAGGTGGCTGGCATTCAAATGAAGCCAATACCTGAAGAGGACAAAGAAGATTCATCTGGGAAGATCTTCGGTGACAAATTCAACGGCAAAAATTATCTTTTGTGGGCCTGGGCAGCAGAAATCCACATAGAAGCAAGAAAGAATCCAAATTTATTAATGACAAACCTCCTGAACGCAAAACATAAGCTTTGTGCGCTGGTAACTAGATGGTCATGTCATGGATTTTGGCGCTCTTGAGAGTCTTATCACTCCTGTGGTTATTTACCACGACAATGCTTTTGAGATGTGGAACAAACTGTGAATCAGGTACTGTCAACAAAATAATTTATCTCGAGTTTATGACTCATATGCAAAAATTTTCAGTCTTAAGCGTGAAGGTAAAGTCCTTATGGATTTGCGGGAAAATTCGAGGCTGTCATTCAAGAAATCAATAAGTTGCATTTTTGCCCGCTTTATTCATGGTCTACGACTGAATATGAGCCCATTCCAGCACAAACCTTTGCACGAACAGAGAAGCCCATATTTGAAGATGTGTGTGGTTGTCTTATGAGAGCAGAACCAACAATGCCAAACAACGGTTCTGTAAACCATTTAGAGTCATCCGTAATGGTTGTACAGGGAGGTAAGAAAAATACAACGAAAAGTTCTGATAGAGGCGGAGGGCTTGAAAAGAATAGAGACCGTTTTAATCCATGCCCTCACTGTGGGTTGAGAAATTACCCCTGAACGTTGCTGGAAGAAATATGGAAGACATACCTGGGCCAAAAAAAGAGTATGTTTCCACTTTGCTTCTCTCTTTCTGTGATAACAAATGCAATCTCCATTAGTTTTCATGTCCATATACACCACAACAAAATGGAGTCGCAAAACGCAAAAATAGACACTTGTTAGACACCATCTATGGTGTTATTCCATATGTCTGTCCCTCACTATCTATGGTGTGATGCATTACTAACAGCTTGCATGCTCATCAATCGAATGCCATCTTTTGCCTTAGAAGGACGAGTGCCACTCGAAGTCTTGTCCCCCAGATCTCCTATGTACTCCGTTGAACTACATGTATTTGGATGTATTTGTTATGTTCTGAACACATCACCAGAAAAACATAAGTTGTCATCTCGATCTATACATTGTGTTTTTTAGGGTACTTGAGACAATCAAAAGGGTATAGATGTTATCACCCTTCATCTTGTCATTGGTTCGCGTCTATTCATGTGTTCTTTTTTGATAGTGTTCCCTATTTTTGTGGTGGGTTCTAGTCCCCCTCTATGTTCCCTCTAGATGGGTTGCAATGTCCATAAAAGCTTCCATAGACGGAGCGTGCACCAATCAACTCTCCTGCATCGATTAAACTCCCAGATATGTCAAAACACTATATTTAAGCATCTTCTGAATTCATTAATTTATACTTACCTATTGCTGTCCAGAAAGGGGTGTGTTCTTCTACTCAACACCCTATTTCCTATTTTGTTTCACTCTCACACTTATCTTCTCCATATAAGTAGTTTGCTTCCACTATCGACTCCACCATCGTTCCTTGCTCGGAGTCAGAAGCCCTATCTAGACAAGAGTGGCAGCAAGCTATGTTAGAAGAGATGCAAGCACTTGAGGACCAACATATTTGGGATGTATGCAATGCCCAACAGGTGCGAAAATTGTTGGCTGCAGGTGGGTATACACAGTACAATTCAATGAAAAAGACAAAGTTGCACGATTTAAAGCACGCCTTGTGGCTAAATGCTATACTCAGACCCTTGGATCAACTATGGTGAGACTTTCTCTCATGTTGCTTGTTTAAATTATGTTTGGGTCTTATTATCTATTACAGTTAACAGGAGATGGTCTCTACACCAGTTGGACACACAGAATGTTTTCTTATACGGAGATCTCCAAGAAGAAGTATATATGGAGCAACCTCCTAGGTTCGTTGCTCAGGGGGAGGAACGCAAGGTGTGTAAATTGCGCAAGTCTTAGTATGGATTAAAACAAAGTCCCAGAGCATGATTCGAAAAGCTGAGTCAAGTAATGTTCTGGTTTGGTTTCCACCGTAGTGGATCAGGTCAGTAGATTTTTATTCTGAGATATTATTATCTTGAGAGATGTCCATTCTAGCATAATAGAAGTCAAAAAGTATTTTGCATCAAGTTTTCAAACTAAGAACCATGGTTTTTTGAGATATTTTTTGGGCATTGAAGTACCACGAAGTGCTACTAGTTTATGGTTGACCCAAAGGAAATATATGTTGGACATGTTAATAGAAACAAGTTTATTAGGCACGAGGCCAACAAACATGCCCATGGACCCGAATTGCTCTCTATTCAACACAGATTCTCCAGCATTAAAGGATAAAGCACACTATAAAGGCTGGTTGGAATATTATTATACGCAACAGTCACAAGGCCAGATATTATGTTTGTTGTCAGTTTAGTGAGTAGATTCATGGAACAACCATAAACAATTCATATTAAAGTTGTTTATAGAATTCTCAGGTATTTAAAGAAGTCACCCGGTAAAGGAATTATATTTCGCAACAATGGGCATACAAATATAAGTGGAGCCTCGGATGCAAATTATGCAGGGTCCAAAACTGACAGAGGAAATCTTGTGACATGGAAGAGAAAGAAACAATCTGTTGTATCAAGATCAATACTTGAAGCAGAATACCAAGCTATGGCTCACACTACTTGTGAACTTATGTGGGTTATGTCCTTGGCCACTGAGCTTGGCCAAGAAGTAAAACTGGCTATGCCAATAGCAATAATAAAGCTACAACCTTCATTGCCAATTGTCCAGTTTTTCAAGATCAAACAAAACACATTGAAGTAGACTGCCGTTTTATTCGAGAACAGGTGATTTCCAGAACTATCTCTACTCCGTTTGTGAGAAGTGAAGACCAAAAGGCTGTTTTGTTTACCAAAGCTTTGGGAAGAATCAGATTTGAAATCCTATGCAACAAGTTGCCACTACATGATATATACAGCCCCAAGTAGTTGTGGACAGGGAGAAGACATGTACAACAACTCAACAAAGTTCTAGGTGTCCTAATGGGATACTAAGTTGTAAATAAACTTACAAATAGAGTAGGAGTTTAATATGTACCTCTATAAATAGCGTACATGTACAAATTTACAATTAAGGCGAAAATTCAATACATTCTTTGAATGAATATACGTTCTTCTTCGTTCTTTTCTTCCAAAATACCCTAATTCTACAAGCATCGTTCATTTGGTACCACTCAAAATAATCTTCCTTGTTGTATAACCAATCGATAAATGCACAAGGTTCTAATTTTCCATCGAACACAGGGGAATCTACCTTGACCCTCCTAGACATGTCACCTACTTCATCCTGAGGATACCGAAGAATATCCAAGTGGTTACGATGTCTACCTATAGCTCTATAACCTTGTCGAGTAGGCAGGGGTGACTGTGAGTATTCTTCATTAGAGAAGATATCCTCCTCAACTGTAGGTTGGTGGTCGATCAAGGGATTAGGTGTTGGTTGTGGTAAGATACCCACTGTATGTGTTCGATGATTTTTGTAGGAAGGTGTCACGAAAGAGCTTTGACCCCTAAGTGGTTCCCAACTAGGTTCTCTCAAAGGTTGCTTTCCAGGGTTTCTTTGACTGGTCACATAATCATCATGAAAGCAGTTAACTGATTTGGTAAATTGTTCAACGGTTTTGGTGAGTTGGTCAAGCCGATTTTGGAGGTTTCTCATGTTTGCCTCATTGGTGGTCACTCTTTTTTCAAAGTTATTGTGTTTGTCATTAAGTGTATTGTATTTGGCTTCCAGTTCTTTCACTGTCATGATGGAAAGAAAAAAGACAAGTATAACAAAAATGTTGAAATAAACCAAAATAAATAAAGAAAGAAAATATAAAACTTCTGCTAACAAGCAAAATAAGAAAGGAAATCAGCAATTATTTTTTTTTTTTTTATATTTATTTTTTATTTTTTTTTTTTTTCTTGTCTGCCTCAAAAATTCAGAGAAGGCAGAATGCGAAATGGGTTCGACATACCAATTTAAACTACCAGATTATACTCAAGGGGGCAAAGATACAATGTACCAATTTACACCGAGTCAACCCGCTGAGTTTTGTCAAGTCTGTCAAGCCGAACTAAGTCGAGTTGAACCGATCGGACCCGAACCACTTTGAGCCGAAGAGATCTGAACTGAACCAATACAATCTGAATCGAACCAGGACCTGAACCGACCCGCCCCAAATTGAACCAATACTAGCTGAACAAACCAGGCCCTGAACCGACTCGGACCAGATTGATGTTCCATAATTAATCCGAACGACCTAGCTAGCTAGTCTCTCGTTCCTCGCGCGATGGTCTTTGTTTAAAGTGCAAAGTAGATACTCGGCATGGGAAGTTATGGGAAAGTGATGTAATCATGTACGTGGGTCTCGAGACAATGAGATTGTAGGTCAAAGGAAAAGGAACGGGCTCTAATACCAATTGATGTAGAACGAGGGAAAGAAAGGCTGGACAGAGAAAGAAAGAGGGAGAAAAGGGAAGAAAAAAAAGAAGTCTCAATATTTCAATTATCTTAAAAAGTGTTGATTTACAATAACCATAGCCTATTTATTGGCTTATTGAAAAATCCCTAATAACATTAGTTTCCTAGTAAAACACTGAGTAAAAGACAAACAAAATATGGAATATAAAATGAAATCCTCAAATATCCTAATTCAACACTAATTAGGACTGTCGAGTCCTGTTTTTGCGCCTAACATAAGTGTTGAGATCCTGTGCTACATCACTATTTGTTTTCTGCAGTGTCATCCACAATATTTATCGATATATGTCCATTAAAACAGCAATAGCTATTTGCCATTATCTCAAGGAAAAATATGAAGGAGACTAGAGAATTTGAGTTACAAAAAATGGAGTATGAAACAATCAAGAATATGCAAACAACCTTCTCAGCATTTTCAATGAAGTAACCTTACTTCATTATGAATTCTTTGACTCAAGAATTATAGAAATTATTCTTGTAACAACACTTAAACATTGTGATGCAACCATTACAACCTTAGAGAACACTAATGACCTTCCCAAGATTACCTTGGCAGAGCTGTTAAATGCATTGTGGGCTCAAGAGCAAAGGAGGCTTGTGAGACTAGACAACACTACAGATGGAGTGCTGCGTGCCAAGCATCTAGGCACCAAAAGAAACAAGAAGAATAAAAACAGCAGAATGTTTGAGGCAGCAACAGAAAGGATGCCCCAAACAACAACAACAACAACAAAAGCAAGAGTGGACATTCAAAAGGATATCATCCTGCGTGTTAGCATTGTGGTCAGAAAGGTTATCATCCTAAGGAGGAAGAAGATAAGCTCTTTGTAGCCACTTGCTTTTCAAGTAGTAGCACGAGTGAATGTTGGTTGATTGATAGTGGTTGTACCAACCACATTGTTAGATTTAGTGAAGGAAGATAGAAGAAGTGAGAAAAGTGAAGAGATAGGAAGAAGGGGAAGAGAGAAGGAGAGGAAGAGGTCGTAAGGTCATAATGACCTACAACCCTAAAACATGTATTAATAGATTCCGAAAATACAAAATTACAATAATGTCATTCATGACTTGAGGAGCCAGTAATCTAAACAATAAATAAATAATAGCTGAATGAAGTTTGGTAAAACTACTGCACTACCCTTGACTCTTAACACTCCCTCAAGGCTGGAGTGTAGATATCATAAAGACCCAACTTTGTGAGAAAAGACTCAAATTCCTTTCTTCCAAGACCATAAGTGAGCAGATTAGCCAGATATCCAGTCAGCACCAAAGAATAACTCCAAAATAGATATCCAGTCAGCACTAAATAACTTTCACCAAATAGAATCCAACAACAAAAAACACAACTAGATCACCAAATCAATGTGCAGTAGACCAAAATTTTCAGTTTGAGCACTATCACTAATGACGTCAGCACCCCACAAATTTACACCCAAAAACCTTAATTCACACACAAATCACACATAATATGCCTTGAAAAATACAAGGTAGCCAATCACAGCACAATTTTCTTGAAGCTTGCTGATGTCAGCCTGACCAATGATGACATCAGCACAGAAAAATATAAGTTTTACATACCGGCTGTCCTGAAAAAGTTTAGAACTACCTAGATTTTTAGAAACGTTGTTGACATCGGCCCTAAGTATGATGATGTCAGCACAACACAAAGTCGGAAAGAAGACACCTTTATACTTCTAAATCCTTGAAGTAGCCTCTGACGCCCAAAAAACAACTTTCGACAGCATTTGGTGAGCCAAAAGTCTGGCGCAATTGCCGAGGCAGTAAAAATTGAGTTTTTTCAAGCAATAGTATGAGTCCAACGACACAGCAGTAGTAGAAAACCCTTTTTAAGGATAGTAGGTTATGCATCTAACACTTATACATAAATTAAGACCATTGGCCTTCCGTCAATGCAGAAGAAAGAGAAAAAATGAATCTTTTGCTTCTGACCACACAACAGATAACGTCAGCAGTAGCAGCACAAGTAGCAGCACGAGCTAGAGCTCATAAACACCAGAAAACCCTTTCTAATTCGGAAAAAACCTCCTACTGGGTCCCTAAGCAGTGTAAAAAACCAATTTTTACAAATGTGGATTTTTACTTATGTGGAAGCTCTGAAACATGATCAGAACTACTTGTGACTGGAAGTGGTTGATTTTCATAGCTCAAAGACAGGTTTATGGTTAGGCACAAATCTCGAGGTAGTGTAAAAATTCAATTTTTTACCTGTAGGAATAGTTGAAGTTGCATATACAGATTCCTACGTACCCAACAACAGCAAAGGAACTCCCTTTAGGAGTAAACCCTTACTCACAACACTTCAATCAATAGTAGAAGCCATTATCAAGGGATAATGGCAAAAAACCACAAAAAAAAAGACAAACTTTAAGGATCACCCATAATGTAAGACCTTTCCAGAACTTCTAACTTGTACAAAGAGCTTCAAGGAAAAAGATCTCATGCTCTCTGTGAGTGACAAAGAAGATCTCATGACTTTTGTAAGTGACGAGTTGTCATATACAGACCCACTCTGATACCATGTTAGATTTAGTGAAGAAAGATATAAGATGAGAGAAAAGTGAAGAGATAGGAAGAAGGGGAAGAGAGAAGGAGAGAAAGAGGTTGAAAGGTCATAATGACATACAACCCTAAACAATATATTGATAGGTTTCGAAAATACAAAATTATAAAAATGGCATTCATGACTTGAGGAGCAAGTAAACTAAACAATAAACAAATAATAACTAAATGATGTTTAGTATAATTACTAAACTACCCCTGACTCTTAAAACACATGAATCATGACAAAGATCTTTTAGAGACCGCATGGAGGGGCCCAAGTGGGGGCCCACACCTCAAGACAACCCGCTATTTGGTGAGTGTACACATGAAGGCCATATAAAATGGTTACAAATGAAGACAAAAGTTAAGGGAAAGAGGGTCATGGGACCCAATAAGATGCCATTACACGGCACCTTATACGTACTAGTATGAGAGTAGAGACAATAAAAGAATCAGGGTCAGCAAAAAAAGGGGGGATGCATGGTCTGGTCTTCAGTTTAAAAATAGAGGAGCAATTTGCCCTTGGTGCTGTATTTTCTTCTCTGAAGGGAATTAGGCTACACTGTAAGGGACTTTTACCTACAGGTACTTCTCCATTCATTTCTCCTCTCTATCAGTAGTCTTCACACATAGGACATACTAAGTGGGCTTCCTCTCCCTCCTAGCATGACCCGTGTTAGAATTCTTCCTTGCACAGGTAGAAAAATGGCTTGACCCGACGGTCTAGCCTTAAAACCGTCGGGTCTTAAGCCTAAGGACGTCTGTCCAGCCTAACCCGTCGTTTCGGATTCAGAAAATAAAAAAACCCGTCGTGCAAATTTCGGGTCTGAACCACGATGGTTTTGGCCCATTGGGGAAATTGAAGGACTAACCCCGACGGTTCTGGACCGTCGTGTAAAATTTAAGAATTTCACTGCCCAGTTATGTATTGGCCCGACGGATTAGATCCGTCGGGCAATTCCATTAATGGGCCGACTGTCTTATGCCGTCGGGCTCTTTTTCCATTAGATAGATTTAGCCCGACGTTTATGAGACCGTCGGGAGAAAAGAAAATGGACGATGGTGTTTCCCGGTCGGGCTCATTTTTGCCCTCCCTTTTCCCGACGGTCGTTTACCGTCGGACAATACTTTTCTTGGGCCGACGGTTTTATTTCGTCGGGCTCTTTTTTCCTTTGCATGATTTAGCCCGACGGTGCAAAACCGTCTTGCGGAACATTAGAATAGCTGTCTTGTCCCGACGGTCGTAAACTGTCGGTCTAAAGACCTTTGTCGACGTCTTTGAGACCGTTGGGAATTACGTTTTTGGGACGACGGTCCTTTACCGTCGACCTCATATTTAACTTTGCTTGATTTGAGGCCGACGGTTGTGGACCGTCGGCCAAAAAGACTGAGTCGACGATTTGAACTCGTCGTAAGAAAGATTTGTCACGACGGTGTTAAACTGTCCTGACCGCCGTGAAGCAAACAAGAGAGAGCAATAAAAGGGATCTTTCCCTTCTCTGCGTGTTACCGTCTTCCTCTCGCCCTCTTCGCTGAAGCTTAGCTTAGCCGGATTCAGATGCCATACACTTGAATCTGCTTCTAAAACGGCCGCAGTGAGCGTCTAAGTCTCCCTCAAGGTAAAAATTCATCTTTTTAACCCTAATTCCCTAATCCCTAATTTCAGTTTTCTTGATTTTTGGTTCATTCCTCGCTTTCTATGCGCCTCTCTCTCTCTCTCTCTCTCTCTCTCTCTCTCTCTCTCTCTCTCTCTCTCTCTCTCTCTCTCTCTCTCTCTCTCTCTCTCTCTCTCTCTCTCTCTCTCTCTCTCTCTCTCTCTCTCTCTCTCTCTCTCTCTCTCTCTCTCTCTCTCTCTCTCTCTCTCTCTCTCTCTCTCTCTCTCTCTCTCTCTCTCTCTCTCTCTCTCTCTCTCTCTCTCTCTCTCTCTCTCTCTCTCTCTCTCTCTCTCTCTCTCTCTCTCTCTTTTCCGGTTCCGGAGAGGAAAGGGGAGTGGTTAAGGGCCTTTTGGAGACTCTTGATTAGATGCTTGGATGGACTGGACGATGGGATGTATGAGATTTTGTTAAAAATCCATAGGTGTTTCTCTGCTTTTTGCCGTATGCATGCTGTAAAATTCGATTCGTGATGGTTCTTGTGCTTTTGTCTTTTATTTCAGTGACTTTAAAATTTAGGATATGCTCCCGGAAGATTTCAGGGCCTTTTGGAGACTGTTGATTAGATGCTTGGATGGACTGGAAGTTGGCATGTATGAGATTTTGTTAAAAATCCATAGGTGTCCTGTTGAAAGGTCTTGCCTCTTGGTTCTCTTCCTTTTATTTGATGTTTTTAAAAAACTGAATGCTCCAAGAGAGGTAAATGACAAAGTGATATTGGTGGCAAAGCTGCTATCTGTAGTCCTTTCTCCCCTCATTCACTTGTGCTTTCTCCCTCTTTGGGCTTCATTTCTGAATAATTACTCCCTAGAAGAGACAAATAATGAATTGCTAAATCCGATCTTGTCATAGGTGTATGTAGCTTCCATGCCCTTTTGTGTGATATTCTTGAGATTTATATGTTTTTATTGTCTTATTAGTCTTTTGGTACTGTTCTGGCTGTTTTGGTTATTAACGTTCTGCTACTATGATGAGTAGTGGCGCCTGTTTAGTGACAATGTGAAGTAACTAAAGGCCACCGAGAAGGCCCATCAGTGGAGGTTGTCCCAATCAGTCCATTGAGATCCTCACATCTCTATAAAATTTCTGCAAAGCAAATCGAGGACACAAAGCTCAACAACCTTACCATCCTTCAATTCTCTCCTAAACGTGGCACTTTAATTAATGCAGTCAGTGGAGAGGCTGGCAAAGATATTCCCTAATGGTTTCTCATTTGACCAACGATCCATCCAAATTGAGTCTTTTGACCTTGACCAACAACTTGAGCTGAGCCTGAAACTCATGCATGATCTTGTAAATGTACCTCTAAATGACTAATAGATATCAAGGTGGGTCCCAAACAAGAATCCAATCATCATTTGCATCATCAAAGCTCCAAATTACTGAATGACACCATGGACCTCTTCTGTCTATATTTAATTTCCAACACCACTTCCATATCAAAGATTTGTTTATTTTTAATGTATCATGGATACCAAGTGATGTAGAAAACAAGGATTTAATAGTTTAATAAGAGGTGAATTGGTGATTTGAGTTTGAGATTAATTTAGCTTAGAATTCTTTATTTAGAATATTATTTTAAGCAGAGTTTAAGTAGGATATAAACTCCTTGTTAGGGTTTAATTAGCCTATAAATAGGCTTTATTGAGTGTAATTGGATACGCTTTAATGATTAATTGACTTGAAGATTCTATCACTCTCCGGTTTCTCTGATTCCTTCCCCTTTCTTCTTCCCTTTCTTTTTCTTTCTCTCTATTTCTTCTTTCTCTCTTCTTATTCTCTGTTCTGTCTTGCATCAGTTGGTGTAAGAGCAGTTCGTTTTTCCTTTGACCTACAACAAGTCAATCGATTCACTGTCTTATCCAAGCTGGCCTCACTGAAACACCACGCTGCGTTTGGGTTCGCTGCATTTGGGTTCGCTGCATTTGGGTTCGTTGCATTTGGGTTCGTTGCATTTGGGTTCGCTGCATTTGGGTTCGCTGCATCTGAGTTCGCTGCAACTGGGTTCGCTGCATCTGGGTTCACTGCATCTGGGTTCGCTGCATCTGGGTTCGCTGCATCTGAGTTCGTTGCATCTGAGTTCGCTGCATCTGAGTTCGCTGCATCTGGTTTCGCTGCATCTGGGTTCGCTGCATCTGGGTTCGCTGCATCTGGGTTCGCAGCATCTGGGTTCGCAGCATCTGGGTTCGCTGCATCTGGGTTCGCTGCATCTGGGTTCGCTGCATCTGGGTTCGCTGCATCTGGGTTCGCTGCATCTGGGTTCGCTGCATCTGGGTTCGCTGCATCTGGGTTCGCTGCATCTGGGTTCGCTGCATCTGGGTTCGCTGCATCTGGGTTCGCTGCATCTTGGTTCGCTGCATCTTGGTTCGCATTGGGAGGAGTTCTTCCATCGTGTGCTCCCATCTTCCTCTCTCAGCTTCCTCTTTGACACCAGACTGTGATGATTTTGGGCTGCGAATGGAAGACGACCTTTTTACACCTCTCACGCCTCTGGTTTTTCATCGTTCGAACACACAAGAGAAGCTGAGGAAAGAAATCATAGCCTCTCTCCTCGTCTCCTCCTCTATCTTCATCGTTTCTCCTCTCGTCCTTCGCCGTCAGGGCCTTTCGCCCTCTCGGCCCTCACTGTCACAGCCTTCTGCCGCCTTCTCCGGCTTATGTTCCACGACGACCTCGCACGAAGCTGCTGTTTTTGAACAAACCTCGTGACCTAAGTTCTGATTTAATCCAGGACTTAAGAAATCAGTCCAACATAGTCTGGTTCGGTTCCACGTGGTCCAGCTCGTTTTCACACGGTTCGATTTAGAACATCTTGGTTCTGCATGGTTTGGTTCGATTCAGCATGGTTTAGTTCGGTTCAGCTCAATTCAGTTCGATTCAGATTGGTTCAGTTCAGTTCGATTCAGCTCAGTTCGGTTCAGCACATATCGGTTTAGTTCAGCACATATCGATTCGGTTCAGCACAGATCGATTCAGTTCAGAACAAATCGGTTCGGTCCAGCACTACTCGGTACGGTTCAGATCATTTAAATTCGATTCAATTCGACCAGTCTTGGTAGAATTCAGTGTGCCAACCCAGTAAGTGAATTTTTGCCTCTTGAATATAAGCTGATTGATTTATTAGGATGTTTAATTTTCTTTTATTTGGGTCTGATTTAATACTTTGTGGGGATGCCTTCTTACTTCGATTTTGGAAAAAAAACAAGAAAAAACCTCTTTGCATGATTATTTACTTGATCTCTTTATCTATTGTGTTTGTTAGTAGCATTTTTAAATCTTCTTGTTCTAAGTTATTCTAGTCTATTTCAGCATTTTTGTCATATTTGTTTTCATCTTTTCCTTCCATCATGACTGTTAAAGAGCTAGAAGACAAATTCAGTACTCTTCAGGACAAACATAGTTAACTTGAAAAAAGAGTGAGCACCAGTGAGACCAACATGACAAACTTCTAAGGCTGGCTTGACCAACTCACCAAAACAGTTGAACAATTTACCAAATCGGTTAACTGCTTACCTGATGACTATGTGGCTATTCATAGAAACCCTTAACAACCACTGAGGGAACCTAGTTGGGAAACGCTTAGGGGTCAAATCTTTATTGTCTCACCTGCTTATAAGAATGACCGAACCAACCCGACAGGAATCTTGCCACAACCAAAAACCACCTCGTTGTTCGACCACCAATGTGTTGCTGAGGAGGACATCTTCTCTAATAAAGATTACTCACAGTCGCCCTTGCCTACTCGACAAGGTTATAGAGCTACAGGTAGACATCGTAACCACTTGGATCAACGTAGGTATCCTCATGATAAAGTAGGTGACATGTCTAGAAGGGTCAAGGTAGATGTGGGGATAGGCTGTATGCAATCTCAAATGAGATGTTGTCGGTGGTGTGGTGGATAGAAATGGCATAGAGAAACGCACCAATGGGTAAAATAACAGTCCAAGTAGCAGGCTTGACCCTCACTAAACAGTGACGCAAATCCCCCAAACTACGGTTAACCACCTCTTTTTGAAAATTGGTTTGTGCTTGAAAAACAGAAGGACATTTTATGGAGGTGTCATCAGTAGGAACTTTCATAACTTGTGGAGTTGCAATGGGCAAGATGCATCCCATGAAAGCAGAATTGTGGGTTGGGCCTGTAAGAGAATCATCACATAAATCAGTCTCATCTTCTAGAAACTCCATTGGAGTAATATCAACAACATTAGACTCCTCCTTAAGTGTGTTGTCATCAACATGTTCCAACGCTAAGGTGCGGTTTGGGCATCGAGAAGCGATGTGACCCTTCTCATGACAATGATGACACTCTATTGCCGATCGAGAAGCAGGTAAAGTGGTTTTGGCAACCTTAATGTCACCATGATGAAGTGGAGGACTATGAGTTGAAGGAGTCAGAAAGATGGGTGGTTGTGTTCCAGTGATGTCTCTTGTAAATGGCATCGGTTGTCCCTGACGATGGTCACTGGAAAGGCCAAAAAGTTGCCGAGATGGAGGGAAGTGTAAGTACCTCTCAAATTCTATGGCTTTGTGATATGCCTCCTCTAAAGAGTCAGGGGCATGCACCGTGACTTCTCGTTTGATCTCCCCACATAACCCATTAACAAACCTAGACACAGTGAGCCTAGGTTCTTCATTAATATCACTCCTCATTATCAATTCTTCAAATTTGGCAATGTTTTGATCAACACTAGACGATCCTTGCCTATGGTTTAACAACTGGTTGAATAACTGGTCCTTATAGTAAGGTTGGAGGTATTTTTCTTTCAATATTTCTGTCATTTCAGCCCAAGTAGAAATGGGTGGATATCCTAATCTTTCAGTGTTATGCTGAACAGTTTGCCAATAGCGTTTGGCAGAACCTACCAACTTCATTTTCGTGAAACGAATGCATTGAGCATCATTCATTTGGTACCATTCAAAATAATCTTCAATGTTGTATAACCAATCGATAAATGCACTGGGATCTAATTTTCCATCAAACTCAGGGGCATCGACCTTGACCCTCCTAGACATATCACCTACGTCATCATGAGGATACCTAGGACGATCTAAGTGGTGACGATGTCTACGCGTAGCCCTATAAGGTTGTCGAGTAGGCAGGGGCGGCTGTGAGTATTCTTCATCAGAGAAAATGTTCTCCTCAGCAGTAGGTCGGTGGTCAAACAATGGGTTGGTAGTTGGTTGTGGCAAGATTCCTGTCGTGTTGGTGCGGTCGTTCTTATAAGAAGGGGACACAATAGAGCTTTGAACCTTAAGCGGTTCCCAACTAGATTCCCCCAATGGTTGTTTTTCAGGATTCCTTTGAGTGGTCACATAATCATCACGAAAGCGGTTAACCGAGTTGGTAAATTGTGCAACTGTTTGGGCGAGTTGGTCAAGCCGGTTTTGGAGGTTGGACATGTTGGCCTCACTGGTTGTCACTCTTTTTTCAAGGTTATTGTGTTTTTCTTCTAGAGTATTGTATTTGGCTTCAAGGTCTTTTACAGTCATGATGGGAAGAGAAACAAAAAAGAACAAGTATAACAAAATGCTGAGATAGACTAGAATAACGTAAGAGTAAGAATATTTAAAAATTCTACTAACAAACACAATAGGTTGGAAATCAGAGTTTTTTCCACCGAATGTGAACAATTGTACCAAGAAATTAAACTAAGAAAAATTCCCAGGTAATTGGGGAAGACACAAACGGTCACGCTTAAGACCCAATTTCCTTAGACTCGTGAGTCCCTTTGACAGAATTTTTCCTAAATAATTTAATGGACAATATATCACTATAGCAGATATCACTCGAACAAAATACTTTGAGAATGAAACATGTAAAGAGGACCTTTTTTTTGTTTTTTTTTTTTCGACTCTGGCTCAAAATAGAATTAAAAAAAATAGTATCAGATCCAAGCACGTAAATTTAAACCTCCTAATAAATTCACCAGCTTATAATCAAGAGGCAAAATACAGCTTACCAGGTCCACACGGCCGAGTTGATGTGAACCGAGCGAGTTGAAGCGAACTGGGTGAGTGGAACCGAACAGGGCGAGTGGAACCAAACCGGGCGAGTGGAACCGAACATGGCGAGTGCAACCAAACCGGGCGAGTGGAACCGAACCGGGCGAGTGGAACCGAACCGGGCGAGTGGAACCGAACTGGGCGAGTGGAACCGAACCGAGTGAATGGAACCGAACCGGCCATGATGACCCGAACCGGCTGTGATGGCCCGAACCGGCTGTGATGGCCCGAACCGGCTGTGATGGCCCGAACCAAACTGACCCGAATAGAGTCAAAACCCTAAGTCGAACTCCCGATTTAATCGGGACCTAGGTCTCGATTTTCTTTGATGGAAAGGCTGGAGGAAGGAGAAAGAGAGGTCAGAGGCAGGGAAGGATGCGACGGCGATGGCTCGCGACGGTGACGACGGGCGACGGCTCGCGACGGCGACGGCGGGCGGCGGCGGCAGCGGGCGAGGAGGCGGAGGCGGCGGCGGGGCGAGGCTGCGACGACGAAGGCTTCTATGGCGAGTTCGAACTTTCTATCTTCTTCTTCTTTTCATTTTCATCGTAGTTGTTGGCGAGATTGGGTATAGGTCAGAGGACATTAACCCGGCTCTGATACCAAATTGATGTAGGATGGAATAGGGCAGAGAGGAAGTGAGAGAATAGGAGAGAAGAAATAGAGAAATTGAGGAAGAAAGGAAAGAAGAAAGGGGAAGGAATTAGAGAAACCAAGAAAGATAGAAATTGTAATTCAATTAATCATCAAAAACGTCTCAACATCCATAAACCATAGTCTATTTATAGGCTACGTACATACCTAAATGAAGAGTTTGTAATCTAATATAACTCTGAATAAAATACTAAACTAATAAAGAATCGTAATTCAATCCTAATTCTGCTACCAAATCCCTAATTAAACTAGAACTCTTATTCATCCTGCATCATACACGCTTCCATCTTCTCCTCTTTCATCCAAATTCTTCTTCTTTTCCCTCTACCTTGCCGACTAGCTTCTTTGGTGTTGCTTTCACCAACAGCAAAACCACTTCACAAAACGTTTCCTTCGGGTGAGCAGAGACATGAAAAGAAGAAGAAGAAGAAGAGCTGAAATGTCCGCGAGTCCAGTGGAAAGCTCTCTGCGACCACTCCGCCCTTGCCGCTCCGCCCTCGCCGTTCTGCGCTCACTGCTCCGCCCTCGCCGTTCCGCCCTCACTGCTCTGCCCTCGCTGTCTCAGCCTTCCGTTGTCGGCCTCCCCTTTCCTCTCTGCCTCAATCTTCTTCCACGGCTCGACGAAAAGAAAGAATCGTGACCTAGATAACTAGGTCACTCAAATTAATTCCGGTTCGGCCCAAGTCAGTTCGGTTCGATTTTATTCGGTCCAATGTATTCGGGTCGGTTCATATTATCTCGATTCAATTCACATCATCTTGCTGTGGTTCAGAAATCCAAGGTTCGATTCAACTTGTCTCAGTTTGGTTCTGCACAGCTCTGTTCAGATCGGTTCAACTCGGCCAAACTCAGCATGACTCAGTGTGTTGACCTCGTGAGCTGTAATTTTTCCTCTTGAAAATATAAACTGATAGATTTATTAGGCAGTTTAATTTTTACGTGCTTGGATCTGATCTAGGATATTATAGGACTGTTTTTTTAATTCTATTTTGAGCCACATATGGAAAAAAAAAACCTTTGTGCATGATTATTTACTTGATTTCATTACCTATTGTGTTTGTTAGTAAAATATTTAAATATTCTTACTCTAAGTTATTCTAGTCTATCTCAGCATTTTTGTCATACCTGTTTTCATTTTTCCTTCCATCATGACTGTTAAATAGCTTGAAGCAAGATTGAGTGCACTTGAGGAAAAACACAATCATCTTGAAAAAAGAGTGACCACCAGTGAGACCAACATGACAAACTTCCAAGACCGGCTTGACCAACTCACCAAAACAGTTCAACAATTTACCAAATCGGTTAACCGTATTCATGATGACAATGTAGCTATTCATAGAAACCCTGAAAAACAGCCACTGTGGTAACCTAGTTGGGAACCGCTTAGGGGTCAAAACTCTATTGTGTCGCCTTCCCATAAGAAAGACCGAAACAACCCAACGGGAATCTTGCCACCACCAAAAATACCCCATTATTCGACGACCGACCTACTGTTGAGAAGGACATTTTCCCCGATGAAGAATACTCACAGCCACCCCTGCCTACTCGACAAGGTTATAGAGATACAGGTAGACATCGTAACCACTTGGATCATCCTCGGTATCCACATGATGAAGTTGGTAACATGTCTAGGTGGGTCAAGGTAGATGCCCTTGAGTTCGGTGGGAAATTAGATCATGCTGCATTTATCGATTGGTTATACATTATGGAAGATTATTTCGAGTGGTACCAAATGAACGGTGCTCAACGCATTCGTTTGGCCAAGATGAAGTTGGTAGGTTCTGCCAAACGTTATTGGCAAAATGTTCAGTGCCATATTGAACGATTGGGATATCCACCAATTTCCACTTGGGCAACAATGAAAGAAAAATACCTCCCACCTTACTACAAGTATCAGTTGTTCAGCCAATTGTTAAACCATAGGAAAGGAACATCTAGTGTGGATCAACACATTGCCAAATTTGAAGAATTGATAATGAGTGATATTAATGAAGAACCCAGGTTCACTATGTCTTGGTTTGTTAATGGGTTACGAGGGGATATCAAACGAGAAGTCAGTGTCCATGCCCCAAACTCTTTGGAGGAGGCATATCATAAAGCCATAGAATTTGAGAGGTACCTACAATTTCCTCCATCTAGGCGACCTTTTAGCCTTTCCAGCGACCATCGTCATGGACAACCAACTCCATTTACTAGAGACATCACTGGAACCCAACCACCCATCTTTCAGACTCCTTCAACTCATAGTCCTGCAGCTCATCGTGGTGAGCATAAGGGTGCTCAAACCACTTTACCTACTTCTCGATCGACAATAGAGGGTCATTATTGTCATGAGAAAGGTCACATCGCTTCTGGATGCCCAAACCGCACCTTAGTGTTGGAACGTGTCGATGAAAACCCACTTAAGGAGGAGTCTAATGATGTTATTATTACTCCAATAGAGTATCTAGAAGACGAGACTGATTTATGTAATGATTCTCTTATATGGTCAACCCACCAATCTGCTTGCATGGAATGCATCTTGCCCGTTGTAACTCCACAAGGCATGAGAACTAAGATTGATGATACCTCAATTAAATGTCCCTCTGTTTTTCAAACACAAACCAATGGTCAAAAGGAGGTGGTTAACCGTAGTTTGAGGACTTTGAGTCAGCTACTTGGTCAGTTATTTTACCCATTGGTGCATTTATCTATAACATTTCTATCCACTGCACTACCGATAACAGCCCCTTTGAGACTGCATATAGCTTATCCCCATAACCTACTGATCTTATTTCTTTCACCACAGATTTTTGCCCTTCTGATTTTTCCCATACTTTTGTTGATCCTTTCTACAGTTTTCATGCTGAGATTAGGCAAAGAATAGCTTTAAGTTATGATAATTATAAATTTTCTACTGATGCACATCATAGATGTAAGAAATTTCAGGGTGATGATTATATTATGGCTCGTCTTACCCCTACACTCCACTCGCTACATGCTTGTCCTAGTGGGCCTTTTGCTAGTCTTTGTAGGATCGGATCCAATGCATATGTACTTAATTTGCCTCTTGATTTTTCTCTCAGTTCAATATTCAATGTGGCAGATTTATTTGCTTATCGAGGCACATGTGAGCCTCCTATTTTGCCTTCTTCCATGAATGCAGGTCTATCCTCCATGCTTACTCCAGGTTTTTTTACATCCACCCTTGCTCCACATGATGTATATGTGGACGTTCTGGAAGACACACCAGTCACTTCATCTCTTATTGGCGCTTATCGTTTCTTTCTGCGTTGGAAAGATCGTCCCTCAACTAATGATACTTGGATCCATGCAACTGAACATCTTCCACTAGCCTTTGCCTTGTGGAAGACCTATTCGAGCTCTTTTCAACTATGGGTGGGGAGATGGAGGGGGGGACGGAATGATGCAGGATGTTTCCACTTTTTGATGATTAATTGAATTGAATTCTCTGATTCCTTCCCTTTCTTCTTCCCTTTCACTATCTTTCTCTCTATTTCTTCTCTTCTACTCTCTCCCTTATTCTCTGCCGTATTACGTCCTACATCTCTACCCTTCCAGTGTGAGTCTTTTCTGAATCCTGTCAATAATAGGGTTCTGAAGTGACTTGTTAATTCTCCTTTGGCCCCAAGTAGGTATTGATAAGAGACCCAAAACAGAGAATCCCAGTTGACTTGCAATCCTTAGGACCTCCTCCAGATTAAACCCAAAGACTTAAGTTTTCTGCTAGTTGACCATTTGTGTTGAAGACAACTATATAATCGAGTAGTGGCCTTTCCACTGACCATCTGCTTGACGGTACCATCTCCAAAATAACAATATCATCTGCAAATTGAGTCACGGGCTGCAAGTCATCCAGAAGTGGGTTAGTCGACCAACCAAAGGCTAGGACCTCACCAATTCAACTAGCTCCTTCCCTACAATGTTGGATAGAAGTGGGGAGAGAGGATCACCCTGTCTTAATCCCCTTGTGCTCTTGAAGTTGCCAAAGACTCCTCCATTTCTGAGCGATGAAATTAAACCATATTATCTTTGTTATTATGTATTTGGAAATTGGGTGGTGTCTACTCATCCGGGTATATTAAATTGGAATTTTCATTTGCAAGTCCATAGTGATTTGCTGCTGCTACTGATGTCACTTGTTTGCTTGTATGTTTTTGAAGTGTAGTGCCTATCCTGGTTAAAATGTTTCAGACAAAGGTGTTGCCATAGGATCCCTAATGTCAGAGTGTACTTGGTAGGCCTATGACGAAGATTAGAAAGCAGGTAGGACCCTACAAAGTCATGTTGGCAGTGGCTTTGTGTTAGGGTTATTGTGTTAAATTTCTATTTCTTTAGCGTTAGGATACTAGTTGCTTAGTCTTACACATTGGGTTGGTTTACTTACATTAGAAATTGGTCTTAATTGTAATTCATACCTTTTAGGTAATGCAACTAAACGAACAATGTTGAACTTATTAATAAGGTTGGAGCATGAGATATCCAATCATACCTTCTCAGCTATTGAACATTGGGATGATGTTTGCAACTAGCATTAGCAAGAAAAAAGAATTATACCTTGGAACTTCTCAGTGAAAGGGAAAGAAAATAATGGCGCTAAAGTTCCAAGGGAAGAACTAGAGTATTCAGGTGGTGTTTGTAACTAGCAACAGCTACAATTAAGAAAAAAAAACACCCTAGGATATTATTCCCGGTGAAAGAGAAAGAAAGCAATTGTCTTCAACTATCAAAGCAAAAATTAAATAATATTATTTAATGCTTCTAAAAGTTTTTGCAAAGTAGGAGACTTTACTTTGGCAGAATTTCCTTAAGCCTAAACTTTATAATTACAACTGAATGACCTAATAATCATAAGACATGGATTCTGATGGATAACTAAAAATAGAAATCCTCTAAATGACTTTCCTAAAGAAACTAAAACTCTTGATAAAGCACTTTCCTACTTACAAATTTTATAATTAAGACTCACTACCACAAGTGGACATTAATTAGCAATTTCCAAATAAATAGAACACATGAACGAAAACTTTTCATCTAACTTTTGAAAAAAGTAAGTTTCCAGAAAATTGAAAATTTTGAGATATAGTAATTTTATGAAAGAGGAGTCTTTAGATTTAATTTAATTAATTGCAGAATTTGAGTTGATTATAATTTTAGACGTAGGCCAGCATAAGCCATGTTGTAAGATTCTTTTTGACACCTTAATCAATTCGATTTTCTTCCAAATTTTCCAGCACATGATCAAGCAACTTAACAGATGGCAAAACTTGTCACTAATCGAGATGTATTTCTCAAAAGGAAGAATTATGCCACCTAGTGCTATTGCCTGCTTTCTCTGGTCCTATTGGTGTAAAAGGATGATTTTAGTTTTTTTCCTTCAACTACCATGCACTGATCTCAATAGGTGTTAATGACAAAATTTCCTATCTCGTGATTGAAGAATTGTTAGATGAATTTCATGCGACAATTATTAACTTATAAACTCAATTCTTACCCAAAGTACCATCAAATTTGGATGTTTGAGAATGATATTCAAAAGACAACCTTCAGAATAGACGATGGTCTCTGTGATTTTGTAGTGATGTCATTCCTAAAGTGGGAAGATTTTGTAGATAGCCTCCTTATCAGCGGGTGTAAATGCTACAAACGAAACGGCAGAGGCACTTCCGCTTACCGTTTCCAATTACGAAATGCTCTGCCCCTTTTTTGTCCGATTAACTTTTAACCTTCTGCCGTTCTCGAAAATTTCCGACAGTAATCGGATAATAATAGGAAATAATCGGAAACTAAGAAATTCTTGAAAAGAGTCTTTGAAATCGGGAAAAAATGACAACAAAATACGGACTTTACTGAAGAGATAAATCGATAATGCAGAGGGAGGAAGAACAATAAAACAGAAGAGAAAAACATAAGAGAGACAGAAAATCGTAGAAATCAAATACACAAATCGAAATTGGAATAAAAATGAAAAAACAAATATTCGATCTCGGCCGAAGATATAAAATGACAATCGTAGAGAGAAAGAAGAAAGAAAAAAATGAAGAACGACACAGACAACAATGAAGAATAGTAGAGAGAAAGGGAGAATTTCTGAGAGAGAAAAAATGAAGAGAGATGAGAAAATCGCAGAGGAAAAGCAAGAAGAGAGAGAGAGAGAGAGAGAGAGAGAGAGAGAGAGAGAGAGAGAGAGAGAGAGAGAGAGAGGAGTCTAAATCGTTGAAGTCGTCCAGCAGTCCAGAAAGAGAAAAGTTAGGGCATCGAATGGGAAAGAGAAATTAGGGATTTAAATGGGAGAAAGAAAAAAAAGTAGGGATTTAAGTGATGATTCCATGAATCATAAACTAATGGACAAGTGTCCAATGTCAAGAACCAAGGTTATTTAAAGGGCTAATAATATATTAATTAAGGGACTTTGTTTAATAATAAATAGTAATAAACAAGGAACCAAGGTTAATAGAAAATAGTAATACTTAAATTGATAGACTAAATTGGTTATTGGGCTTTTGGAAGTGGTATGAATCTGGTGAGTCTAAAAAATTTCAAATGTAGGTGTTATTTTATTTCATAATGGTACCTTGTAACTTTATAAATTGTAACTTATCTCATATCTCCTTCTTGGTCATGACTAATGGAAGTTTTGAATAATATGTATTGAAATAAATTAATCAAGACATATAATAGTTGTGATTTTGTTTTAGCTGATGTAGAAGTTGTCAAGTACAATTGTGAAAGATCGATACTTAAATGTATGTATATGCGATTTAATTAGGGACGTAGAAATATATAGATTACTGCTTAATAAGCTAATTGTATGATTAATAATATATTTGTGGATTTAATTTGAGCATAATAATCTATGTCAACAAATTTAAGACCTTTATTTGATTTATTAAATATTTACACAATTAGTATTAGTTGTTACATGATAAACACTAGTGATATAAAATGAAATAATCTGTACAAACGTAATTAGTGAGTCATGATTCATATTGCTATCTCTAAGTCAACGAGTTATATAGATATATGATATAACAGATAAAAATCATAAGATAACAAAAATATTAGACATAAATATTTAAAGTAACATTTTTTGGCAATTATATTTATATGCTATCTCATTGTGTCATTGTGTTGGATGTAGACTTGTTATATAAAGGAATTAGCAAATTAATCAATTAAGAAATATTGAAACTTCAAAATGAGAAATATTGATAAATTTATCGTATTACCCTTATTTAGTTGGTACAACAGTAGAAGGGGTTTGGAAGAGCTATTTCTTTTTTCGTTCTATTTATTAATCAACAAAATGGTAAATGGATAATAATATTTTATTATCGTTTTGTTCTATTTAATAATCGGTCGTCCGGTAGAGGGAGTCAAATAAATACTTTTAATGAAGTTGAAGCTACTGGTTTATTAGAGGGAGTCAAATAGTGAACTTGAGCATAGCACAGTGGTCACATGGGGTGTTTGTGTTATTGGTATAGAACCCGAAAATAAATGGGATGGAATGGAAGGGAAGGAGATGTTTTTAATGAGCATTGATATCACTTATATACAGGAAGATGTTAACTGAAATACAATTAAAATAGGTTGAAAATATGTTAAACTAACTTCCTAATACAGCGCTAAACTAACAACCTACAAAGTAGGATCAGATTCTAACTTATTTTGACTATGCAACAGTCTAATCTATTTCAACATATATTATCCAGTAGGATCTAGAGTTATATATTTCAACACTCCTTAACTTTGATGCTCCAAACACCAAGTTTATGTCTGAGAATTTCAAATCTTGTTTTAGGAAGGGTTTTTGTGAAAACATCAACACTTTGTTCAATTAATGGAGAAGAGTCACAAACTTTCATTTGAGGACAAAGCATTCATGATCAGAGACGCAAAAGGTAAAGAACTATCCAACATTCAAATGAAAGACAGAAGCTTTGCCTTGAATTTTTCAGAAGAAGAGCAAGCTGCAATACACAAGGAAGAAAATAAATCATTGCTTTGGCATAAGTGGTGGGGCATTTTCATCATGATGCTTTCATTTTTATGCAAAAGAGCATATATTGTGTCAATATGGGAAACAAACAAGGCTGCCTTTTCATCAAAAAAAAAAACCAAGGCTTGGAGAGCAACGCATAAGCTGCGATTGGTGCACACAGATGTGGGATGACCTCAGCAAACTTTCGACGTCGTGTTTCTGTTTCCTTTCGGCAACACCATTCTGCTGCGGAGTTCCAAAACAAGATAATCGGTGAATTATTCCCCTCTTTCTAAATTCCGATTTTAAAGAATCAAAAATAAATTCTCCACCTCCATCCGTTTGAACAACTCGTAGAGTATTTTGACATAGATTTTCGACCAAAGGAATAAGTTCCAAAGCATCAGATTTTCATTTTAAATGAAAGAGCCAAGAAAATATGGAATAGTCATCTCAAATTTTAAATAAAATTTAAATCCATCTACAGATTGAATAGGGGATGGAACCCACACATTGTAGTGGATCAACTAGAGTGGAGTAGTAGATCGAACTGAAACTATGGAAAACGGTCACTAGTAGAAAAGTCCATTCCGCCGACGGCCAAAAGGCACCGGCAGAATACGAATACCCGTCGGCAGAAATCCGACGACCGGTAACGTCACATCGTCGGAACCTCCGTAGGCGGAGGCGTCAGCCGATGAAACAACCCGTCGCGGGACAAAAAAACTCGTCACGCGACTGAATAGAGTCGGCCGACGCCGGGACTCGTCGGCGGGAAGGATTCCCCCGACGCATCCCTGCGGAATGGATTCCCCCGACGCACCCCTACGAGTGGTGGTGCGTCGGCGGAATTCCCCTGATGCATCCCTATGCGTGGGGTGCGTCGGTGGAATAGATTCCATCGACGGCTGGAGGTGCGTCGGCGGAATGTTTGAAAAAATAAAAAAAAATTAGTTTACGGAGCAGAGAGAAGAGGGAAGAGAGAGAGCAGAGAGAGAGAAGAGAGAGAGAAGAGAGAGAGCAGAGAGAGAGAAGAGAGAGAGAAGAGAGAGAGCAGAGAGAGAGAAGAGAGAGAGAAGAGAGAGAGCAGAGAGAGAGAAGAGAGAAAGAGAGAGGAAAGAGCAGAGAGCAAGAACGAGGAGAGAAGAGAAGAGAGAAGAGAAGAGAGAAGGGAGAGATGAGAGGGAGAGAGAGATGAGAGAGAGAGAAAGATGAGAGGGAGAGAGAGATGAGAGGGAGAGAGAGATGAGAGAGAGAGGAGAGAAAGAGGGAGCACACCTGTCACCATATCTTCCAAATGAGAAGAGTAAAACAAATTCGAGAGTGCCATTCCAACTCCCATTCTTCTAGTAATATCATCAATCATATAAAGTAGATACACCAATAATGTCAGTGGCACCAAAAGATATTATTTATTTAGTTTTCTAGTGACATGATTGAGCCACCCTACACACAATCACCAGGTCTAGATACACCAATAATGTCCCTATCTCTCAAGGTAGTAAATACCTTTTACCTTATTCTCTGTCAACTATTCAATTTGATGGTAGGATGACTCACCAGAGATCAAAGAGAAATATGATTGAGCCACCCTACACACAATCACCAGGTCTAGATACACCAATAATGTCCCTATCTCTCAAGGTAGTAAATACCTTTTACCTTATTCTCTGTCAACTATTCAATTTGATGGTAGGATGACTCACCAAAGATCAAAGAGAAATATGACTGTAAAAGCCCAATGCTAGATGGGTGAAAAGAGTTTTAGTTACTAAGTAAAAAACACTACAGAACATACAAAAAATAAATCAACTCTAAGATTCCCAACCTCATGTTGTTAGATACGATGAGAAATAGCTTTTCCAGGGGACGATAGCATAATTAATAATTTGATTCATAATAAAGTATTCAAAACTGGGTTGAACAACCAGTCATAACCAGCATTTCTAAAAAATTCCCCACAACCTTAGGAGGTTACAAATGATATAAAGTATTCAAAACTGGCCACTGAACCATTTGAAAGGCTCATTTTCAATCTTATTCATTCTGAAAAATTAAAGCGCAGGAAGCATGAGCAAGAGCATGATAACCTAATTAAATCAGTGCCCATAACATCGAGTATTGCCAAATGAATAATTATCTAATTAACTCTTCCAAGATGTTACAAATGGAAATTCTCTCATTAATAAAATTTGGAGGCAAAGCAAATTAAAACTGAACAAATAAACTGAAAAACAAAGAAATCGAACAAAAATAAAGTACAAATGCAACAAAACAACCATTTGCCGACAATGAAATGAATGGGAGTGAGAAGACAAATATTAAACAACACAATATTAAAGCTAAGACGAATAACAAACAATATGAGGCAACTAGTGTTAGAAAAGATATTTTATCATACATCAAGCAATTGGTGATGGTGAAATCCCCAAAAAGTCTCCACTACCGAAAGGGGAAGAAGAATGTCGACAGCAAAATCCAGCGGGGAAAGGAGAAGAAGAAGGGCCCAGGGGAGGGAGAAGAAGAAGGTTGCAGGGGAGGGAGAAGAAGGGCGAGGGGAAGAAGAAGGTCGTTGGGGAAGGGAGAAGAATGGCGTGGGGGAGGGAAAAGAAGGGGGAGGGAGAAGAAGGGGAGGGAGAAGAAGGGCACGGGGAGGAGAAGAAGGGGGGGGGGCAGAAGAAGAGCAGGGGGAGGAGAAGAAAGAGAGAGAGAAGGGCGTGGGGAGGAGAAGAAAGAGAGAGAGAGAAGGGCACAGGGGAGGGAGAAGAAAAGAGAGAAGGGCACAGGGGAGGGAGAAGAAAAGAGAGAGAGAAGGGCGAAGGGGAGGGAGAAAAGGGGAAAATCGTCCGACAACGCGTAACTACGCGTCGGCGCAGTATTTCTGCCGACGCATGAGCTAGCGTCGGTGGATTCTTTCTGCGATTAACTTATTTGTCCACCGACGCGTATTGGGCGAGTCGGCGGAAGTAACGTTGTATTCCCCTGATGAGTTTCGTACTGGGGTGCATCGGCGCTTAAGTAACTATCTGCCGACGCTTGTAAGGGTGCGCCGTTACTATCCGCCAACGCTTGTAGGGGTGCATCGGCGGACGAAATTGCGAGTTCCCTTGACGGGTTCGTACTGGGGTGCGTCGGTGCTTCAGTTTTGTGTCCGCCGTCGCGTGTTCGGGTGCATCGGCGGAAGTCTTTGGGTGTTCCGCCGATGGGTGGCGGGATTTAGCGAAGTTCCGCCGACGAGACAAAAAGACCGTCGGGGGAGAGGTATTCCGCCGACGCAAAAATTTACCAACCGTCGGCGGATAACACTTTTCTAGCAGTGGGTAGTCGACAACTCTGGCCCAGTTGGTAGCTGGAACACGGAGATGACCTGGCAGATGAAATAGCTGAACAAAGACTTGGAGCAAGCAGTTGTGTGATCCGTGGGGAGGGATGTCCCAACCCATTATGCCAAACATCTGTTGTACATTTATTGGCAGCGAGAGTAAACTTATTTGCTCCAGGAAAAAAATATAAACCTCTAAGCCAACCTCTTTGTAGGTTCTGCTTGGTCTGTGTCAAGAATAAAATAACCAGTTGATGAGAATTGAAATAACCAGTTATGAGCTTTGGTCAGATGAGAAACCGAGAGCAGTTTGTTAGTAATACGTGGAACTAATTGTACATCGGATGTAACAGTTTTGCCAGACGATAAAGGCAGAATTGTGAACCACAAAGAGAAATATTTAGCTGTCGACTATTGCCGACTAGAATCAGAACCATTATAAACTTGCTTACCCGTAATATCAGAGGCATCAGATGTAATATTATGAGTAGCTCTCAAATCAAGATTCCAAACGTCGGGATTCAGAGGTTGTGCATTGGCTGAAAGGGCAGTGGACTGTGGAAGGGCTTCATCCGAAGCTCAACAGTGGTTTGTTTTATTGAACGGGTGATCACACCTGGAGCAGGCAACCGAGGAGCCTTCGAACAAATTTGGAGATTCCGAAGAAGAGGAATGAGACCGACATCTTCCTCAAGAGAGATTAGACTGACCACGGTTCGTTGGAGGCTGGTACGAAGAGCCGTGAGGAGCCACGGGCAGGAGTGCTGGAACGAGTTGTAGGTGGGAGAGAAACTGCAGCAAGAGCAGCAGCAGAAATTGATGTTTTAAGACGTTTTTCATGGTCTAGAAGCATACCTGAAACATAGGAGAACGTCGGGAAGGGCTGGGAGTTTCTCACAGTGACCATAGAGTCATTTTCTGAGCCAACACCTCGAGTTGTGCATAGGACAAGATCATCATCATCATCATTCGCTTTCCGGCCCTGGCAAGAGCAAGAGAGTCTTAGCCTGCTGCAAATATTTGTGGACTGTTTTTGATCCATGTTGGAGAGTATGCAACTCCGTCTTTAAGAGTTGAATGCGAGACCTCCTTAGTGCCATAGACTTCTTCGAGAGTGAGCCAGGCGTCTCTGGCTGTTACTTAATCAACGACCTGAGAGAGGACAGGATCTGAGACCACCATTTGGTCAAAGCGTTCCGACTTGGTAACTTCTTCGATGTGGGCAACCGGTTTTGGAATACTGCCATTAAGAAACCCAAGCTGACAGTGAGTGTGAAGCACTGGAAGCACCTGAGTTTTCCTGAGAAGAAAGTTCTCTTTCGTAAGTTTTTGGGTAATTTCTTGTGAAAAAGATTTCATGATTGGTAGGGAATTAGGTTCCGTGGTAGGCGAGTGAGTGATTAAAGAGCCGGACATGGGAAAAAATTCGAGAAGGATAAAGGAAAGCTAGGATCATAAAAGAATTCCTATAGCTTTGGTACCATGAAAGAAAGGAAAGTGTTCAATGACTCCCGTGTATATTGTTTTCTATATTTATACACTGTTTATACAGTTTTAGACCCATGAGGTTAGTATCTAGATAGAGGAGATCCATGAGAATAGTATCTAGATAGAGGATAGGAAGTAAATCAAGGAGAAACTTTAGAGCAGATAAGAGGAGATAGAGTATAGAAATCAAAGAGATATTAGGAGACAAGTAGTTTCACAGGGGTGACCTAAAAGTTGTTCTTCAAATTGCATACTTGTGAAGTTTTTAATTCAGTCTCAAAAAAATTTCATGGATGAGGTTTGGGCTATTTTTATAGTTGATCCGATGGACCTGGAAAACACTAGTGAGGGCGCAATTGGAAAAATATGTATTCAAGTTTGTTTTGACCTAAGCTTTGTTCCTTTGTCGTAAAAGGAAACTTGATAAACAGCAGGGATGTGCCAGTCGGAACTCTGAGTGAGCCTCCCGAAAGTTGAGTTGGTTTGGCCGTTTCGTGGCCCACTTAGGTCAAAACAGACCCGGGTTTGGATAAACGAACAATTCAGCCTGAAACAAATTCTAAAAATCACAAAAAAAATTACCAAGTTAATATTTAAAAATTGTCCTTTTTTGGTAGACAACATGCTACTCTGGATAGAAAAAATCATGTTGAACTTCTATGATTACATACTCGATTTTAGTATGTTGATTGTATCCGTGAGCTAATTATAGGTATCGATTGGTTGATAATATTATGTTCATTAGCTTAAACGGACAATGAGTAACTTTTTTAAGTAAAGTATTTACATTATAAAACATGTAAAAATGTATAATGAATTTGAAGCATAATTGATCTTATAAATTATCAGATGTGGTGAAGTACAAAGTTACAAACTAACCATGGTTTAGATAAGCTTTGACTGTTGTTACCATTTATTGCATCATCTAACAAACTGAGATGTCAATCATGTAACTAGGGAACCAGCATAAGTGTCCTATACTTCATGGAAGTTGCAATTTTTTTTTCATTTAGTTCATTAAGACGAGCGGAATCCTTATCGTATTACTGATATGATGTAGGTCCTTATTTCAGTCCATTAGGTTCGATCCGGACCCATATCCAGTATTTTAAATGATACACGGTAAGATCCAAATCTAAATGAAACCCAAGTCCTTGCAAAATTTATTGAACATCCGATAAGAGTCTAATAATATTCTTACTAAGTTACAACACTATACCTTTGAAAATCAAGCATTACCTGATAATGGATGATAATACATTTAAGAATTATCGAGTAATATTAAAATTACTTTATTTCTAAAATTATAAATTAAGAGAGAAATAAAAAGGAAGAGGAAGAGTAGAGAGAAGTTAAAGAGAAAATAAAGAGAAGTTAGAGAGAAAATAAAGAGAATTTAGAGAAACAATTAGAGAAAACATACAGAAAATTTAGGGAGTCTCTCTTTGGGGGGTTAAAACTTCCGTTTGGATGAAAGAGTAGATCATCGGAAGACAACTGTGTTTGGATACACTTTCTTTTAAATATATCTCTCTTTAAATGTGATGATTTTAATGCTTTCAAAAGATAATCTTATAGAGTCCTTTATCAAAGGGCTTAGCAAAACATTGTCTTAGAGAGAGATTTAAAAGAGAAATAGGAGAGAGAAATGGAGAGAGAAATAGGAGAGAAATCGGGGAGAGAAATTGGAGAGACAAATAGGAGAGAGAAATAGGAGAGAAATGGAGAGGAAAATTAGAGAGAAGTGGAGAGAAAAATTACAGAGAAATGGAGAGAGAAATTAGAAAGATAAATAGGAGAGAGAAATTAGAAAGAGAAATAGGAGAGAGAAAGAAGAGATAAACATGGAGAGAAAAATAAGAGAGAAAAAGGAGAGAAAAAGGAGAGGTAAAGAGGAGGCATAAAGAGGAGAGATAAAGAGTAGAGATAAAGAGGAGAGAGAGAGGAGGGGAAGGAGTGAGAGGAGTGAGAGGAAGAGAAAGGAAAGGGGAATCTACTAAGTGAATGGGACAACGCTTCTATCGACTAGTCCCATAACATGGTGGTTGTTGAGATTAGGGACCATCTATTGGCGCCACATGAGATAATTCTGCCGATCAAATTTTTCATAGAGACGTAATGTGAAATATTTGAAATAGTGAGATTATAACGACAAGGGTAGAGCCAAGGCCGAAGGAGCGCCCAAGACAGGAAGAGGCTTGTGACTCCATATGGTAGACGATTGGAGTAGTTGAAGACTGTTGAAAGTTGTCGATAGCCATGAATAAAAAATGATGAAAGAGAAAGACAATAGGCAGAAACACGGACACAGGAAGAACAAGAAGACGACTTAGGATTGGTGATTTGGGCTGGAGATTATGTCACAAAAGTTCATTAAATGAATTTCCTAGAGAAGAATTGGCCTTGGACAAAATAAATCTGAGTTCAATGAAAAAGAGGTGAGAATATGATACAATGCTCGAGGACTCTTTTAAGACCATTTAAAGATTTACGAAGGCGATAAACTGCCTTAGGCTGATTCACATCAACAAATCTGGGGGGGCTGTACCACATATATCTCTTCTTCACATATCCCTGCATTTCTGCCTCTTTCAACATTTCTGCCTCTTTCAACATTTCTGCCTCTTTCAACATTTCTGCCTCTTTCAACATTTCTGATTCATGCCCTCTAGCAACTTTCCTTGTTCTTCATTTACTCCATTTGTCTACCATATGGCATCACAAGTAAGTTATGATATCACTATTTCAAATATTTCACATTACATCTCCATCAAACTCAATCAACATAATTATAATTTTGATCGGTTGACAAAGAAAAGTTCATTAGCTGGACTCCCCCTTAATTTCATTTAACTAAAACCAACTAAGCAATGGTTCTAATTAATTCATATTTTAAGCTCAAATTCAATCAACCCAAACTAAACTAAACATACCATCAAGTTCAAAATAGTTTGTTTAAATCATGAATTAGTTGAAATTAAGATAGGTGTGACGTCTCCAAATCCAACTATATGTTTCTTTTAACCGTTTTGTTTACTTTCTGCATAGCAAACTGAAAACCTATAAATTTAATCAACACACATAAATGATCCATTTCATGTATAAAGATGAAAATTTTAAGCACTACAAATCAGTGTCATTTGAATATCAAAAGTACCAACACTAAATATATAGAAATGAAGTCCAATGAATCTAAATAATAGCCAAACCATTACAAAAGCCAAGGTACAAGAGATATTGAAAAAACATATAAAGAACAAAGCTAGAACAAAGAACATGAAGTTATAAATAAAATTAAGATCAAGAACTTTCCCCTTTTGAAAGATTGTTGTAACACATCCCCAAAGAGAATTGTTTCTCCACCACGGACCAGCTTGCTTCCAATAGGTTCTTCCACTCCTACAACATATTCCTGATTTGTCACTATTGTCTTTCTCACTCTCTTGCTAGGGAGTGATAAGGGCAAGATAAATCTCACTTTTTCTCTGCTCTCCAAAGAAATTTTCATGCTCCAAGTCTTTGCTTCAAACAGATCACAAAACCCCTAGGTGATTTTCTGATAGTTTTTCTTTTCCTTCTTCAATACAGCAGTTACTGAATTAATCAGCCACTTATTTGCTTTAATCTCCAAGTTAATGGCCCAAAAACTACCCACTCTCTGTCTTCTACACGATCTCCAATTGCCCGATTCCCCCTCTTTTTCTGTAACAAGTCCTTTTCCTCTTTCCCAGTTGAATAGAATAAGGGCAGTTTAAAATATGATTTAAGTTAGGGGCCCTTTTTTGTCATTCAATTATCTGCCCTTGTTTCTACTTTGATTGGGGCTGTCTTTCTGGGAGTTTTTCATCCTAGTAGTCATTGCTATTTGGTGATTATTGAGCGGCACTTTCTTCGGTGTGGGCTTTTAAATGCTTCATATTTTCTTCTTTGGTCTTTCACTTGAACAAGCCGGAATTTTGAGTTCAATTATGACCACAACTAGTCCCAATTCTGAGAAACTACAAAGAGTTAAGTTATAGGTTTCTTTGTTAGCTTTCCAATGCATATTCAATCTTTAGAATTTGATCATATATGAAGACTTTATGATCAAAATACGAAATATGGTTAAATCTGTGAAAAAACAACTAATTCCAAATCTTTATCAATTAAAAACAAAAATAGCCGTTCAAAACTCAAAACTGATAAATATTTGCAAGTAAACCAGATAATTCCCAAAGGAAAGAAGTATAAGGGATCAAAATATGTGAAAATATGCACTTATCACATACTCTCGGCCTCAAGACAGTGTTTACGATATGGCAGAAACTCATGTTTGTTTACATGTCTACTTCTTAAGCCAGATTGATCCATCTGCGGTTTTAACTCTAAACACTACAAAAGGGCCTTTTTCAATGACAACATATCTGGATAAAGTAAATAATATTGTGGATGACCTTGCAGCCTACGGTCATTACTTCATGATTATATTGTCACACACTATGTTGTTAGGAGTCTTGGCCACGAATACAAATTGGAAAGTCAGACAATTTGATACGAGTTGCGTCAGCAGCCTTGCAAGATATTTCCATTTTCAACCGGAAGGGAAATCACGTAGAATGAATCGGGTATGTTGCTGGGTTAGAAAGAATAGAGAAAAGAGAGAAAGAGAGGAAAGGAGGGAAGGAAACACATGGAGAAAGAGAAGATGAAATTGGATTACTTTTGCTCTACCGGAATAGTAGCAGCAACTTCCTTTATAAAAGCACGTGAATTACAATCATAATTGGTGTTAAACACCTCCTAGTAATTCCTATCTAACTATGACAAAACCTCCTTGACAAATCACACTCATAACTGAAGTAAACTACTTCCTAGTGAGTCCTATCTGTGATGAAACATCCTTGGACGAATTTACTCTAATGACCAAAGTTAAATACTTTCCTGATTAGTAATTTCCTAATCAAAAACTAGTAAATATATATATGTATATATATATATATGAAGACTCCTAATGGTGTAGAAAGACTCGTAACAATCCACCCCCCTTAGACAAACCTTGTCCTCAATGTTTTAAAGAAGGGAACCAACACTTAATATCTAATTCATCTTCCCAAGTAGTATCTGTATCCGGCATGTGCTGGCATCATTTAATCAAAAGCTGAGTGTGTAGTCTGCCATTCACCCTAATCTTTCGTCCTTCAATAACCAGCTCTGGTTCATGTTGATGTCTTCCAATAACATCCCAAGAAGGCAGTGTAGGAGAAGTAGTAAGTGAATCACCTACCCGAATTTTGAGTTGGCAAATTTGAAAAACAAGATGAATATTTGATGTTGGTGGAAGATCAAGTTTATAAGCAACCTATCCAATTTTATAGGCCTACCGTGTTTGATTTGCTCCAATAAACTTATGAATGTGTTTTCCAGTGTGGAACTCAGTATTTGTAGTTGTTGACCTAGTTAGTAATGTATATTTAGATGGATGAACAAGATTGTCTCTAAATAGTCTACATATGACAAGAAATATCCTTTCCTAAAGACTGAAGTTTTGACACTATTGGAATGTCAAACCATGTAAATTAGCTTCTCTTTATCCTCATTTTAATTTTTTTCATTAAGAAGAGATACACGAAAGTGATAATATTTTAGTTTAGAAATCGAATTCTAACTCAAAGAAATTTATTTTTATTTTTTTACAATTCTTGAGAAGGAGTGTAAATTTTACCTAGTTACAATTTTAACTTCCAACAGTTTAGAAAGAAATGGAAGAAAACATGTAATTTTACCCATTTTCTAATTTATCAATTACTAAATAGAACTGAAACAAAAAACTTATTCAGGACCCGTTTTACCCATTTACCAATTAAGTTCAAGAATATGTTTGTCCTAAGTATACTTATTAAGCAGAAATATGATTCCATTTTTTATAATCAAATAATATTCTTCTAATAATTTTATTGTATAGATGTTACAAGCATATGAATATTAATAAGAAAAGTTATTATTTATTTTTATTTTGAAAATATATAATTTATTTCTTACTATTCCATTTATTACCTGGTTACCCATTCTCCCATTTTATAAATAAATCAATAAACGATAAGCAGAATAACCTCTTAATATGTCGTTTCATAACGAATAGGTGTATACCATTTATCTAATATTACTAGGACCAAAGCAAATAGCTTATTCTATTTCTTCTATATACCATTTTCACCTCTACTCTTAAGAGTTGCTTACCATTACATCCTACGGATAGGAAACCATGTAAAAATCGTTGCGTTCAATTTGCTCTCCTGTTTGCACTTGCATATCATTTTATAAAATTCAAAAGATTTGAGTAAAAGAAACAGACATATTGGATGATGTTATTAATTGTACAATACTAGTAAAAGATTAAAAAAAAACCTAGTTTACCAAGCCCATGTATAAATTTTCATGGGAGCAAATAAAAATGTATAATATATGAATCAAAAAACACATGAATCATATTCTAAATTAACCTAAAATTAATACCAGAATATAAATCAGTAAGTTTCAAAGGGTAGCTAACAACCTTATTCCCTAGTCCCCAGAAAGTATAAGTAGTCAAACTAGTCAAACAACACACTAGTGCCAGAGTGAAAGAAATTTTTCAATAATGATGCCCACACATGAGATACACTATTGCCAAATTCAAAGAAAGTTTTCAGTAGTGAAACCCAAACCTGCGAAACTTGAAGCTAACACTCAAGGGAAAAGACCTTGTTCTTTATGTCAGAAATGTCATGCCACTGGAACAAACAAGAATCACGAATCCAACTCTTTGCAACATGCAACATAGCTCCGCAGTTTGTCTGATTGCCCGTAAGTCTAACTGCTTCCAATATCATGAGGAGAATTGCAACAAAGTCTTAGGAAAAAGCCTTAACTCTATTTATTCGAGCAAAGATTAGCTTCGCTAAACTACAAGTTCCAAATGGCCTAAATGAGAAAGTACACCACCAATTTAGAGGTGTGCCAAAAGAAATTTAAACCCTAATAAGAAAGATCCTATCATTTCAATCACAATCACAAAGATATCCAATCTTGAGTTTGAATTCCACTCTTTGAGACATGCGGCCTGGTTCCCAAGTCCTTCAGATTGCAACTAAACCTATATCCTTCCAAGATCTTGATTAGAATGGCAACAAATTCATAGAGTAAAAGTCTAACTCCATTTATTTCAAGGAAGATTGGCTCATCTGAGCTATAGTTCCAGATGGTCTGAATGTGAAAGTACACCACCTATTTATAAGTGTCCATAGGTGTATAAAAGAGATAAAAACCCCTTATAAGATAACATCCTATCCAATCTCTAACTCAAATACAAATATATACCCTTTTGACTTTGAATTCAAACCTCCAATCTCCCATTCGAATTTAAAAGTAAATTCAAATTTAAATGGTTCTCTTTCCTCTTATTTGAATTCAAACTCTCTATTTTAAATTCAATTTCCATTTTCAAATTCAAAATCCTTTAGTTTGAATTTGAATTTCCGAATTCGAATTCGAATGCCAAATTCTTCCATGACATGGTTCGGTTCACCATAGTCCGTTGGTCTTACAATCCATCTGACGGTTGCACAATTCGAGGTTGGTCTGCTTCCCCAAACTAAGCGGCCTGCCTTTGGATATTCATTCAAGCTTTTGTGCATGTCATGTCTTGTCACGATTGGTGTTGTTGCATGAGGTTGTTGCCCATAGTCACATACTCCTTCTCCAGTAGCTTCCTCATTGTCTTACCCTTCCCTCTCTGAGCATACTGATCTGAAACTTCATCTTCGTTGTTTTTGTGCATGTTGTCTCTAGCAGTGTTAATCGACGACTATTCCACTTTGAACGTCCTCCCAAGCTCTCTTGTCTCATCTCAATCATCTATTGAATATGCTCTTTCATGTTCGTGAAAATATCCTCTAGATCCTATAATCTCGAAACAAATGATTTAACATAAACTTCAGAGGCCAAAGTCGCCTTACCGTTTTTAGCGGAAGTGACTTCATGAACTCTTTGCAACATGGGGCCTAGCTCCCAAGTCTATCTGGTTGCTAGTAAAACTATGTCCCTCATTGATCTTGACTAAATGGCAATAAAGACTTAGGGGAAAGTCTAACTCTATTCATTTCAAAGAAAATTGGCTCCTCAGAGTTATATTTTCCAAATGTTCTAAATGAGAAAGTACACCACCTATTTATAGGTTTCCTTTAGTGCACAAAAAGACATAATACCCCTAATAAGATAAACTCGATTCAAACTCAAATTTTTCTTTCTCCTCTCATTTGAATTCAAACGCTCTAGTTTAAATTCAAATTCTATTTTTCGAATTCAAACACTTTTGATTTAAAAATACTTTAGTTCGAATTAAAATTTTCCAATTTGAATTCGAACACTAAATTTTTCCATGACTTGGTCAGCTTCACTCCGATCCATTGCACCTGTGATCCCTCAGTTGGTTGCATGGTTCAAGGTTGGTCCAGGTCTGATGGAACGCCAAACTAAGTAGTCCGCCTTCGGTTATGCATGGATCAAGATTTTGCCCATGTGGCCTTTGCCTTTTGTGTGATTGTTACTATTGGGTGCACCCATTGATCGCATTAAAATAATACCCAATGAGGGGCCGTGCGAAAAAAATGCGCACCACCACTGTGGGCATAGTATTATTCTAAAGTTATTAACTCACAAGAGTTGATTATTAATACTATGAACTCGGATATCAAAACACTAAATTACCCAAGCTAAATATGATATCCAAAATACAAAGGGTAACTAGACCCAATTCTAAGAGTTGCAATTAACGGTAATCAGACATATTAACTACAGAATTACACCCGCAATCGGGATGATGCACTGCAATGAAGTAAATAACAAATAAAATGAGATGTTTCAGACAATGGATTATGATGGTGACAAACCCACCTAAAAGGTTGCCCCATATGTGAGCGCACATGCCAATACAAGTAATAAGGAGTTGATTGTCGTTTCCACGAGAAAGTATGCAACCGAGTACTATATGTAGCCAATTGATAAATAATGCATTTAGATTATACTGAATACATAAAACTAAATTTAACCAAAGGAAAATAAACTATGAGGTAACATTGAGAAATAAAAATTGAAGAGCTACGGTGTATTTTCATAACCATATGCTCTGTATCAGCTCATTTCACTCATTCGAACACTTCATCAAACACCTTGTGGACCTAGGAACTATGACCATTACGAGCATCTTATGAGTGCATCGTGACCATGCTTACTGCACCTAAGCCATTATTTTCCAGTCTGATCTCAGAGTAGTGACCTAACAGATAGCCCAATAGTCATGTACGATGGTAAGTTCTTCCGAACTTACCAGCAAATCTTCCTTCTAGCCCATCTCGCTGGTAAGATCATACACAGCCCAATGCATAATCTACCCAAAATTACCCTCCAAAGATCATCAAGGGTTCATTGATGTCAACTATTTATTACCTACGTAATTAATCAATCATAAAGTACACTATACACACAAATACATGAACATGCTCAAAAGAAAAGAATTTTCTAATACATCACATAAGTACTCTGATACACCACCAAAGGGTTTATCGTCTCATACAAATAAAATCTATCTCAAACATAGTCTTAAACATGAATTCAAAGTCTCATTATTTATCATGATCCAAACGGTTGAAAACATCCTCCCGGATCAATTCTCCACCTTTGGCAGTTCCAAAACGGCTCCAAGAGGGCTTCCAAAACCCTAACTTGTCCCCAAAGTGCTCCCAAGGCTTCTCCCCTCAAAAATCCCACTTCGTAGTTTTATATAGGCGCTTGGAAAGATTCTAGTTTATGTTGTTAAGTGGTTGGGCGCCTTGGGCATCCAGATTGTGCAATGACGCACAAACTGTGCTACGATCCCCAGTAACTTATTATCTTCAAATTCAACAAGAAAGAGATGAATACAGCCCCACGTAGACATCCTATATTTCGGCTTGATGCACCTTCCTCTTACCACGTTCATCCAGTTCAGAGTTCTCGCCAACATAGTAGAGAGCGTGGTATGCACCAATATCCCTTACTCAACCAGTAGACTCGTATAGAGGTTCCAGCTCTTTATTCTGACCTTTTGCCACCCATTGAAGCATATCAACTTCCACATCTCCACAAACCCAGGAAATGTCACATCGAGAACCTTACTACTGCAATTGGTGGTCCAGTCTGTACTGTAATACCCTCACTAACCAACTTACATACAATACATAAAAACATCATGATTTTAATACCCCCAACATTGATATCCTTCGCTCAATCACCCCTTGGCCACTGAAACCATTGATGAAGAGGCGGATTCTCCAATCTTGATTCCGTGGCCCACTGGATTGCTGGACCTCAGCTCCCGCCATAAAAGAAAGGCCTCTGAGCAGCTGCATCGTTCAGACGCGGACGCAGAAGCAGGATCAGTCGGATTCAAGCAATCCAAATATTGCAAAGGAGCAATAGTGCTCATACCTGAGTCACCGGGTAAGACTTCAGTGACACAAATTACATTTATTAATGCTTAGCCTTTTAGTATTGGATATCAAAGGTGCCCAAAGTGCCCTGCAAAGCACACACAAATCACTGATGTTATTTACTTAAGTGAAACAAAAGTGTCTTCACCAACTCAATAAAAACTTTTAGTTGGCTGCAAAATTTATACCCTTTTGCCCATACTGAGTCTTCAAATGGCCTCAGTGGAGACCAATGGCTACTTTCAAAAAATGCAGTATTTGTTTTAATTGAAGAGTCAAATGAATTTTCATAAAAACAACAATCTCACTCCCCCAAGGTGGCATATTGAATGCCATATTTGTATATCTCTCCCCAAACCCACATATGTAGTTAACTGGTCTTCACCTATTACAAACAACTAACACTTCCCCATCCTCCCCTTTCCTTCTTATTGACGACTTTAACACAACTCTCACACAAGATGAAAAATTTTCACACAGCCCTAACACGTACTGACCTAACCAATCTTTCGTAGATTTTATTACCCATGGTGGTTGGAACAACCTTAATTTATAGGGTCCGAAATTTACTTGATCAAATGGACACATAGGAAACAAACTAGTTCTGGCTCGTTGAGATAGAGCTTTAGGTAATCATAGATTTCTGAGACAATGACCCCACGGCACTGTACAAGCACTCCATAGAGTACGATCAGATCATCACCCTCTCTTACTCTCCACTTCAAATCCCAAAATGGCAAATCGACCTTTCCGAGTCTAGACGATGTGAATCGAAGATGAAAGGCACAACCCAGACAACAAGATTTAATCTCTCAAGAAAAAGTTACTCAACAAAACTTAATGAAACTTTCTAGAATTAAACACATTCATATTTTTCAACAAGCTAGGCAGAATATATTCAAGGATGCAGAAGAAAACTCTTGATACTTCCACTCATTTGTGAAAGCCCGAACACATACTAATAGAATACAACATATCCAAACGAGAAATGGACAAATCCTATACTCTGATAGTGAACTGAAATAGGAAGCAGTGAACTATTTTCACCAAATATTTTTTAATAAATCTCATACCCAAAACCTGCCCACAATCCACACAAACACACTAACAGAGTCCCATCGGAACAGTCTCAATAAACCCATTTCTTTGACAGAATTAAGAGCATCCCTCTTTTCTATGGACTCCTACAAAGCTCCAGGTCTGTATGGGTTTCAACCAATATTCTTTAAACATCATTGGTCTCTACTCAAAGATGACCTACTCACAAACCTCACCTTTATTTTCCTATTAGGTCAGATGGAACCCACTCTTAATAAAATATTTATCATCCTTATCCAAAAAATTCCATCGCCCTCTACCTTTGCAGAGATTATCGACCTATTAGCCTATGTAATGTCATATACAATCTTAACAAAAATCCTTGCCTCCAGACTCACTAGGCTCATCCCAATCCTTATCTCCCCGACCCAAACAACCTTTCTCCATGGTCGTCAAATTTCTGACCACATTCTCTAGCACATGAAATCCTTAAATCCATTCAATCCACAAGAAAAAAACATGCTTATTTTGGGACAAAATTTGATTTACGTAAAGCTTTTGATACTATGTCCTGAACATTTATTCAACATGCCTTACGGATATTTAAGTTGCCAATTTCTTGGCAACACCTCATCCAATCATGTCTAACTATTATTACCTATCAAGTTCTCATTAATGGATCTCCTTCTTCGGTCATCACCCCCATCGTGTAGCCTTAGACAAGGGGACCCTTTATTGCCTTCATTATTCATTCTGGCTACTAAACTATTATCAAATCAAATTCAGGAAGCAATCTTATCTCAATATATTAAACCTTGGAAACCAATCCAAACCATGCAACCCATCTGTAATTTGCACTACGCAGATGATACATTGCTCTTCAACACAACAGATGTAACATCAACAAGAACACTTATAAATATCCTTAACCAATATGCCAACTTCTCAGGACAATACTATAATCCCACTAATTCCTCATTGTTCTTCTCCAAGAGTGTTCCTCAAAATATTAGAACCCAGATCAGTTCTCTTATCCCATTTGCCGCATCTGATTCTATGGGATCGTACTTAGGTATAAATATTCCAACAACACGTTTAACTTGAACTACATATGACCCTATCCTTAAATCTGTTGACAAACGTCTCTCCGGTTGGACTAACAAAGCACTATCTTTTGCAGACAAAATAACCCTTCTTAAATCAGTTCTCTCTAGTATCCTGATAAACCTGATTACCTGCTTTAGCCTCACAAATAAATTCACAGAACAACTAGAAAAAAAATTTAGAAACTTCGTTTGGTCTTACAAAGGTACCAATAAAATGCACTTAGTCAATTGGTCCACTAAATGTCAAACGCATCGAGATGGTGGTTTAGGTACCAGAAATATCCAGTCAATGGCCTCAACATTCTGTCTCAAACTCTTATGGCGTTTTGTACACCTCACACGACTCTCTATGGGCTGCATTTATGAGAACTAAATATGGCTCATCACCTCACAAACCCATACGCCAATCCAAACAAGGAAATTCCCTTGTTTGGAATGAAATCTCCAAACTCCTCCCTCAGTTTATTCATCAAATTCGTGTTGGAATAGGTGATGCAAAAAGACTTCCCTCTGGTTGGATACTTGGGTGGAAGATCTCAACCAATCACTATGTTATTTACCTAGACTCATTCAAAGACCATTGCATTGGCAGGTTAAGGTCTCTTCTCTTCTCAACTCTAACTCTAGTTGGAATGAACCTCTCGTCAGAACACTTTGGCCTTCTGACGTGGCTTCCTATATTCTTAGATCACCTGGCACCGCATCTTCTCCGGATATGTACATTTGGTCCCCCTCCAAGGACGGATCTTTTTCCACCAAAATAACTTACCATCTAACACATGCACACTTTAAACTTATAAAAGGTTACATGTTTTTTGGTCTCCCAGATTCTCTATGGCAGAAAATCTGGCAAATACATATTCTTCCTAAACAAAAAATCTTTCTATGGCTTCTTATCAAAGACAAACTACAACTCATCAGTCCTTAGTCGGTCTCCAGCTTGACCAACAATGGCAATTCTGTCACTTAGACATAGAAACTATTGATCATCTCTTTATACTATGCCCATTTGCTAATTCTATTTGGCAAGCAGTTTATTTATTTTCTCTCTTAACTCCCCAAACTCACACTATCGGATTCTATTTCTACACTTTATTATACTCTTCCGCCACAAAATCACAACCTAGAGCACATATCTACGCAATTAATACTTTTTGGGAAATATGGTGCTCTAGGAATAAATTATTGTTTGAGAACAAACTCCCCTCTATCACTCAATGTGTGAACCGTATTATTTATATTTCTCACCAAACCATTATGCACAACCAAATTCCCCAAAGCACAGTCAAACCCACAGATAGAAATCAAATCCATTTGTCCCCACCTACGCATCCATATATCCTAGCAAATTTTGTTGGTTCGGCTTTGATTGACTGAAATAGGGCAGGATGTGGTGTTATATGAGGGGGAAACATTGATCTGTGCTTACTGGTCTTTAACTCATATAAAAAATAACCAAGCTGAACTACTTGCTCTTCAACTTACCCTTTCACTCATAAATAAATATTTTGCCTCCTTACCTATTATTATACAAGGGATCTCTCAATTCGCTATATGGAGGATGCAGGGAATTCAGACCAGCCATTGGAAATTAGCGAATATTGTCCACACCTGCCGCAATATGTTGAAGAAGTTACCCCAAGTACATCTCTCCCACGGAAAGCAAACAACGCAGCTAACACGTTGCCAAAGAAGGGTTCCACCAAAGCAAATCCACATTATGATCACATCAGTAAATTGTTCCGTAGTATTCCCAGGTTTTTGCGTTCAGTTTAACTGCAAGACTCTATCAGGGCTACTCTTTTCCCAAACCTTTCACTTTCAGATGACGGTATAACTATTCCTGCTTCCAACTTTGTACAATCTTTACCTGTTTTTGATACTATGGTAAACTTTTAAAGGATAAAAAAAAAACTTAATATCTTCGTACGACAAGCGCTAGGTAGTTACTCCAGGAATTTTATAGCCTCTGCTGACGTAGAGGCTCCAACTTTCGACAAATGGTACCGTGCCGTCAGTTAACATTTCTCCTCTTCGGCACTTGTGTCGTGGTGCTCGAGACATCCTATGGCGCTAGAACAAAAAGTGGCCGCCGCAGGTGGTCCCTGGTGTCGTAAAGCTTTGAGGGGTTATTTTGTTGTTTTTAGCTACATTTTGCTTTGGATTTCATCTTTTTACATTCTATTAGCATTTTGCACTCCAATTACCGGCATGTAGGAAAACGAAATGTGTGGCAGCAGATAATGGAGGAGTATTATGTTACCAATGTATTTACCTCATGAACAAAGGTTAATCAGTCATTGTAATATATAATTTATAAAGTCATGATAAAATTTCCCAAACATGTTAGTAAAATATAAAGAAAGGTAATATATAAATAATTATTTATTCATATAATTAACTTGTAATTAAAATCATCTTCCAGTAGTAGATGGATAAACATGTAACTCTCCATAGGAATGAATTTATTTTTGTACCAATTAATTTGAAGCAGATGGATTGAACATAGAATGGATAAATGGGTAGAATTTCCTCATTAGTTAGAGTCCAAACACCTGCTTTTTTGTAAGTTAAGAACTATGATTTTGAGCCAATAGCTGATGGTGTTTTGCATATTTTACATGTTTCATATTAGGATAACAAATAGTAAAAATCTCCAGCTTGGGCCACATGTTTTCTTTTCATCATGAACTAGTAAAGGTTTTATCCTTTGAGTAATGTTATGCCTGGGGCACTAAAGTACAATGTTCTACACAGTCTGGCGTGGAGCATGAGACCCACTATGCCTAGAGCCAATCATTCTTCAACGTGTTGCATCCACGTCAAATGGTACCCAAAAAGATACCCCAGCACAGTACACGTAGCATTATAACTATCTTTTCCCCTCCAATTGTAATTTTCAAGGCCATTTTAATTAAGTATTGACTCTATCGTAATTAGTATTTCGTCTTTAACAACCTAGTCTTATAGTTCTTGTGAGATTATATAGTAATGATAATTGTGTACACACAAGAAGTAAGGGCCAATACATAATCGGGCAAAGTTATCTCTTTTATCCGAGTTCATGGTTGAATGAACAAATTAATTTCAACTTAAAATATATGAGTTTAGAGCTACAAGCTGTAACATTATTCAACTTAAAATGCAGACTCACCCTCATAATGCCAACTGAAACGTATAATGGGTACACTTTGTGTGCTAATAAATGTTGCTTCCCCTATAAGGTTTTTAAGTGGATATTAAACTAGTGAAATGTTGTGATTTAATAAAAATAAGGGTTTTACATTATAGATCTGGTTCAAGTCCTTAGTAAAGTCCAATTTCGATGAAATTTGGACCATAGTCAGAATCATATATTTTCTATTTTATTGTATATTTTTCAGAATTTTTAATTTGTATTTATATTCAATTAATATAATATAGTTTATTAATACAATTGGGTAAATATATTTGGATTTTATTTTTGATGAAATATTGAATAACAAAGAGAAACACTTGTAAAAAATAGTGAAGGTTCGTCCAAATAATAAATTATTAGGATATTGATTATATTCCAAATGATGGGTGATGTTGGTAGATCTTTGCATATATTTTTGAGAAAAATAATATTTTGACCATACTACACAAGATTGTGATCATGGTGTAAGAAAAATACTGGATGGTAGTATTTTAGATAGTTAAGTTGTTTGTTTTTCTATATATTTGTATCAATAAGAATATTATGTCTTTTATAATTATAACTTATATAATATTTATATTTTCCATAATAAGTATCAATACTTACTATATATGTATCCATGTATATCCACGATACATATCCATTTCTTTAACGCCCGATGCCTTGCGTATCTATGCAAACCTTGCCCTTGGCTAGACATGGCTCTATTCACAATAACTTTAAAATCCACATCACCTTCGTTTAGCACTTGCACCGGTGACACAGCCAAATCGTTAAACCATAATTAGAAGGACACTAAGGTAATTAATTAGTACAATAATAGTAAAACCTGGATTACCAACAAATGGTGGTGGTGAAGATTATTCAAACCTCTTCCAAAAAAAAAAAGATTATTCAAACCTCTTCCAAAAAAAAAAAGATTATTCAAACGAGTTTAGTAACTTGGCCGCTCAAAAAAGTAAAAAAAAAAAAAATGTGGAACTTCGCTGAGTAGAAACCGTCAACAACCGCCAAAACACGAAGTAGAAAACCGTCGGGTCAAAACTCAGAAAAACAAGGGCAGCCTTGCGTCCTTCAAGTTAACTATCCCTTCTTCATCTATAAATTCCCAAGTCGTCCTGTTTGTGTTTCTACTTCTTCTTCTTCGACGCACAGAGAAAAACCAGAGGGCGTGTGGTATATTGTTTCCTTAACAATTATTTGGCTAGAGCGGTTTTCCGAGTAATAAGATCGGAAAACCGCTCAATGCCTGAGTTCAAACCATTACCAAACTGGATTCCTGCTATTGTTCCGGCACTCTCCGCTTACTCGAGGCCACGATCCCTCACTGGTAAACACAGAAAAACAAGGAGAAAACAGAAGAAACTTGCTTTCCTTCTTCTATTCTGAAATCTTTTCGTCTAAGACTTGATCACTACTCTTGAATTACTGTATGCAATTGTGATTCTCAGAAACCCTTCTTTTGAAGATTGGGGTTTCCTGCCGTTTTACCCTGCATCTCTGCATCTCTGTCTGTTCCTGTTTCTTTCTCTACCTTGAACGCCGAGGAAGGAAGAAATAGGAAATGGGTGTGAAGGGGATGATGAAATCTCAGCCTCCGAAGCGATGGGTGAAGGGTAATGTGGTGGGATCTGGGTCCTTCGGCACCGTTAATCTGGCAATGAACAAGTGCAACGGGGAACTCTTCGTGGTGAAATCCGCGGCTCCGGGAAACGCCATGAGATCCCTGGAGAAGGAGACGAGCATTCTCGAGAACCTCGATTCGCCCCATGTAGTCAGATGCCTCGGTCACGATTTCTCCGAGGGAGAAGACGGGGTCAAGAGATTCAACCTTTTCATGGAGTACATGGCCGGCGGAAGCATCTCCGAGGTCTCCAAGAAATTCGGGGGCGTCCTGGACGAATCCGTGATTCGTTTGTTCACTCGAGAAATTCTTCGGGGGCTGGCGTACTTGCACCGGAATGGGATCGTCCACTGCGACATTAAATGCAAGAACGTGCTTTTGGGTTCATCCGGTAATGTCAAATTGGCCGATTTCGGGAGTGCACGGAAACTGAAATCTTCTTCTTCTTCCGACGATGATTATTGTTCCCGATCCTTGTCTGGTTCGCCCTTGTGGATGGCCCCTGAAGTTCTCTCGAACCAAACGCCCCGTTCTGCATCCGACATATGGTCTCTTGGGTGCACGCTCATCGAAATGGCCACCGGGCGGCCTCCTTGGGCAGACCAGGTGTTCGACCCAATGGCCGCCATTTTCAAGATTGCTCGCAGCAAAGACACCCCTGCACTTCCCACCAATCTCTCCGAACAGGGTTTAGATTTTCTGAGAAGATGCTTGCAGAGGGACTCCAAATCGAGGTGGACCTCTGAACAGCTTCTCGACCATCCATTCGTTTCAGATGATTCTTCTGAGACTTGTTTCAAGGAAGAGGACTCTTATTCGCCCACCAGCATCCTTGACGTCAATCACTGGGATTCGAAGAGCTCGGATGCATCAGAATTCCCGAACGGCGCTGCAGAGTTGTCGGTGAGGACACCATTTTCGATGCCCACAATGAAACTGCAACGAAGGCAGAGTGGTTTTCTAGAATCAGATAACTGGATTGATGTTAGGTCAGCTTGAAGGTTTTCCAAATACCACAATGGTTTTAGGAAAACTGTAAATTGACAAATTGATCACCGTGTAAATTATATCTTAGCTACGTAGACTTTGGTGGCCGGCCCAAATGGCTTTGTCGTCTTGAGGCCCTACCCTGTGAAATGTTTTTAGTAATGAATTGATATAACCTCAAATTTGAAACAAATTAAGAAAGAGAGAAGAATGATTTACTTATGGATTTACTAGTTCTGCCATTTTTAATTCGGGAAAAGATGATGAGGAAAATAGAATGGTGAATTGTTTAGTGAGCATGATTCCTATAGAAAATCAATCAATCAGAGATGAAACTGATTTTTCCATCATTAATTTTTTTATTAATTGCAAAATGCTGTCGAACTGAGCAACATTGATGCCACGATATCGATCAGGGTACTGTAGAATAGTCAACTGCATCAACTCGGACACAATTAATGGGGAGGCAGTTTCTGCTAGAGAAGGAATAACGAAAGGCATTGTCAATTATTTCTTCAATCTCTAAAAGGAAGACCTGAGTTGCAAGCCTTGCGTGGAAGGCTTAGGTTTCAAAAGATTGACCAAGCAAGCAGCATCGACTGCCCCTTCACAGAAGATGAGATGAAGCTGACCATCGCCTCAATACTGAGAGACAAAGCGCCCAGCCCCGACGGTTTTGGCGGAGAATTTTTCTGTGAAGCCTGGGATTTTATGAAGAACGATCTGCACAATTTATTTGTGGATTTCTACAACAATGGTACGACCCAAAAATTGATCTTTTGTTATTGCACTTTTCCCCAAGAAGAAGGGCGTTGAATAAATCAAGGAATATCAGCATATAAGTCTGGAGTCTAAAACATACAAGATCAAGGGTCCTGCCGAATCTCATCAGCAAGGAGCAAAGCGCCTTCTTGAAATCCAGGCAACTGCTGGACTCCGTGATGCTAGTGCACAAAGCAATTGACTTCTTTATGAAACAAAAATAGCCAAAATTGATGTTGAAGCTGGATCAAGAGAGCGTTCAAAAGAGTAAGTTGGTGACATCTAGACTTCGTTATGAAACATATGAGATTCAATATCAGGTAGGGGAGGTGGATACACTCCTGTACCTCCTCAACAAATTTTTCTATCTTTATCAACGGAGTTATCTTTGAATACTTTGGCAGGTCGAGAGGTCTCAGACGAGAATCCCCAATCCCCGTTGTTGTTCAACATGGTAGGGGAAGAAATAACAGATTTTTTATAGAAAAAATCCAAATTGGATGGCTAAAAATCCCTTTTTATGACAATATCACCCCACCGGTCCAATTTGCAGATGATATTGTGGTTTTTTGTGAAGGGAATTTGTCTCAAATCAAGAATCTCAAAGTAGAATTGGCATTGTTTGAGATAACCACAGGGCAAAAGATAAAGTGGAGAAAATCCTCATTAGTAGGATTGAACACCACCCCAAGCATGCTGGAAACTGCAATACGTGAGCTCGGTTGTGTAGTATCCTCGCTCCCATGACTCACTTGGGACTCCCCGTTTTCCAAGGGAGACAACAAAAACAAGTGTTGGATCCTATGTTGGAAAAACTAAGAGATCGACTAGTAATGTGGAAAGGTAAACATTTATCCAAAGGTCATTTCGTACTGATTTAAGTTTTCCTATATGGCATTCCAGCCTACATTCTATCTTTTATTCACTAGCCAATGAAATTGAGAAGATCGTGAGATGATTTTTTTCGAGAGGAACTACAAATGATTTCAAGATCCACCTTGTAAATTAGGACATGGTATGCACACCAAAGAAGGTTGGAGGCTAAAGAAATAGAAGAATCACACAATTTAACCAAGCCTTAATGCTTAAGTGGTGCTGGAAAATTGACCAACAAAATCCCCACCTTGGGTGGCTTTTGTTAGGAAGAAAATGAGATTTCTGATGAAGATAGGATAATGGGATGGAACAACCCGAGCTGCCTTTCGCCCATCTGGAAGTAGCTACACAAGGTCTAGGAAAACTTCTGATCAAGGATCAGATAGTTAGCAGGACAGGGGAGCAAGATTGAATTCTGGCAGGACACCTGGTTAGTCGAGAGATGACTGACGCTGGAATTTCCTAGATTGTGCAGAATCTCCTACTTTCCTCAAAAGAACAATTCAGGATATCCTGAGGCTAAACCATAACAGAGACCTTGATTGGATTAATCACTTCCGGAGAGAATTTAGAGATAATGAAGCCAGATACAACTTGTTCATCTTGACCAGCTCACATCAATGTACTTATTTGAGACAATGTAATGACAGACTTATCTAAAAACTGAGCTACAATGGTAATTTCACTCTTAAATCGGCTTACCTATCAATTGCTCAATTCACTTTGAATGAGCAGCACCTTGCAAACTGGGCCTAGAAACTCTCAGCACCCCTATAGAAATAAATTTCTTTACGGCAAGCATTTCACAAAAAAAAAAAAAAACAAAAAATAATTCTTGCTTGGGACAATCTAATTAGAAGAGATATGGACCTTCCATCAACCCTCTGTCCCCTTTGCAACAGTGTTGATGAAACATGCAATCATGGCATCATACAATGTAGCTTTGCACAACAGATTTGGGCATATTTTTGGTCCCTCTTTGAGATGGGCCCACCAGCTGCCTCGGATCTCCAATCAAACATTGAGCACTGGAAGAGTCTTCATCTAACCAAGAAGGGTAAAATCATGTTAGGAACTTGTATAATCTTCATCCCATGGATGATGTGGGAAGAGAAAAATAATATGATTTTCAGAGCCACCCAAATTCTATGTAATGTATTGAAAGACTAAGATTTCAGCAAACCTGTACTAGTAAAATTCGAGAGCATAGATGCTCTTAATCTTCAGGCCTCATAGTCCAACATTGCAAGACTTACCCTCACCACGACATGCCGCTATCAAGACAACATTCCCCACACACCCCACCCCTCCTCTCCCCAACCTAAAATAGTTAACAACAAACTACAAGGTAAAAAGGTTTGATCCACGAGGAGTTTTGGGCATAATATTAAAGATTTATTTTAATAAATGTACATAAAGCATATAATTTATAGGGGGTTGAAGCAAAACTTGAAAAATAAAATAAAACAATTATCTGACTCTACTATATACAACCTTTTTCACACCGAATTCCTTAGCTATGCATGTGCTAACTAACATTGACTTGGTGTTATACTTTTGATAGGTTGACAAGGAAAAGTTCATAAGCTGGACTCCTCTTTTGATTCATACAATTAAAACCAATATAAGCAATGGTTCCAATTAAATTAGATCTTAAGTTCAAATTCAGTCAACCCAAACTATATTAAATATACCAACATGTTCAAAATAGATTGATTGAATCATGATTTATTTGATATTAAGACAGGTATGAGCTCTCTAAACCCAACTATTTGGCTTCTTTCATCCATTTTGCCTACTAAGCGCATAAAAAATGAAAAGCCATAAATTTAATCCACACACATGAAGTTATCAATTTCATGTATAAAGATGAAAATTTTAAGAATTAATAATCAGTGTGATTTAAATAAAAAAACTAAAAACACTAAATTTATTAAATTGAAGTCGAAATAATCTAAATAGTTGCCAACCCAATACAAAAGCCAAGGTACAAGAGAAATTTGAAAGGCATATAGAGAACAATACTAGAACATAGCATAAAGAGTAGAAGTAAGATTAAGATCAAGAACTTTCCCCTTTTGAGAGTTTGCTCTAACACGCCCCCCAAAGAGAATCGTTTCTCCTCCACCGACAACAAACCAGCTTACTTCCAATTGGTTCTTCCACTCCTACAATATATTCGAGCCTTATCTCCCTCTTTCTCTGTTTTCCAAAAAAAATTTCGTGCTCCCAGTCTCTGCTCCAACATATCACAAAACTCCTATTTATACATGTTCATTGCCTCATCCCAACAAATTTTAAAAACCATTCTAATCCTCATCCTGACAATCTCTTATAATATTTTGAAATACAATGAGATAAAGTCTGGAAAATGGTGATCACAATTGGGATTTTCGTACACGAGATCTTGAAACTTTGAAAATACATAAGAAAATCTTTATTTTGAATTTGAAGTTAAGGATTCTTCTAGAATGCCATTTGCGCACGTTCAGAAATTTAGCCCGAATGTAACTTCGATTCAATCCGTATCTCTCGAAATTAAAAACATAGAAGAATAACTTATGCTTAAAATACCGACGACTATCAAACCTGTCAAAAAAGACTAATTTAACCCCCTTTATCAATTAAAATTAAAATGTACCCACTAATTAAACAAAATTGATAAATGTTTGCTAATAAGCACAATAATGCATGAAAGGTTAACAAAGTAATAAAGATTAAGGGGTTACAATTTGTGAAAATATGCACTTATCAATGCCTAGGTCTTTGACAGACAACTCATTATGAAGGTAGTGGTGGAGTTGCCTGGAACTAAACTCTCATCGACTTATATAAGGATAAAAACAAAGCACCTGACAGTGTACTATACAAAGGTGAGGAGTCTGCTTGTGAATGGCAAAACAGAGCCAGAGGTCAGTGAGATATATGGTTAATTGTTGGTACCACCCCAAGGGGTTTATTTGAGACCATAAAGGGACTTGCTTTAGCATATTGCATGAAGTTTTGACTTGTCTTCGAAACCCGACAGTTGCTGCATATATGCAACTTCCTCCAATTTTCCATTAAGGCATTATTGACAACTAGAGGCAGGATGGAAATAAATTGGTAAAAAATGAAATAGGGTCATAGATTACAATGAAAAATGGCACAGTGTATAGGAACAAGGAATAAAATGGGAATAAGAAGCAAAAAGCACAATATGGGCATGACGCAAAAAGCATACCGTAGATGGGAGCTGATTGAGGATAGGGAATAGAGTGTAAAATGGGGATAAAGATCGAAGAGTGTAAAAGGATCGGGAGTGGAAAGTGGAATCGAGACAGGGATTGGAAAGCGATATGGAAACAAAGCGAAGCGAGACAAATAGCTTAGTTATTTTGGGACAAGGAACATAATAGGGACAAAGAGCTGAATTGAGAAAAGGAGAAGAATAACAACATTAAGAAAGAGGAACTAGTCCAAATGGGTACAAATTGGAATGCTATAAGGAGTTGAATGAGAACAAACTGGAATGAGGATTGTGAGTAAAATGAAAATAATGAGCGATATGGATTTGGGGGTGACGAGAATGAGTGCATTGATAGTAATATAAAGATGAGATACAAATTTAGGGAGGGGAGAGGTGTAGAGTGGGAACAATGATGAAAATCAGACTAACAACGTTGGGATATTTATAAACTTTAGGTTTCATATAGGGTCGAGTTATACAATCTAAGATTGGTTTGTATTTTACTTTTATATTTATGTTTTTTATTAAGTCATTAAGAGATTTTAATCGTAAATACTGTGAACGATCCTGATTTTGTTCCAACTACATATCTCAGTATTACCTATTACGAAGGATTCTCTAACCACCATATTCAATCCTCTCCTCCACCTAATCTCTACATATATCGCTTCTTTAAATTCACTCTCTCTATCTATGTAACATTTTCCTGTTTGTATCTTCTGATTTGTATCTACAGGTAGTCTATAAAAATTGTGACTATCATCTCAATAAGATCATCGAGTTCCAAACCATTGAGTTCCCATCTTACATTGTATCAGCTGCAACACCTAGCAAGCCATGGCCACTTCATCTTCCCCTGCTACAGTTCCCTATCACTCCAGCACCTTCCACCTTGGCTCACCCTATGGCAGCTTCAGGCTTATGATTTCCAACATAAACAACCATGTATCCTTAAAACCTGATCACAGCAACTACCTTTTATGGTGCTCCCAGTTTCTGCCAGTTTTCCAAAGTGAGGGTGTGATGGGGTTTCTTATAGGCAATATATCAGCACCACCTCCACTGCAACCTGCCGAACATCCCTCTGCTTTTGTTCCTAACCTGGCGTACGATGATCAGCCTCCAAACTTCACATGTAAGGTGGACTACCCTAGAGGACACCTACTCCTCTAACTTGCAAGCTCATATTCTCCAACTCCGGCTGGAACTCCAAAATTTGAAGAAGGGTAGTCAGAGCATTCCCAACTACCTCGAAAAGGCAAAGAACATCGCCAACAACCTTTCAGCAATAGGTCGACCACTCGACCCTGAAGACCTAACCTCCTTCATATTGAATGGCATCGGCTCAGAGTATGAGCCCTTTATCATGTCCATCACAGCATGGACAAAACCCTTCTCCTCAAAGAACTGCAAAATATGCTCCTTAGTAGCACCATCATGTCGTGACCACCCAGATGGGTGGATTAAGTCTTCCCACGGCGACACCTTCCACCAACATAGCCTCTAACAGAGGATTAGGTATAGGATGCTCAACAAGAGGACAAGGAAGAGGCAGCTGAAATAAGTATTCAAAAACACCGCCTCAAACAAACAGGCCCAGACCACACTACCGTCCAGCCTGTGAAATATGCACTTGCCAAAATCATACTGCCCCACAATGCTACTACAGATTCGATAAAGCCTATCAGCCCGCACCAGCCCCAACACTAAACACAATTAACCTGAATGAAAACAATGTTGAAGGACTTTGATATCCGGATTCCGGTGCGACAAATCACTTCACTGGCGATCAGTCACTGCTCCATGACCGAACTTTCATTCTAGGTGATGAACAAGTTACTCTAGGTAATGGAACTAAAGCACCGATTCAATACAAAAGCACAATTTCTCTTCAGTCTTTTCTACTCAAAAATGTCTTTTTCGTGCCTAATCTCATTAAGAACCTTGTGTCCATTTTTGAATTTATAAAACAAACTGACACATTTTGTGAATTTCATCCAAATACTTTTTTTATGAAGGACCGCTGAACGAGGAGAGTGCTACATCAAGGGTAGCTTAAAGATGGACTGTACACTTTCCAGAAATCTTCACAACCACACTGCCTGACAGCGGCCAAAAATAATCCAGAACTGTGGCATGATCAACTAGACCGCCCATCCTTATCTTTTACAAATTCTGTTTTGTGTTCTCTCTTTTCCACTCATGAAAAATAATTTTGCGTCTTGCATCTCTCTAAGTCTCATCGACTTCCTTTTTTGAATAATAAATTTCTTGCGCCTCATCCAGTGCAACTATTGTCGCTTGATATATGGGAGCACCTGTCCTCTCTGTTGATGGTTTTAAGTTTTATTTCTCTATTGTCGATGTGTTTAGCAATTTCAACTAGATTAATGTTCTAAAGTCTAAGTTTGACATTCATTCAATATTTTTTCCTCTTTCTGAGTCTCCATTTTCAGAACTCCTCATTTTTTCACTCCTGTGGATATTAGTTGATTGCTGCAGGTAGACAAATTATTTTCTTCTTCTTTCGTTGTTCTTCCTCTCCTTTCTTCTTGTTCTTTCTTTTCTTTTTTTTTTCTTTTCGCCTTAGACTTGTTTTTTAATTGGAAAGTAAGGATTCAATTTTTATCTAATTGTATCTATTTCATGCCTAAAAAATGTTGATAAATAAAAATCTAGTATTCATTAATTCAATCGTTTAGAAACCTGAAACATTTATTACAATATATTTATGTTTTTTCTTGAATTTGTATGAGAGGGTTAGTTTAATACATCGATATTTATGTCATGGAAATTTTTATAAATTAACTAAAGATAACGAGGTTTCAATTGAATGAAAATTTTCTATTCAAACCTGAGTTTATCTTGTTTTATTGTTATGTACAAACTAATAATGCGAGTAGAGTTGATCCTGACATTATTTCTACAAGAAAAATGATATCTCTACTGTGTGATTTTACTTCGGGGTTTTACATGTGGCAACGCAGTTGGGTGCCTTGGTAAGAGAAAATTTAGAGTTTAGGGTTTACCCATAGTATAAGAAGATAGTATTTTAGTTACAAAAATAAAATCTTGCATATTTTATCTCTTAGTTTATCTTTTACTTAGACTGCAACGTAGTCCCATAATACTTATATCACCACTATTTTCACATTGAAAAATGATTTCAATACTTCTTGATTTTACTTCGAGGTTTTACATCGTGACGCGGCTACATAGTTTTTGGTCTAGGTAAGAGAAAATCTAGGGTTTAGGATCCATAGAATAGGTAAATAAAATTTAAATTTACAGATTTTTTCTCCGAGTTTATCTCTTACCTGTACCGCAACATAGATGCCACAACAGAAGGTCTTGGAAGTAAAAAGCCGCAGAACTTATATAACCACTTTTTTACAAATTGTATTACAATTGTGTTGTTACTATTATTTAAAATTTAATTGTTCCAATTCTCTTCAATTCTAATGAATATCACATGCTATTATGCTAATTTTACGCGAAATGTTTAATAGGGCAAATTATTACACCCAAATTCTACTATGAATAAAAGTTAATCCCTGAAATAGTACGCTTTCTATGGACAGAATGTTTAAGCTATAAATATATAGGTGCGTTTCACTTTAAATTTTTTTATTAACAAGTGTTTTATTATTTTCAAAATATATTTTTTGTGTTAAAGATGGAATAGAACTCATAAGGAGATTTGTGGTGCGGTGGCACTCATAAACCTACCAGGGAAAGAAAAAACTCGAACCCCCTACAAAAGTCATCGACCAACCCCATTGAACTTACTAAAATCTGGTATAACTAATGTAACTTCATCATGTAACAAAAAATATTACAATTTTGATTAGGATCTATGTGAAACCGTGAAAATTTCATAATTTACAACAATGAAAGATTTCAGCATACATCCATCACTAAGACTTTCTCCTTATGATGGCAACTTCCATAACTAATCTACTCAATATCTTTAACAGCGTCCTGCAGCATGGAAGGTGGCAATAATGTTAGATGGGATGAAGAAAAATAGAATAAAATAAAATATCATAGAGGTTTATAGAGGACTTGCTGAGTTATGCATGGAGTATATAATCGAGTTCTGTTATTCTAAACATACACGAACTGTCTGGTTAATAAAGAAAAGCGGCCTTTGATGGATGGGCGTCATACCTTAGCAAGTTGGGTGACATAAGTTGCAGCTAGAGCAGTAGCCAAGAGGCCAAGGCCCAGAGTCCACAACTGACCATTACCTCCAGGTAAACCAAGATCAGATTCCTCTTGCTGAATAAAGCAAATAAAAGGTCCAAAGTTAAAATCCGATAATTCTTTTGTTTGAAAGATAAAATCCGATAATTCTTCAAATTCTAACTAAAAGTATTAACATAATGAGTATGGATGTGCTCTTAAATCACTTCCAAAGAAAAAGTATTATTCTTCAATAAGTAGAAAAGAATTACAGTCCTGACCCGAAAAATGTATAGAATGTTGTTAAGAGTTAAAACTGTTAGTTTCACAATGATAACAAAAAGGAAGAGACCAAATATGAAAGAAAGATAATTATGCCCTTTGGGAGGAAGACATAAATTCTGCTTCAAATTTTAATTTGTATATTGATTTGACAAGCAGGCCTCACACTTGGAACCCCTGATGTAACAAATCTCAGAGTCCCCTTGAATTCCATTAATCAAGTCAAAATTGAAATCCAATAATAGAAAATAGTGCTACTATCATAATTACTGTTAAGAATGCGAACTCGTGTTTTAACTCAACAAGTAATGCTTATTGTCCTAAATTAGTTTAATAAAGGAATCCAGTTTCATCTGTTAACCTTGAGTCCCATACCAGGAACACAAGAAGACCACTGTTCTCTTTAAAAAAGATTGGTTTTCTCAAATATGAATCACCTTTGCAAACGGGTTAAAATATTTTTAGACTTTAAAAGAACAAACATCAACACACAATTGTCCAAGAAAGAAGAACTAAAAGTCTAAAACCTTGAATCTATTCTCTTCCATTTGGCTTAAAATATTCATTTGTTTTGCAAATAGACAGAATATTTATTGAGAAACCCAAAATGTAACAAAGTGATCTTCAGGCATTGATTACTCAAGAAATCAATATTCGATAATCATTCCAAATTAGATTATATCTGATAAATTTTTGGGGATACAATTTAATTAATAAGGCCAGTACTTCCCTTTTTGAGGAAGTTGGTTTTCATTAATTCAAATAAAAATACAACAGAACCCGTAGGTTACATCGCCTCTATGGAGCTTCCCAAATCTCTAAATGAGGTAGGGTTACTCCAATTTTAGCTAGCTCATCAGCTATGCTGTTTCGCGTTCTTGGCGAATGAATCCAGGTAGAACAGTTCCTTTCTAATAAGTCTTATATTTCTCGGAAAACTGGAGTGAGCCTCCATGGAGGTGCTTCGGCTGTCCCTTGTTCTAAAGATACCTCCATTATCTGCTGGCCCTGGGTTACCCATGGAAGAACCGTCGATATTCAGTTTAATTACCCTTGTTTCTGGGGGCTGCCACTGGACTTGAGCTGGTGGTTGATACAAGACCCTTAGACCTGCAATTGTGGGCCATGAAGACCTGATGTTCTCTGAACTAAATTCCTGGAAGTCTTTTTTTGTGAGCAGCCAACTAATGATGCTGCTGTGAATTGAGATAGCAAGCGCATTGTAGTCCCTTGCTCCGCTATAGAATACTTTCTTATTTCTCTCCTCCCACACCGACCAAGGGATCATTCCAAGGGTAGCTTCCATCATAAGTCTTCCTCTTTTAGTGTAGGATATTCCTCTCAGATTGTCACGCCGCTAGATGATGCAAATCACAATCTTGATCTTTTGTAGCATGCGGCCTAGCTTCGAAATCCGTCTGGATGCTAGTCAGCCTCTCAGAAGAAGTTTAGCACAAGAACACTCCGTTCTTAGTGCTAGAACTTCTCTCTAAACACAAGCACAAAGGAGGACTCCGAATTTGGGAGGAAAGAAAACTTCTATTGAAGGATTGAATGAATGAGTGAAGTGAAGTGAAGTGATTTACAAACTCTTCTACAAACTATATATAGATTACAAAACCTCCCAAGGTTGGTGACACCTCTCAAACACTTCTCTAAGTGCTTGCCAAACAATGCCAACTCATGCCAACCTATAGATTCCCACTAACTCTATGAGTTGTTGCTAACTAGCAAGCACTTATCCCATGTGCTTGCCAACTCAATTGTTAACCACCAACTCTCTTAGTTGTTCCCAACTAGCAAACACTTATCCCATGTTCTTGCCAACTCACATTTGCCACATGACAAGCCTAGTCATGTGCCACCTCGTGCTCTACGTTATACAAGTGCCATATCATCCGCATCGTCATCGGATGATTGTTGGTCCCGCGCCTCTTTGTCGGTTGGTTGTCCATGCGCATTTGTATGCGCGTCCGCCCTTGTCACATGTTCGTATTCCATGCACATCAGACATTTTGGTATAGGGAAGTCGTGCCCCGTTTCATGCTCCCACCGCCATCAGGCAGACGTCCTCGTCTGCATACGCTCCTGATATGCCTCGACCACTTTCTCGAATTGTCAAAGTTGTGCTGCTTCATGCCAGGTAGCCTCGCTTTCTGGTTCTCTCTTCCACTTGATCAAGAATTCTGTGGAACGTGGCTTGCCTCTTTGACGTACCTCTCTATGAGTTATTACATAATCTACTTTCGTATTGAAAGTAGTGGATACATCAAGGGGTGCTTTAGGTTTTACAATTTTTTGAGGGTCGAGTCGGAAAAATAAGGTTTGATATTACTTACATGGAATACGTTGTGAATACGCATTCTCCGTAGTTACATATTGTATGCTAGCTTCCCAATCTTCTGAATAATGGAAAAAGGTCCTTCATACCTTTTTATCAAACCTTTATTCTTAGTCCTCAACAACCTGAATTGTTCCGTCCTCATCTTTATGAGAATAAGGTCTCCCACCTTGAAGTCAACATCTTGCCGCTTCAAATCCGCAAATTTCTTCATGCGCTTGCTGGCTTGTTGCAAATATGATCGGGCTAGTTCCGTCATTTCTTTCCAACACTTAAGTAGAAGGTGGGCTGCTGGACACTTGGTTTTTCCGAAATGATGTTTGCTGATACTAACGGTTGTTGGCCAGTTGCAAGTTCGAAGGGGCTATGCCCTGTTGCTTCACTTTTCTACATGTTATATGAGAATTGAGCCACATCAAGGAGCTCAGGCCAATTCTTCTGATTTGCACTGACGAAATGCGTATTCCTCAAGCAAGGCATTTATCCGCTCCGTTTGCCCATCCGTTTACGGATGAAAGCTGGTGGAAAGGTTAAGAGTAGTTCCAAGCAACTTAAAAAGTTTAGACCAAAACTTACCCATAAATCTTAGATCTCTATCGCTTATAACCGCCTCTGGCACACCCCAAAGCTTCACCACATGTGACAGAAATGCTTTGGCTGCCTCTTCGGCTGTGCAATAGTTTGAGACGGCTATGAAAGTTCCATACTTAGAGAATCTATCCACCACCACCAAAATGGAACCCAGACCTTTAGCTCGTCTTAGGCCAGAATGAAGTCCATGCTTACGGACTCCCATGGGCGCTTGGGAATGGGAAGAGGGTCCAGCAGGTCTTCGCCTCCCAACTTTGTCCTGTTGGCATACCAAACAGGTGCGCACGTACTCCTCAACATCAGCATAAAGTCCAGGCCAATAGTAGTGCCTAGACAAGAGTGCAATAGTCCTTTGGCCAGGATGTCCAGCCCACAAGGTATCATGGAGCTCGCGTAGGAGCTCCTTGCGTAAACCCTCATATTTTGGTACAAATAAACGCTTCCCTTTCGTGTATAGCAGTCCGTCGCTAACCCAAAAGCGTCTTGTTTCACTCATTATTACGGCTTGTTCCAAACGACATGCTGTGGCATCACTTCGCAGCCGCACACGGATTCGATAAAGTATAGAGGTACTAACCTGAGTCACAACGGCAATACTTGTGAAGTCGGCTTTGCGGCAGAGCACATCGGCAACATTGTTGGTCTTTCTAGATTTGTACTCGATTTCAAAGTCGAATTCTGCTAGGAAGTCTTGCCAACGTGCTTGCTTCGGGCTCAACTTCTTTTGTGTTAGGAAGTAGCTTGAGGCAACGTTGTCCATCTTTACCACGAACTTAGACCCCAATAAGTAGTGCCTCCAGGTGCGTAAGCAATGTACAATTGCTGTCATTTCCCTTTCTTGAACAGTGTATCGCTGTTCGGTTTCGTTTAACATCTGACTTTCGAATGCAATAGGGTGCCCATCCTGTTCAAGAACACCCCCAATAGCAAAGTTAGAAGCATCTGTAATTACCTCAAATGGTTTGCTGAAGTCGGCTACTTTCAGTACGGGTTCCTCCACCACAACTTGCTTCAATTTCTCAAATGAAGTTTGGCATTTGTTCGTCTAATGCCATTGCTGCTTCTTCTTCAAGAGGTCCATTAAAGGTGCCGCCACTGCTGAAAATCCTCTGATGAATCTTCTATAGTAGTTCACCAGGCCAAGGAAACTCCTCAAATCCCCAACCTTTGTTGGCACGGTCCACTCGGAAATAGTTTGAACCTTCTTTTGATCCATCCACATCCTTCTGCCGCCAATCCAGTGTCCGAGGATGGACAGTTCTTCCAATCCGAAGGAAAATTTTTCCCTCTTTACAAAGAGAGAATTGTCCCTTAACACCTTGAAAACCTGTTTTAGGTGTTTTACATGTTCCTCTAGGTTTGGGCTATACACCACAATGTCATCTAAGTAGGCGACTACAAATTTATCAAGGGTTAAAACACTTGGTTCATAAGAGTACAAAATGTAACTGGGGCGTTTGTTAAGCCAAAGGGCATAACAAGAAACTCGTATGACCCATACCTGGTTACAGAAGTGGTCTTTGACTCGTCTCCTTCCACAATCTGAACTTGGTAATATCCGGATCTCAAGTCCAACTTAGAAAATACTCTTGCATACTTCAATTGTTAAAAGAGATCAGCAATCAAATGAATAGTGTTATGAGTTAGGGGTAGTTTAGTAATTTTACTAAACTCTAGTTAGTTATTATTTGTTTATTGTGTTTAAGTAGTTTACTTATCCTCAAGCCATGAATGGCATTATTGTAATTTTGTATTTTCGGATTCTATTAATACATGGTTTAGGGTTGTAGGTCATTAAAACCTTACAACCTCTTTCTCTCCTTCTTTCTTCCCCTTCTTCCTATCTCTTCACCTTCCTCTCTTTTCCTATCTCCTTTCACTAAATTTAACATGGTATCAGAGCGGGGATTTTGATTTCAGCGATCTAGACGTATTTTGTCATTAGATTTTCAAGTTTGAGTTGCTGAATTAAAGTTTCTGCTGCTGGGCGATCAAAAAACAAATTCGTTTTTCTTTTTTTTCTTTTTCTCCTGCCATGGCTATAAGCTATGGTTTGTGCTCGAGTGAGTGCATTATGCACGCCGTACTTCCCAAAAGAAGGATTATTTCTTGAGCTGAAGGCTCGTGCAGCTGCTGCTACTACTGCTACTACTGCTGCTCGCTTACGGCGTCGTCGGATCGTTTAAAAATAAAAAAAAATAAAATTTTTTTTTTAAAGTGCTTCTGGAATCGTGCTGGAACTTTTTTAGTGGAAAATCGATCTTGGAAAGGGATTGCGACTGCTACTGACGTCGTCAGATTGTCGAAAAAAAAAAAATTTGTTTCATGTACCTCGAGAACCGTGCCAGTACTGTGTTTTGTGGAATATCGGTCTCAGAAAGAATTGAAGGGTGATTCGTAGTACTCAGGCGTGTTATTTCCAATTTTAAGGCAGACATCATAAAGTAGGGCTGGCGTCATCTTTTAGGGCTGACATCAGCAATTTTCTTCTTTGGTTATTTCTTCCTTGAATTCGGGTTATCTCTTCCGCTGGTATTCTCTACGGACTGTTTTGTGCAATTGTGTTGTTGGTATATTGGTGTGACTCGTCTATTGATCCGATTCTATTTTGCGGTTGGTTGTGAGTTACTTCTTTGCATATTCGGTGTTTGCTTGATTGCTATCATGTCAACTAGTGAAACTTGTGATTACGGTATGTCGGGTGGAGTTACAATACTTGCTAAAGATACTATTCAGATCACTGCATCAAAACTTAATGGTGAAAACTATTTGTTGTGGGCCTCTTCTATTAAAAAGTATTTGGGGGCTAAGATGAAAGAGAATTATATTCTTGAACTTCCCCCAGAGAAAATTACTATGATTTGGAGGGCTGAGGATTTGCAGGTTCAGACCTGGATCATTGGAAGTATAGATGATGATATCGATAAACAAGTTACGAGTTGTCTTACTGGCTAAAGATCTATGGGACACCCTTGCTGATATGTTTTCTCGAGAGAGAATTTTCATCGTATTTATAATTTGTATAAACAATTCTTTACTCTATCTAGAGGTGAAAAATCAGTAAGTCAATATTTCATTCAGATGAGAGGGCTTTTGCGGGACATACAGAATTTTCATCCCTAGATTCAGATGTTAGTGTTACAAGGCGACGAGAGAAATCCGGTAAATGTTGCTCGATTTCTAGATGGTGCAGGTTCGAGTTTGATAGTGTTCGAGCTCAAATTTTGGCTGCCGGAGAAGATAATATTACTCTAGAGGATGTGTATAATAAAGTTCTTAATTTGAGTCTACTTGCCTCTCTTTCGTCAAGGAGTTCCTCGGGAGAATAATTCTGCACTTAAGAGTGCAGCCACTTTTAATAGCCATAATTACTTCTCCAAAAGTAAAGGCAGCAATGACAAAGGTAAGGGTAAAGGTAATGGTAGAAAAGGAGCAGAAAATGTATGCACTGTGGCAGAAATAATCATGACTTTGAAAGGTGTTGGGACAAGTTTGGCAAACCAGTTTGGGCCAACACCGCTGGCGAACTGATTCGATGATTGATGTTCAAGATCCGATTGGCAGCAATGCAAGATTTTTTATCCAAAATTGCCAATCAACGGCCGTGGCAAATCAGGCTCCTCTTCTCCCTCTCCTATTGTGCCATCTCCTTCCTCATCCATGACCTCTACTACTTATCCGGTATTTTTCACTTCAGGTTTCTTCTCCCCGGTGGATTATTGATTACGGGGCATCCAGGTCACATGTCGGGTAACTCTTCACTATTTTCTTCTTTTCGTCCACTTACTACTCAAGAGGTTTGTTACTCTTCTTGATGGTTCTACCACTTGTGTTCTTGGTGAAGGAACAATTTCTATCACCTCTACTCTCACATTGCATTTTGCCTCCACTTCTGAGATGAAGTTGTGTCGCCCCGGTGTCTACCATGGCCTTTGTCTTACTTCCATTCAAAGTTAAGTCCAAGAAAAGTAGATTTCGTTTAGGCCTTACCGATTGGGTAGTCTTTTCACTACATGTCCGTACCAAGTTGAACAATGCCATAGAACTCATGCGCGGCTCTCCCCCATTGTACTTCTCCAGAAAGGAAGTTCAACATTTTCACCTTTTTCTTCTCAAGTCTCTTCTCAAACCTCTTTTTCTTTTCATCATCCTTTTGGTCTTTCGTGTTATAAGAGTTTTTAGAAACCACCTTTTTGGTCTTCCATTCATACTCCGTAAGCCTCTCAGCCGTGGACAAAGCTGAGGCCAAAGTCTTCACTTCCCGCCTCCTTAGTTCTTGCTCCGCCCAAAGTTTCAAACCAGCAAAGAAAGAAAAAAGTTTGTCCTAATTGGACATATCAGAAATGCATAACATTAGAGATGTAAACTTTTGTACGTACTCCTTTCGAGCATATTCTACATCCTCAGGAAAAAATTGAGCTTTCAATTCTTTCTTAAAATTATCCCATGTGTTTACGGTAGAAGTGCCTAATTCCACATCTGTTTCCCTTCTTCTCCACCACAAAAGAGCATCATCGACAAGGAACATAGAAACAGTGCTTACCTTTTGCGTTTCTTTGAGATCAGCAACAAAGAAGTACTTTTCTACTTGGTATAGAAAATTGTCAATGATTTTAGGATCTCTTACCCCATTGAAAGGTTTTGGTTCGAGCACTTTGATTTTGCTTGTTGCTCCATTCGTGTTTGCACCTCCGTTAGCAATAACACGCTCCAACAATACAAGTCTCGTCCGTAATTCATCCATCTCGTTCTTCATATCGTTCTTCACCTCATCTAGGTTTCCTTTGAAAACCGCCCTAGCACTATAGACGTTTTCTTCCAACGATTGAACCACTTCTGGACTTCCATTTCCAAAACTAAGGTTTTCACGAACTTGTTCTTCCAATTCAGAACAACAAGCCTCCGCCCTCTCGATTCTATCTTCAATAGTAGAAAAACGAAGTTCAGATTTAGACATTCTTTCCTTACCTTTGAGTTGAACGTTTTCTGCCTCTAAAGTTGCCATTGGATTGATTCCCGCTCTAATACCAGTTGTCACGCCGTTAGATTATGCAAAACACAATCTAGATCTTTTGTAGCGTGCGGCCTAGCCTCCAAGTCCGTCTGGATGCTAGTCAGCCTCTCGGAAGAAGTTTAACACAAGAACACTCCATTCTTAGTGCTAGAACTTCTCTCTAAACACAAGCACAAAGGAGGACTCCGAATTTGGGAGGAAAGAAAACTTCTATTGAAGGATTGAATGAATGAGTGATGTGAAGTGAAGTGATTTACAAACTCTTCTACAAACTATATATAGATTAGAAAACCTCCCATGGATGGTGACACCTATCAAGCATTTCTCTAAGTGCTTGCCAACCAATGCCAACTCATGCCAACCAATGCCAACTCATGCCAACCTATAGATTCCCACTAACTCTATGAGTTGTTGCTAACTAGCAAGCACTTATCCTATGTGCTTGCCAACTCATTGTTGACCACCAACTCTCTTAGTTGTTCCCAACTAGCAAACACTTATCCAATGTTCTTGCCAACTCACATTTGCCACATCACAAGCCTAGTCATGTGCCACCTCGTGCGCCACGTCGTACAAGTGCCATGTCATCCGCCTCGTCATCGGATGATTGTTGGTCCCGCACCTCTTTGTCGGTTTGGTTGTCCATGCGCATTTGTAGGCGCGTCCGCCCTTGTCGCATGTCTGTATTCCAGATCTGTTTTGTAAAGTTGCATTCTAGTAGAATGTGTTGTGGGGTCTCGTTAGCCACTCCACACAAGGGACACAAAAGTGAGGGGAGCGCCATACCCCTTTGGGCAAGTTGGGTTCTCATTAGGAACTTTAGGTGGAGTGCAAACCAAATGAAAAAATTTTGCTTGAGGGGGTGGCTGTTGCTGTATTTGAGTACGGCCAGATAGGCTGACTTACGTGTAAACTCTGTTAAATTTAGTGAAGGGAGATAGGAGAAGAGAGGAAGGTGAAGAGATAGGAAGAAGGGGAAGAAAGAAGGAGAGAAAGAGGTTGTAAGGTCTTAATGACCTACAACCCTAAACCATGTATTAATAGAATCCGAAAATACAAAATTACAATAATGTCATTCATGGCTTGACGATAAGTAAACTACTTAAACACAATAAACAAATAATAACTAACTAGAGTTTAGTAAAATTACTAAACTACCCCTAACTCATAACAAACTCCCCACTACCGCTTGGGATCCAGATTAGCTTATCTGATTGATGGGAGTCAAAGAAATATTTAGATAGTGTTTGATCCATGTTACCTCCTAAATATAGTGCTCCAGTTGAAGCTCCTCCCTATTCTCTCGTGTAGAAGCTCCTGGATTTTCATAGTGGGGTTTCTGACAGCCCGAAATAATCTTGGGAAGGCTTATTTTAAGGGGGAATTGGTGAGCCAAGTGTCATTCTAGAACTCTATTCGGTCACCTTTACCAGGTAAGAATCTGATAGAGGATCTGAAGTTGCTCCAGAGTTTAAAGATTGGTTTCCAGATTGCAGAGAGTCTACCCGTTGGGTGCCAGCCCAATATCCATTCATTTTCTTGGATGCTTAATTTTTTTCGAAGGAAGCAAGCCCATTGGGACAGCTGAGCCCTTGATTGGTTAAATCTCCAGCACCACTTGAGTTACAAGGCTTGATTAAGGTGTTGGATTCTCCTTATTCCTAGTCCTCCTATGTGCGTTGGTTTGCACACTTCTTCCCATTTTATGGGGTGATGCTTGAAGGCATCAGAATTTCCTCTCCATAGGAATTGCCTCAATAGTTTTTTCAAGATCCTTAGCTTAACTCTTTTGGGCTATGCAAAAGGGATAGCATATAGGATGGAATCCCTACGAGGCAAGATTGTATGAGAACTAGTCTCCCAACTTTCGATAAATGTCTCCCTCTCTTTCCACATTGCTAGCCTTCTTCTCATCTTTTCTAGCACCAGATCCCATAGATGCTTATGAGTTCTACCCTGAAATACTGGTAGGCCAAGATGGGTGATGGGTAGGTGCCCCAACTCACACCCCAAAGCTGCAGCTGCTTCCTGGCCTAGGTTATCTGGGGTGTTAATGCCTATAAGAGTAGTTTTGCTCCAATTAATCTTCTGATCAGTGGTTAGGTCCATGAGGATTATTCCCGCCTTTAATTTATGGATTTGAGATAGATTCCCTTCAATGAAAAGCATGGTATCATCAGCAAACTAGATGAAAGGTAGGAGCTCATCTAAAGGCCTGGTCAGCCAGTTTGAGTGGAAGAGCTGTCTGAAATAGGCAGTCATGCCTTCAACAACAATGTCAAAAAGGAGAGGAGATAGAAGGTCCCCCTGCCTAAATCCCCTCTTAACATATCAGCTAAGATTGCTCTATCCTGAAATTCTTCATGGGATAAGTATCTTTCTTCTTTTACTCTATCGAGTCCATCAATTTGTAGTTTCAGTAACCTTTTTTGTGCTTCAGCTGCTGCTTTTTGCAGCTTTACCCATTGAATAATTTCCTGCTTCAGCTTTTTCAATTTTTGGGGTAGGTATTGTATGGTGATTTATGTCCTGTTGTTCTTGCCACCATTTCTCTACATTATCACTGAAGGCATGCTCTGTCAACCATTTGTTTTCAAAACGGAATGGTTTCTTCCCCCATGCACTCAATTTAGTGTCAAGGAGTATGAGCCAGTGGTCTGATATCATTTAACCCAGTACCTTGCCCGTGGCATCTTTGTATAGATTAAGCCAATCTATTGATGGATGGAATTTGTCAATCTTAGATAACACTGATCTTTCCTGCTTTTTACCCCATGTGAAGGCTTTTCCAGCTGTTGGTATTTCCTCCAATTCGTGGGCTGCAATAAAATCATTAAAATTCCTCATTGTGGTGGTTATTCTCCTCGATGAGGGAGATTTCTCACTTCTAAACCTTGTGGCATTAAAATCTTCCGCTAGGAGCCAGTGACCCTTCCATCTATTTAATAGATCACTTAGCTCAGTCCAAAATTGACTTCTATTAGAGTGGGAGCATTGTCCATAGATTCCCCCTACACACCAGTTTTGATTTTGGATTTTATCACGAATTTTAAGACCAAGGCAATAAGCCCCTTCTTCAGATTCTTCAATTTCGATTAAGCCACGATCCTGAAAAATAAAAATGCCCCCTGAGGAGCCTATTGTGTTCACTCTGCTTTCTAGCCCGAGTGAGAAAAAGGTGAAATACTGCTTACTATTTCATCAGACATTAATTGGACTTTAGTTTCTTGCAAAATTACAAAAGATATTGCATTAGATGCTAATACATCCTTTATATTGGTTTTTTTAGAGGTCTGCCAAGTCCTCTTACATTCCAAGAAATAAGTTTCATTCCAACTCCTCGCCTCACTATATTTCCTCTGCCTCTGGGTGCAGGAGGTGGCCTTCTTCCAGCTATCCGTGCAGCGGTGGACTTCTTCCAGGATTTGGGCCAGACGCAAGATTGTAGCCCAGTCCTCAGAATATCTTCCAGTATTTTCGCCTGCACTTGCCAGCCATGAGGCAGTTGTTGGGTCATTGACATATCTATTGCGAGCTCGGGAGGTGGGTGCAACATCTCATGGGGGTGGTGCGTGAGGATTCTGTTTCTCCCTCTGTGATAAATCACTGGTTCATCCTCAGCCTGGTGGGACCACCTCAGGAATCACAGTCACATCAAAGCATATGAGTCTTGATCGCAGGGGTGGCTGAGTGCTTCTTCTACCTCTTCTGGTAACGAGGGTCCAGTCACTTTCATCTTCTTCGTTTGTTTCTACCGTAGTGCATAGCTGAACCATGTTCGGTTTGCTGAGATTCCCAATCTTCCTTCCTCTTTCTTCGATTCCACCGGAGATGAGTCCGGGAAGCCTCTCTTCGCCATCAGGTTCCGACACCTCAGAAGAGCCCATCACACCTAAGCATAATCATCTGGTGCATTGTACTAGCACTAGCATCCCTGTTCCTGCTGGAAGAATTCTTATCAACACTAGAAATTTGACAAACCCGAGGGGGAAGTGCACCATGAACCCAGAATTCACAAGCAAAGATCAGTCCCAGCTGGACACAGTTAGATCAAGTCGACTGCCAATGGGGCGTGGCAATGCAAGTTGAGAAGTGGAAGTTTGTCTTGGAGGTTTGCATGCCAAAGAACGATTCATCTTCATGTGTTATCCTGCGCCGTTAACTTTCCTGAGTCATTCTGGAAAATCTGCATCTGAATGTGGAAAATGGGCCAATACTTCCCTTAGATCACCTTTATAGTGGGGTTATAGTAATTCTGAAAATTTTTAAACGTTTGCCTTTCTTCTAATCTAATTCTCGTGCCCCTAAGGAGACTTGAACCCAAGACCTCCCATTACAAACCCCCCATGTGACAACTGAGTTATGCTCAAGTTCACCATTTATAATATTAATTAACACATGGCCTGGGACCCAGCTAAAACCTAGATGTTCAACAGGTTCAAATCAGAAGTGCTTGCATAAGGAAAGCCTGCACCCCCTAAGAAGAAGCTCGGCGCCCTCACACCCCTGCTGGGAAACAAAAAGATGGATGCATGGCCTTGCTTCTCTTCTATCTCAAAAGAAAATAGAGACAGGCCTTGGCATCCCGCTTCTATTTTCCAACAGGAGAAAGGGTCTCTACAATGCCCCCTGCAACAAGCAGAAGTAGAGGTCTATTTTGTTTGCAGAAACGGGACGAGACCTCACCCTCCATCTTATCATCTACCTCCCAGTTTTTGTAACAGAGACCAGGAAGAGGAGATAATTGTCCTTTCCCTTGACCCGTTTTCTCAATTGTTTTTCCAGATGATGTGTGATGACCTCATCAAACCCTGTTCATTGGGTTGAACCAGATCCAATCAAAGTTTCTGGGTTGAACTTAACATGGATCAAGAAATGCTATTTTGTAAAGAGAGGAGCTCAAGGACAGATAGGAGCAAAAAAATCATAAATAAAAATATCAAATAAATGCAGCCAAAAAATTGAAATATCCCTAACTAAAATTTCAAATATTTAGAGTCGCACAGTCAAAGACAGAAAACATTCTGCTTTGGCAAAGACATGACCCAGCATAATCCAACAAGTCTCAGACATGTCCAGAGCATCTCACCGAACCTCATCGTTTGAATAAAATTATCTGAAATTTTCCCATTCTTTTACAGCATTAATTTATGGCTGCCCTAAAAAAAACATGATTCATGGAAAGAATCATCACCACCATTTAGGGAAAATGTCAAGTTAACATGATTCAACTTTCAATAGAAAGAATCATCACCACCATGTAGGGAAATGCTAAGGATCAAAACATTTAATAATAACCCTGGGCTTGCACCACAAATAACTAGTAATTTCAGTTAGAGTTTCTGACATATAGGACTTCCATTTTGCAGTCTCTTCACCTTTAGGTTCATTCAACCAGGCGTAGACAAGTCTGCAGCTCAAGTTAGGTGTATTTCAGCTGGGGTTTGTTGCAATCATTAAAGAGGAGCCCAGCCTTGTGCAAAATGGCAAGCCACCTGGGAGGCCTATATCTCAACCTGATAACATGTTACTTTTTTATGACTTCTCAATGTGGAAAATCTTTCACATTCCAGGCTCTCCCTCACGTCCAGGCAACACACTTAACAAGCCTGGGATATCGCTACTAGCTCAAGTAGATGATAACTGGGTCTCCCCTCATGGAGTTCATAAATAAACCAGATCTCGTCTCATGGAACGCACAAAAAACTTGGTCTCACCTCATGGAATCCATAAGAAACTGCATTTCACATTATAGAGTACAAAACCAAACTGGAGGGCACGATTGGGCCACGGCCACAAATAGAAGCTGCTCTGATGCTATTGTTAAAGATTGAACCCGGTTCAATCCTAAAATAACTAGCCATTTAGGACACATAATGCTGAATCTTATAATCCATTAATTTTACTTATGATTTTCAAGATGAAACTTTTCCCCAATCAACAATATAAATTAAAAAATGTCTTCTAAATAAAAACAAAGATTGAAAACATGTTCAAACAAAAAAGCGTCACTTGCAAGCAAAAGATCCTTTCATTCTGCTAAGAAATAAAAAGCGAAAAAAAAGAAGAAAGTAATGCAAAAGAGAACCCACTTACAATGATGGCTCGCCCAAATGCACCAGCACTAACATATGCCCATGTTCCTGGGAGCATTCCCAACCAACTGCATCCAAAATGTCATGTTCAACATAAAAGTTTGTAGAATCAAGGACATTAATCTCAAGTTTGGACTAAAATAACAGGACAACCAATTTTAAACAATGGAGGCCATTCTCAGAAGCCGGAGTCGTTTCTCATGGGATCGAGTTGTACCACTGGCACTAGTGCATTGGAACAAGATCAGCCATGGGATTGAGCTGTACCACTGGCACTGGTGCATTGGAATGCGCAAGTAGACGACCTGGTGATGGGAGTCCTTAGCAGGTGTCAGGCTTCTATGTCAGCAGTCCTCAGGGGCAGTAATTAATGAGGGGGATTCTAAGCTTGTAAGTAGGCAAAGGATAAGAATTCAGTTCCATGGATGCTATTGGCCATCTTTGATAAAATTCCTGAGCTCTTGACAGAGAAGTTAGTAAAATGGTCCAAGATCCCAAAGGTCAGCAAATTTTAAAGGAGACAAGTTGGCAAAAAATGGAGCTGTTAAAACCTCCTTAGCCACCAGATGCACCCTAGACCTTTAGTACCAGATATGCACTCTGTTTTCGTTGAAAGCTTCTTTGTTGTCTATGGTCATTCTAAATGTCTTCGTACACTGCATTTTGATTCATTAGATTAACAAACGAGGAAATGGAGATTTGTCGCCTCCGTACACGAACTATACTGAAAATCCATGACTTGACCATTACATTGTTTACATGTAACATTATTAATTAAAATGCACCATCAAGTTATTTAAACCATCAGACGTACACCACATTATATATATTAACATCAACCTAAATTTGATTAGTTTAATATAAATAAACAGAAGGTAGTTATCCCATATCAAATGAGTGAAACATACAATCAATGATATAAATTGCAAAAGGCAATCAGGTGATAATAATTGCAATCATGGACGTTAAGCATCATATACTGATGAATCAGGATTAATAGAGGGTATATATTCACGAATTCTGATATTAGAAGCGGAGATGAGCTGAGGGAGGCGACACGGAGGAGGGAGGCGGCACGGAGGAGGGAGGCGGAGGAGGAGGGGCAGGCGGACGGAGGAGGGCGAGGAGGAGGCGGCACGGAGGAGGAGGCGGCACGGAGGAGGAGGCGGCACGGAGGAGGAGGCGGCACGGAGGAGGAGGCGGCACGGAGGAGGCGGCACGGAGGAGGGAGGCGGCACGGAGGAGGGAGGCGGCACGGAGGAGGGAGGCGGCACGGAGGAGGGAGGCGGCACGGAGGAGCGAGGCGGCGCGGAGGAGGCGGCGGCGGCACGGAGGAGCGGCGGCGGAGGAGGCGGCGGCACGGAGGAGCGGCGGCGCGGCAGAGGGCGGGCGGCACGGAGGAGGAGGCGGCGGCGGCGGAGGAGGGCGGCGCACGGAGGAGCGGCGCGGCACGGAGGAGCGGGCGGCACGGAGGCGGCGGCGGCACGGAGGAGGAGCGGGCACGGAGGCGGCACGGAGGAGAGGCGGGCGGCACGGAGGAGGCGGCGGCACGGAGGAGGCGGCGGCGGAGGAGGCGGCGGCGGCGGAGGCGGAGCGGCGCGGCACGGAGGAGCGACGCGGCACGGAGGAGCGGCGGCGGCACGGAGGGCGACGCGGCACGGAGGAGCGGCGGCGCGGAGGAGCGGCAGCGGCACGGAGGAGGCGGCGGCGGCGGACGGAGGAGGCGGCGCGGCACGGAGGAGCGGCGGCGCGGAGGAGGCGGCGGCGCGGAGGCGCGGCACCGGAGGCGGCGGCGGCGCGGAGGAGGAGGAGGCGGGCACGGAGGAGCGCGGCGGCGGACGGAGGCGGCGGCGCGGCACGGAGGAGGCGACGCGGCGCGGAGGAGGCGGCGGCACGGAGGGCGGCGGCACGGAGGAGGCGGCGCCACGGAGGAGCGGCGCCACCGGAGGAGGCGGCGCGACACGGAGGAGGCGGACGCGACACGGAGGCGGCGACACGGAGGAGGAGCCGACGCGACGGAGGCGACGGCGACACGGAGGAGCGACGACACGGAGGACACGGCGAGGAAGGAGAGCAAGGAGGCGAGCAAGGAGACAGCGGATTGCGACGGGTGATTCGAACCCCTCACCCTGTTGGAGAGAAACCAAGAATCCCTCGAACAAATGCCACAAACAATGGCTGGAGAGTGGTGGAATGTCGAAGCCAGTAGAACCATCGAGCCCAAGGCAGAGCTAGGGCTATTGGGGACTGTCACTTCGGAGATTCTTCGTTTACGGTGGAATACGATGCGACCAGAAGATACTTTCGCATCCTGCTGGTGACGGGAGACAAAAAATCATTCATTAGAATCCCAATCGAGGCTAGGGAACTGTTCGTGTCTCAACTCCAAATGGTAATGGAGGAAAAGCAAACAGCCTCAAAGGAGCTATGGTGGGAAGACTTGCAGTACACCATCTCAATCTTCAAAAGACGCAGTTGGGAGTGAAAGATCGCTCATTTTAGGGCAAGGAAGGTCCTATGATCTATTGTGCCTGAGTACGGTGAGAATGAAGTCTCTCCATGGACTAGTACCCAGGAATCGATGCGAAAAATCTTGCCTCGGACTCTAAAGGAATACTCGGGCCTTACCATGCATCCTAAACCAGTCGAAGAAGCTCGGAAAGATGTTATCTGTGTTAGAAATAACTTGCAGAGGGAAATGGAAGCCAGATGGGAGCGTAAAACGCAAACATTAAAACATGCTATTGTAGCAAAGATTGACTGGGATCTCAAGAAGACGGCCGATCTTGAATCCTGGCTGCAACAACGATGGGAACTGCCCTATCAACCCCGAACCTCATATTTAGGGCAAGGAGATTGGCTAATCAGTACGGAGGATGAAGACTCGAAAGAGAAAGTGCTCCGTTGAAACCAGATGGAGATACAGTGCTGGGGAGTGAGACCCTGGGAATCCACAAAGCCAACAGGACCAATGTCGATTTGGATTCAAATCTGGGGGATTCCCATTGAACTATGGGAGGCGGAAACAATGCGACAGCTGGCGAGTTCATTTGGATCGATTCTGGAACTGGATGAAGAATCGATTGATGGGCAGAATATGCCATATGCTACAGTGCGTGTTCGTCCACATCAGTGGCCGGTCAAGGTTGGAGAAAATTACTTCGCAATCCTATTACGACCAGAAAGTTTCGAGCTGACTCGCCCATGGGTACTTACTGTCCTAATTATTTGGAACCCCAATTTTATATCTGGACGACACTCTTATGTGGGTACTTACTGTCTCTCTCTGAAATTGCAGGACCTTTCTAATTACAAAACATGGTGCATTGGTGGGGGTATGGACCACATACCTACAATGGCAGATCGGAACTCTGGGAAGAGCTATTAGCAATGATGTCTCGTTGGGGTGAACTGTGGCTTTTTGGAGGAGACTTTAATGCCATAAAGGCAAGGAATGAAAGATCCCCTCCTGCTGAATCTTTCACTGCAACAATGAGAGGATTTACGGACTTTCTAGGGGCATCCGAATTCATCGATCTTTCAATGACAGGGAAAGCTTTCAGATGGAGTAATGGAAGGAGAAACCCCACTCTATCACGGCTTGATAGATTTTTTTGCTCCAACTGCTGGCTGGACTTATATCCTAATGTGAGCTGCAGGGTAATCAGGAAATCAATATCTGATCATTAGCCTATCCTATTAGACTCAAATTCTGAAAATTGGGGTGGTGCACCATTCCGATTTGAAAACTATTGGTTAGAGGAAGAGAATTTCTATCAGAAGGTGGACATGTGGTGGAATAATTTAAATGATATGGGACCTATTGGAAGGAGATTGGTCAGGAAACTGAAATTGCTGAAGCAAGAGCTTCAAAATTGGTCAAAAGATAATAAGGTTGCTTGAATGGCAAGACGTGAGGCTCTAAACAGTCAAATTGATGTACTTGATCAGTTTGAAGAAACCAGGACATTAAGTGATGAGGAGATCGATACAAGACTCTCGGCTCTAGTAGAACTGAATAATATTCTACGAATGGAGGCAATATTGTGGAAACAAAGGGCCAGGCATAAATGGCTTTTGGATGGGGATGGAAATACGAAGTTTTTCCATGCAATTGCTTCACATAGACGAAGGAAAAATAGAATCTCCTCCCTTACTATCAATGGAGAGGTTACTTTTGAGAGAGACACCATCATAACTAGCATTGTGGCTCACTTCACAAGTCTCTATACTGAAGAGTGCACCAAAAGACCACGGCTAAAGGGGATTTTCAGTACTAAACTGACTAAGGAACTTGTTGTCATGCTCGAGAAGCCATTCTCACTTAAAGAGATTGATATTGTTGGACAGGACATGCCTAATAATAAGGCTCCTGGGCCAGATGGCTACAACAGAGAATTTTTCAGGAAATGCTGGCCTATCATCCGTAATGATGTGGTTGTCCTTCTTAACCACTTCTATCATCATGGTCTCACTTCAGCAGCCCTTGGGGCAACTTTTGTAACCCTTGTCCCTAAGAGAGTGTGTTCTACAAGTGAATGACTTCAGACCAATAAGTCTAGCAGGTGGCACCTACAAGATCATAGCAAGACTCCTGGCAGCAAGACTTCAAAGTGCTATGGGACATGTTATCAGAAGAGAACAGCACGCCTTTATTAAAGGCAGAGAGATCATGGATGAAGCTATGAATGCACATGAGATTGTTCATCTTTGTCAGCGATCTAGTGAACCACGGGTTATCCTCAAGCATGATTTTGAGAAAGCATTTGACAACATTTCGTGGCGCTATGTTATTACTATGATGGAACAGCTGGGATTTGGTAAGAGATGGCAGAAATGGATCATGACCTATCTTGCTTCCACTAGATATTCCATACTTATTAATGGAGGCGCGCATGGTTTTATTAAACCAACCAGAGGTCTTAAGCAGGGTAATCCTCTTTCACCAATGCTTTTTAACATTGTTGGTGAGGGGCTTAGGTGTTTATTTCACGTTGCTAAAGGCTGGTTAGAAGAAATAATTGATAGAGACCACTTGCATGCACCGTTGGTTCAATTTGCTAACGATACAATCGTATTCAGTAAGGGTACTATTGAGCAACTGAGAGTTGTCAAGAGCATATTGATCTTATTTGAACTAGCATCAGGGTTGAGAATTAAGAGGGCCAAGTCTTCCATTTTTGGCTTTGCAATTGATGATATCAGACTGAATGAGATGGCTGATGCCTTAGGCTGCAAGGTGGGCCAGTTACCAGCTACATATCTGGGCCTCCCATTGTACATCAGGAAAGCTCCACGTAACTTATGGGACCCAGTCATAGAAAGTTGCATAATAGGCTGAACACATGGCAAGGTAAGCTCCTCTCAAAAACTAGCCGACTCACACTAATTAAAGCATGTCTATTGGGAATCCCAACATATTTCCTCTCCTTTATGCAATGCCCTATCTCTATAGTGAATAATATAGAAGAGATCATGAGGAACTTCTTGTGGTTAGGATCTTCTGATAATTCGAGGTTGCACCTCATTAAATGGGATAACGTTTGTCAATCAATAAAACGTGGAGGTTTGGGTATAAGAAGGATCAAGGAGATGAATGAGGCATTGTTAATGAAATGGTTATGGAAACTAAATAGAGATGATGATAAAACATGGAAAAGACTAGTGGTTGGCTCTCTAAACAATGGGAATAGTCGATGGTGGCTTGAGGCATCAGGCTCTTGGAGGCTTTCCCCTTCTTAGAGGAGAATAATCGAACTCCTCCCTCACTTCAGGCAGCACATATCAATCCAGCCTAGTAAGGGAGATAAAACCTTCTTCTGGACTGATACTTGGTTAGGAGACACCCCTCTTTCAGCAAGGTTTCCTAGAGTCTATCTACTAGCTCGAAATCAGAATTGCTCCATTAATGATTTAACACCCTTGGGGCAACTGAAGGATATTAACTGGAGTGGACTGCTTCGAAGAGCATTAAGTGATGAGGAAGCAACTGAATTTGCTGAGCTACAAGATGAATTGGGTGGTATTTATTTGAAAAGGGATCAAGATGAATTAATATGGAAGCCCCACCCCCCATGGGGACTACTTTGTCAAATCCTGTTATACATGCCTTGCTGGCCATGGCACTCTACCCCATATTTTTGCTGCTGCTTGGAAACTTTCATGTCCCAGGAAACAAAGGTTCTTTGCATGGTGTTGCCTGTGAGATCGACTGCCAACTCGTGACCTCTTACTAAGAAGGGACATGCAATTGCAATCCAGCCTATGCCCCTTGTGCAATGAGGTGGAGGAAAACATTAATCTTTTACTTTTCCACTGCTACTATAGTTGGAGGGTATGGATATTCTTTCTTGGAAAATTTGGTGTTGACATTGTCATGCCCCAGAATTTCTATGGCCTTATTATGATGACTAGCTCCCTTGGACTCCACACCAAAGGGAGATTAATGCTAAAGTGTTGCCTTGGATTCATCCGCTGGTTATTATGGAATGAGAGGAACAATAGAGTGCTCTCCAATACTCTCCAATACTTCCAAAGGTTGGAGGGATACCTGTCATACTATTCTCTTTCATGTTGCGGGTTGGTTGAAGCTGCTGAAGGAATTTAGAAGTACAGACCGTAATACTATTTGGGTATCATGGGCAGCACATGCCTAGGAGGGTGACCAGAACCCAACCAGAATTCAATCTTGGCAGCCTCATCCAGATGGTTCCTATAAGCTAAACTTTGATGGCTCCTTCATGGGCAATCCTGGACCTACGAGTATTGGGAGGCTCATTCGGAATCACCACGAAGATGTTCTTCTCACTTATGCTGGCCCAATTGGGATAGCTGATTCAACTATTGCTGAGGCAAGAAGCTTACTTCAGGGACTAAAATGCTTTAAGGAGGCCCACCTTGTTGGACCTTTTCATGTTGAAGGAGACTCCAAAGTGATCATTCAGTGGTGCAAAAATAACATTAGGCCACCTTGGAGAATGCGCTCCATCATTAATGAAATACATGACCTTTCTTCTATTGTAATTGTTAGATTTAGTGAAGGAAGATAGAAGATGAGAGAAAAGTGAAGAGATAGGAAGAAGGGGAAGAGAGAAGGAGAGAAAGAAGTTATAAGGTCTTTATGACCTACAACCCTAAAACATGTATTAATAGAATCCGAAAATACAAAATTACAATGATGCCATTCATGGCTTGAAGAGCAAGTAAACTAAACAATAAATAAACAATAACTAATTAAAGATTAGTCAATTTACTAAACTACCCCTAACTCTTAACACTCCCCCTCAAGCTGGAGCATAGATATCATGAAGGCCCAGCTTGGAGAGAAGGTACTCAAATTCTTTTCTTCGAAGACCTTTAGTAAGCCGATCAGCCAGTTAATCTTTAGTATTAACTTGTAGAGTGTGCACAAATCCCAAAGGCGGCGGTAGTAGCGATAGAGATAGCAATAGCATAAAGAGGGCTTTATGAACCCAAAGAAAAGCAAAATAACACCTTCTCGAGCAGCACCAAGCGTGTAGCACACTTAAACAAACAATATTACCGATCACCCTTTCCGCGGCGGTGCAAAATGATCCTAGCAAGATGAGTCGAACGACTCAAAGAAGACTGAGTCGAACGACTCGAAGATGAGTCCAACGACTCAAGAAGACGAGTCCAACGACTCAAAGAAGACGAGTCCAACGACTCGGCGAAGACGAGTCCAACGACTCAAGAGTGATGAGTCCAATGATTTAGCAAGTATCAAAACCCTTTTTAAGGGCGAGGGTTGTGCATCCAAAGACTTACACAAGAATTTACACCATTCGCCTTGGAGATAATGGCGGAAGAAAGAAATATTGAACCTTTAGCTTCTAACCACATAATAGATAATGTCAGCAGCACCAGTAGCAGCACAAACTAGAGCGCAGAAACACCAGAAAACCCATCTGGCACGATTCCCGAGGCAGTGTAATAATACGAGTTTTGTGTACCTAGAAGCTCTGAAACACGTTCAGAACTACCTGTGACTAGAAGTGGCATATTTTCGCAGCACAAAGACTTTTTTTTGTTTAGCATGAATCCTGAGGCAGTGTAAAAATTCAATTTTTTTTACTAGGCGCGAGAGTAGCGATCACAGAATCTGTGTTTGTACGAACCCAACAGCAAAGACAAAGGATCACCCTTTAGGAGTAAACCCATACGCACAACACTTCAATCGGTAGAAGCCATTATCAAGAGATAATGGTAGAAGAACACAGAAAAGAGACAAACTTTAACGATCTCCCAGAATTTAAGACCTTTCTAAAACTTCTAACTTGTACAACGAGCTTCGAGGAAGAAGATCCCATGACCTCTGTAAGTGACGAGTCGTCACATACAAAGCCACTCTGATACCATGTTAGATTTAGTGAAGGAAGATAGAAGATGAGAGAAAAGTGAAGAGATAGGAAGAAGGGGAAGAGAGAAGGAGAGAAAGAGGTTATAAAGTCTTTATGACCTACAACCCTAAAACATGTATTAATAGAATCCGAAAATACAAAATTACAATGATGTCATTCATGGTTTGAGGAGCAAGTAAACTAAACAATAAACAAACAATAACTAATTAAAGTTTAGTAAAATTACTAAACTACCCCTAACTCTTAACAGTAACGAGCTGGAATTATGTTCTTAGGAGTGCAAATAATAGAGCTGATGTATTAGCCAAGCAAGGGTCAATGAATGGACCCCGTAATTGCCCTCAGATTGTAAAGGCCGCTGGGCCTGTTCTGTAATTAAATAGCCTAAAGGCAATGGAATAAAATGACATACCAACATTCAAAAAAAAAAAAAAATAGAGGGTATATATTCAAACATAATATGTGAGATGAATGAGGAAAACTTAGGAAAGGAAAAGAACTTGATAGTTCTTCCAGAAATACATAAACCACGTTCCAAAATATTATCATAAAACGCGTAAAAAGGGCTTCGAAAAGTTTCTCATTCAAAATATTTTCTAAACAATTATTGTGAAAATAAGTTGCTTTTTTACAAAATTTCCATTTTATGCAAGATATACCAGGTTTACAGAACTCTTTTTTCTCAAAACCGGGAATGGAGTAATGCAGGTTCTTCTCTCAAAATCATGTGCTCTATTCAACTTCTTTTCCTTAATAATACAACTAGTGATATATTTAACTGAAAACCACCTTCTCTACTAGTATCATTTTTATCTCCAGCACAAAACCTTAGCAAACCCAAATCATGTTCAGTGATCCTCTAGAAGAGTCCACAGGGCAGGAGTGTCCATAAAAGAGAACCATTCAATTTTCCATTCTTCATTTATTCAACCCTGTATTGCTTCTTAGGTGACAATTTAATTCTTGTTTTACAAAAATTTTAAAAAAGCAGCAGTGAGTGGACACCAACCTGCCCAAGACATATGGTACAAACTTTACTGAAGTCAACCCATACAGGTAGTTTCCCAGTGAAAAAGGAAGTAATGGACTCAAGCGAAGAAGGGTCACAACTTTGAAACCATTCTCTCCAATAGCTCTGTCAATAGCCAAGAACTTTTTATTTCCCTCTACCAGTTTAAGAATCCTATCACGGGCAAAATATCTTGCGATAAGAAAGGCAACAGTTGCTGCTACCTGAAATGGCAAACACAAGTAGATAAATAACAGCACTAGTCAATCAATTTCACAAAAGCTAACACAAATGCCTGACACAGTTGAACATAGACGCAAAAACCATTTCCCTGAGAAAACCAGATACTGGTCTATAGACAATATTATTGCTGTTTTCTTCAAAATGCTAATGCTGAAAGAACTCATCTTACAGTTCCACTAATGGAGACAATGATAGTTCCAATAATATTGCCAAACAGAAGCCCTGCCGACATGGTCAATGGTATAGCTGGAATTGCAAGAATCTAGCATTACATAGAAATCAGAGAGTGAGAGCAATAATGCAGGACAGTAAGAAATGTGCAGTCCAAATAGCGCTTAGGGTGGTACTACTTTTTTAAGAGTGCAGAAAGTTGAGGTAGTAAATATACCTCCAATCCTGCATAAACAGCAACAAATAGAGCATATCCAGCAGGACCGTAGCCTGTTCCCCCACAGGAAACTCTCATAAGTGCATAAATTACTTGGCAGTTGATGTAGATAGACATATACTGGAGAAGGGTAAACGAGCTCTTTGACTACATAAAGCTAATAATTCAGAGAAAAACCAGCAGCAAAGTGGTCATAACAGGGAAATGATTCTAACTGGGTACTAGTGAAAGATAACCGCAGATAGAGAGTGATAAATGCAAAGAGTAATCTTGAGATGCAGTAAATAATCAAGTTATCATCATAGAAAGAAAAGACCTAATCAAGGAAATCATCTTTCGAGTTTCCTAATAAATACGGAAACAAAAAATCTCCAAAGCATAAAAAGATATCTGAAAATAGCAAATTTCAAAATAAACCTGAGCGGGTATCACAAAACTACCTTCAATAAAACCCGAAAATTGCGTTAAGAAAGCATTAATCTGATCTTTATAAATGTAGCCGACGGACCCGAAACCTCCCACAACACCCACAAGCAATAGGCCCGCCAAAATGGTCCCCTTGACAGCAGTATCCCCCTCTACTCCCTCATCTTCTCCGTCGTCGTTCCTAGAATTGTCAGCTCTGGGATTCTTAAAAATATTAGAAGAGGACACCTTTTGAAGGGTCGGCTTCTTGGTCTGTTTAAGGGAAGAACAAGGCCTGAAACCATGAAAACGCTTGTTGGTTCTGAAGCTGAAGAGGAATGAATGAGGACTAAGAGAGGAAGAGAGAGTGGGCTGGAGGAGAGTGGTGACAGAAGAGGAGGGATGTATATTTAGAGTGCGCATTTTAAGCAGATGCGGGTGTCCGACACAGGAGGAAAGAAAAGAGGGAGATTGCCATGTAGAAAGCAGGAGCAAAGTGAGAGGGAGTAGGATATACGGATTAAAAGTGTGGCTTGGGAGATGGGGGAGGAAGCAGCTGCTTTGGTGAAGTGCCTACGGAAGAATGTAGGGAGTCCACGTGGCGACTTCTGAACCAGTTAAGCATGGACACGAGTGACGTGAAAGATAAACTGAATTAATGCAATAAACAGCCAAACTGCGAATAAATTGCCGAATAAAATCTAACAGCATAGATGCTTGGTGAGAAATCTGGAAACCGGAAGATTGGGCACACAGGTGAAGCAGCCCGTCCGCAAGGACGAGGTCCCGGGAATATGCTTTACATACAAAATAATGATCTTGTACGATCTTATTGATGGGTAAACTGCAGATCGTAAATTGAAGTAATTCATAGATTATAGTCATTTTGAAATATTGGATTGGCGAATAATTTTATCTATAAAAAGAAAAGAAAGATGAAAAATATTTCTCGTGTGTGTGGGACTAATGAATTGATGGGGAGAGTGGTAGTGTGTAGGTTTTATATATGGAGTTGTGGAGCAATTGGATTAGAAAGAGAATTTTTCAAGTATGTTTATAAAGTGGTTGACTTGGGACTTTTATTTTCCATATCATGCACTGGGGTGCATGATCTGAGTTAGGAGGATGTTTAATAGATGGATTGGAATTTTGGTACTTGAGACTTTTGCATTTATTTTGTTCCAAGACGAGCAAAAGGTTAAGTTTGGGGTGTGATGTAATATGAAAAGTGTATACACTATCAATTATTTATTAATTATTTTTTCTTAATATTTTTGAAATATTGAGTACTGATTCGTAGCCAAGGTGTCTGGAAGCTATTGCAAAAAAAAATAAATAAATGGTGCAGATTAGAGCAAATATGAGTAAAATAGGAATTATATTGAAAAGTAGTTTGGAGACCAACGCTATTAGCCTTGTCGGGGCTTTCGTAGAAGAACAGCGCCATTGGCGTCTCTTTGGGTGGCTATGGCAATGTTTTGCAGTTTCCTACTCGAGGTATGGTTCTTCCATCTATTTAAGACAATTTTTGAGGCATTTTGAAGGGTATTTTCGGGTGATGTTTTGACCTAACTTCCCCACCCAAAAGGAATCGAGAAGTGTTGAACGTACAAGTGCAAATTAGGAGTTGACTCGGACTGGAAAACTTTTGGGTTTGCTCTATCTTTTGTTAAAAGTATCTTTATCATTCCACTTTTAGTTGTAATTTTTTAGTTTGTTTGATCACTTTATTGGCATGTTTGCTTCTCTATTTCATGTGGTTCGTACATTGTAATAAGCAATGAGTAATATTTCTCATTTTTAGGGAAAAAAATGCAAGTCTTTGAAATTAATTGCAATTATTCAATGTGAGATTTGGTCTCTTTGAGTTTAATTGTGAATTGTGGATGATTATTTTGTTCTGGATTGGTTAATTCTAATGGTTATTTTTCGTGCTTTTTTCATTTTTAGGTTAGACTTAACATAGGTTTGGGCTTAATATGTTTATTCCATGCACCCTTTCTTGCTAAGTTTTATATGTTGGATAGTTAGTTTTTAATTTGTAATTTTAGGTGACTAGGTGAGGTTAGATTGTTTTTGTATTTTACATGTGGTTGCTTTTGGTTGCTCAAATTAGAGTTATTCATGACAATTTGTGTACCAAGGATAGTTCTAGGACAATTGGTGATTTAGGTGCATGAGTTGGGTTGATTTGGCACTAGTCAAGATTTACAAAGTTGAATATAATCTTTAACAAGTCATATGTCTTGTGAAACACAATAATAAAGATTGTTACTCTATAAGTTCTCATACCTTGCTTATTTGATGTTTTATTCACGACTGCTCTATATGTTCTCATACCACAATAATAAAGTCATATGTCAATTATGACTTTTGAAGATTGGGCACACAGGAGAAGCAACCCGTCGACAAGGACAAGACCCTGCGAATATGCTTTAAATCCAGCAAAATGATCTTGTACGACCTTATTGATGTGAACCACGCCAACAATGTGACGAAACCCATAATCAAAGATGGACGAAGAACTCAAGAGAAGCAAGAATGAATGGAAACCGTGACCCGTTGCTTAGTAAAGTAAGAACCTTGGTATAGTGAAGACGCCATAAATGGGATGGAGAAATCCATTTGTTAAGTCAGGTTGAATGCCATAAAAAGCCCTGATAAGTTCAAAAATCATTTCTTCAAATACCCAAGAAGAGATCTCAAGCAGAACAATTGAATTAAGTTGAAATTTTTGTCCCTACATTTTTCACACGTAGACCTTAGAATAACTATAAAACGTGTAAAACTCTTAGCCTAGCCCTAATAAGACTCTTAAAAAAGAAACGAATCTCGACAGATATACATCCAAATATAAAAGTTGCCTAACTAAGATTCCTTAACCATGAAGGAATATAATTAATAAAATAATGAAACCCATCTAATCAGTCTTCAGAACCCTAATTTTGTCCATGGGTCCTCCTTAGGTTTATTTCAACTTAATTACGTCTCTAATGCCTCTGGAGCATAAATCACAACTTGGTTAGGGTATTGATGCTTCTAGAATGTGATTAACTGTCCCTAGATAAACCCTGATGAGTAAAACTAGCCTTTGGTCATCATCTAAAATAATGTGTTATCTTGTTGGTGAATAGCTCATTGGACATTGTTATTCAGCTCTTCTTGGACCTCTCCTTGCTCGGGCCCTCATTATTTGCCCAATTAGAACTTTAATTAGATCTTGAGTGTGCACATTCTTTGTAGCCGTGGTATCCTCATCGTTCTCCCCCTCTTGAAGGGAATTTGTCCTCAAATCCAGATGGTATTCCTTTCAGTAACACACCATTGAAATCTTGCAAAGAGAAACCACAATAGTAGGCAAAATGGGTCAAGGTTGTTAGTATTGAAATGGGTCTCCTTGTACAAGCATACAATCATTGGCTGTTTTGTGAAAAACCTCCTCTTTACCTCACTAGTTCCCTCATAGAAACTCATTTTATTCTCTTTTTTCTCTCTTGGTTTCTCTCTTGGTTTCTCTCTAAACTCTCCTCTCTCACCCATTTCTTTTGTCATTATCTCACTGGCTGAGCTCACCCTCAGCTCTTTATCTTTTGTTTCTTCACTCATTGTTTTACTCTCACATTCTATTTGTTCACGTGTTTTGTTTTGATCACTCTACTTCTTTATCTCAATCTCTCCTTTCGTTTCTCTCTTTTTTTTAGGTTTTCCTTTTCTTCTCTCTTTTCTCTTCTTTTATTTCACTTCTTGCTCTTTTCTCTCATTTTCTTTTACTCTTTGTATTTCTCTCCTTTTCTTTTTCTTCTTTTGCATTTCTCTCTTTTTCATATTGTCATTGGCTTTTCTCTTTTTATCGTCTTGCACTTTTCTTTCCTTTTCTTATTCTTTTCTAAAAGGAAAATGCTAGTTGCACCTATGCACAATACCTATATGACGTACCAGCCTATTCAAAACACAATTGCCTAGGGATTATCCTTTAGAATTTACGATTTTATAATATAAAATATATTTTTTTTATTTTTTTAAGTTTTTCAATCTGCTGGTACCTAGATAGGTACTGCATCTTAGGTGCAACTAGCATTACTCTTTCCAAAATTAGCTTTAATGATGGCCATCTCCATCTCTTTAAAATACTGGTCAACACTCTGGATACCTTGGGGAACACTTTGCTGCGTGAGATTAGTAATGGTTTGGTACAAACGTCTCCTCATCACCCTTTTCATTTCATAACATTTTCAATTGGGTGTTCTCCTTTCCTCCACCTATTACTACACAATTGATCCCACCACACAATAGCGTAACCAATAAACTCTATAACCGCTAGTTTTACCTTCTTATTTTTGTAGTAATTGTGATGGTAAAAAATGAATTCCATTTTCTTTTCCACTCAAGATAGGCTTCCGCATCACTTTTCCCTTGAAATGCTGAGATTTTCATCTGGATACTTCCCAAATTGTAATCTACCTAGTTCCTAACTTCTCAATCCGTCTCCTATGGTTGTCCATTGAAAATCTATCAAAGTCATTCACCAATTCCTCCCTTCCATAGCCATCTACTTCTACTAATTCTCTCAAATGCACCTGGTTTCTTCTATGAACATTAGCACCAAATTGTGGCTGCCCCCTGTTGAGCTCCATCTTCAACTCTATAAAACCTCTCACGACAATGCTCTAACTGTTCCCTCAACATCTGCTACATCTCCTTCATTAACACTTTGTAATTACAGATAAGGAAAAGAGGATCGTTGACCTTCTTCGTTTGTGCTTTTCCACTAGTAGAAATTTCATCTTTAGGGGTGGTTCAAAACTCGCCCCTAATGAGCCAAAACCCACCCCTATTACCATTAGTGGCGGTCCAATAGCTGCCTGTATTAATGGCGTACGAAAAGAAATTTACAGAAGGCAAAGACCGCCTCTAATGAAAGAAAACCCGTCTGTATTCCTAGAAAACAATACCGACGACATCCAACTGCCTGTGATAAAAAAAACTTAATACGGACGGTTTAGTATTGTCCGTGATGATTTTTTAGGGGCGGTCTCCGAAATCACTGTATAAAATTTTTAGGGGCTATTCATTCAATAGCCCTTAAAAATCATGGTTTTTAGTTTAATGTTAGGGGGTGGTCCCCGAAATCATCCTTAAAAATTTTTAGGGGCTGTTCATTCAACCGCCCCTAAAAATCATGATTTTGGATTTAATATTAGGGGCGGTTGTGACCCTAATACGTTTTTTTAATTTATTTTTTTCTATGTTAAACCTATAAAGTTAACACTAAACATTAATTATATAGCTATTCTATACCATACAATGCCAAAAATTCACCATTCTCCTTTCATTTAAACAAATTTCATATATTCAAACAAACATCAAGAACATTGATTCATCAGTTCTAGTGTTTCCTCATCTTCAAAAGGGGAGGCAATCCTAATCCACCAATTCTTGTGTTTCCTCATCCTCAAAGGAGAGGGATCATGATCCATCGACTCTTGTGATTCGTAATCTTCATAGGGGAGGGAATCCTTTGGTGGCACTCGTGAAGGGCCTAAAACAATGGGAATAAAAATGTCATGTAGCATGTATATACAAATCTGTACAAGGCAAAAGTGGAATAATTAAAGTTGCATATATACCTACTTTAGACCGCTTTGGAGATTGATAATTAGGGAACAAGATTCTAATGTTAGGAACCTGTGAAGGGCCTAAAACAAAGGGAATTAAAATGCTGTGTTACACATATATAAAATATGTACAACTCATAAGTGGAATAATTAAAGTTACATATATACCTGCGTTAGAGTCCTCTAGAAATTGATACCTAGGGAACAAGACTGATCTAAATGCTCTAAGGGATATCGTTGCTATAATCCCATAATAAGAAAATGGTTTGTTACACCTCATGTTACATTCTTTGATAATGTCACTTACTATAGTGGTCAGAATTCTGATATTTTTCTGCCCTCAGAATAGGTTCGTCATGAGACTCCCAGTGTAGCTTTGCCCCTCTCTTCAGCCCTCCCACTCACTTCTGAGAATACGAGATCAGGTCAGTCTCCTTTTGAATTTTCTGATTTACATCTTCTCATTGTTATTAGAAAAGGTGTTCATTCATGTACTCACACCCTAATTCATGTTTTGTTTCTTTCGGAAAGTTGTCTGATTCTTACAGATAGTTTTTCGCTGCCATTTCTTACGGATGGTTTGTCTGTTTTTAAGGCTCCATCAATTCCTATTTGGCGCCAAGCAATGCTTGAGGAGGTGGCTGCCCTTGAAAGTCAAGACACTTGGAATCTTTGTGAGGCTCCACCTGGAGCAAAGATAGTTGGGTGTCGATGGGTTTATACGATCAAGTACAAGGAGATGGTGAAGTGGCCCGATATAAAGATCGCCTTGTTACAAAAGGCAATACACAGACTCTTGGGGTTGACTACGGTGACACCTTCTCTCAAGTTGCTCATATGAACTCCACCGTGTGTGAGCGTTGGAGTGTGATGGTGAGTATTGGTGTGTGTCTGTGTGAGTGTGCGAGCAATTGGTGTGTGTGTGAGAGTGTGCGAGTATTGGGGGTGTGTGTGTGTGTGTGTGTTTATGTGTGTGGGTGTGTGTTCGAGTGTTTGTGTGTGTACGCGAGCGTTGGTGTGTGTTTTTGTGTGTCTGTGTGTGCGAGTGTTGGTGTGTGTGTGAGTGTTGTAGTGTTTGCGTGTGTGGGAGCGTTGTGCCTGTGCAAAGCATGTTGTGTGTGTGGGTGCATTGGTATGTGTGCGGGTGAATTGGTGTGTGTGTGAGAGAGAGAGAGCGTTGGGGTGTGTTTGTGTGTTAGAGCGTTGGTGAGTGTTCATGTATGTGAGCGTTGGTGTGGTTACAAGCGTTGGTGTGTGTACGAGCGTTGGGGTGTTCACAAGCATCAGAGTGGGTGCAAGCATTGGTGAAGTTACGAGCGTTGGTGTGGGTGCGAGCATCGGTGTGGGTGCGAACATCGGTGTGGATGTGAGCATCGGAGTGGGTGTGAGTGTGCGTTGGTGTGCGATTTTGAGCATTGGTGTGTGTCTGTGTGCGTGTGGGAACATTGGTGTGTTTGACTGAGTGTATGAGCGTTGGTGTGTGTGTGTGCATGTGTGGGCGTGTGTGCGAGTGTTGGTGTGTGTCTGAGAGCGTTGGTGTGTGTTTCGGTGTGTCTGTGTGTGGGTGCGAGTGTTGGTGTGTGTGTGTGAACATTGCAGTGTGTGTGTGTGCGAAAGATGTTGTGTGTGTGGGAGCATTGTGTCTGTGCGAAAATAGTTGTGTTTGTGGGAGGCGTTGTAGCCTTGTATATGTATGTGTGTGTGTGTGTGTGTGTGTGTGTGTGTGTGTGTGTGTGTGTGTGTGTGTGTGTGTGTGTGCGAGCATTGGGGTGTGTTTGTGTGTCCGAAGTTTGGCGTGTGTTTGTGTATGGGAGCGTTGGTGTGTTTACAAGCGTTGGTTTGTGTCACTGAGCATTGTGTGTGCACAACCATCAGTGTTAGTGCGGCGTTGGTGAGGTTCACGAGCATTGGTGTGGGTGCAAGCATTGTGGGTTCGAACATCAGTGTGGGTGTGAGCATCGGTGTGGGTGTGAGTGTTGGTGTGTGTGTGTGTAATGTGTGTAAGTGTTGGTGAGTGAGAGAGTGTCGGTGCGTACGAGCGTTGGGGTGTGTGGGTGAGTTTTGAGGTGTGTGTGAGAGCATTTGTGTGAGCGAGTGTTGGTGTATGCGAGCGTTGGCGTGTGCGAGCGTTGGTGTGTGCGAGAGTTGGTGTGTGCGAGCGATGGTGTGTGCGAGCTTTTGTGTGTGGGAGCGTTGGTGTGCGCGAGCATTGGTGTGCGCAAGCATTGGTGTGCGCGAGCATTGTTGTGTGTCCGTATCTATCTGTATCCGAGTGATGGTGTGTGTGAGCGTTGTTTGTGTGTGAGCATTACTGTGTATGAGTGCTAACGTTGGTTTGTGTGTGTCTATGTGCGAGTGTTGGTGTGTGTGTATGTGTACGAGCTTTGCTGTGCGTGTCCGAGCGTTGTTGTGTGTGTGTATGGCAACGTTGGTGTGCGTACAAGCGTTGGTGTGTGCACAACCATCGGTGTGGGTGCGAGTGTCGGTGTGGTTGTGAGCATTGGTGTGGGGACGAGCAGTGTGGTGCGTACATCGGTGTGGGTGTGAGGATCGGTGTGGGAGTGAGTGTTGGTGTATGTGTGTGAGTGTGTTAGTGTGTGTAATGGTGTTTGTGTGTGTGCGTGTGTGTAAGCATTGGTGTGCGTGCAAGCGTTAGAGAGTGAGAGAGCGTTGGTGCATACGAGCGTTGGTGCATACGAGCATTGGGGTGAGTGGGTTAGTTTTGAGGTGTGTGAGAGGGTTTGTGTGAGCGAGCATTGGTGTGTGCGAGCGTTGGTGTGTGTGTGCGTTGGTGTGTGAGAGAGTTGGTGTGTGCGAGCATTGGTGTGTGCGTGAGTTGGTGTGTGCGTGAGTTGGTGTGTGCTAGTGTTGGTGTGTGCGAGCGTTGGTGTGTGCGAGAGTTGGTGTGTGCTAGCTTTGGTGTGTGCGAGCATTGGTGTGTGCGAGCTTTTGTGTGTTGGAGCGTTGGTGTAAGCATGCATTGGTGTGTGCGTGCATTGGTGTGTGTCCACATCAGTGTGTGTCCGAGCGATGGTGTGTGTGAGGGTTGTTTGTGTGTGAAAATTAGTGTGTATGAGTGTTAACGTTGGTCAGTGTGTGTCTATGAGCGAGTGTTGGCGTGTGTGTGTGTATGTGTACGAGCGTTGTTGTGCATGTACGAGCGTTGCTGTGCATGTACGAGCGTTGCTGTGTGTGTGTGTACAAGTGTTGGTGTGTGTATGCGAGCAAGGCATGTGTGGGAGAGTAGGTATGTCTGAGTGTGAGTGAGCATGAGCGTTGGTGTGTGTCTGTGTGTAGATGAGTTTGTGTGCGAGTGTTGGTGAGTGTTTGTGTGTGGGTGTGTGTATGTGTACGAGCGTTGGAGTGTGTGTGCGCTAAAGATGGCGTGTCTCTTTGTGTGTGAGTGATGTTGTTGTGTGTGTGTGTGTGTGTGTGTGTTTGTGTGTGCGAGAGTTGGTGTATGTTTGTGCGTCCGAGTGTTGGTGTGTGTGTGTTTGCGAGCGTTGGTGTTGGTGTGTGTGTGTTTGCGAGCGTTGGTATGTGTGTGTGTGTTTGCGAGTGTTGGTGTCTGTGTGTGTTTGCCTGTGTTGGTGTGTGTGTGCTTGCGAGCATTTGTGTGTGTGCCTGCTTACGAGCATTGGTGTGTTTGCGAGTGTTGGCATGTGTGTGTGCTAGCGAGCGTTGGTGTGTGTGCTTGTTTGCAGGATTGGTGTGTCTGTGTGTGTGTGTTTGGGAGAGTTGGTGAGTGTGTGTGTGTGTGTTTGCAAGCGTTGGTGTGTGTGTTTGGGAAAGTTGGTGTGAGTGTGTATGTGTGTGTGTCTGGGAGCGTTGGTGTGTGTGTGTGTTTTCAAGCGTTGGTGTGTGTGGGTGTTTTCAAGCGTTGGTGTGTGTGGGTGTTTTCAAGCGTTGGTGTATGTATGTGCGATTGTTGCTGTGTGTTGGTGTGTATATGAGTGTGTTCGAGTGTTGGTGTGTGTGTGAGCGTTGGTGTGTATGCGACCGTTGGTGCCTGCGAGCATTGGGGTGTGTTCGAGAGTTGGTGTGTGTGTGCGAACGTACATATGTGTGTGAGTGTGCGAATGTTGGTATGTGTATGGGGTTGGTGTGTGTGTGAGGGTGAGAGAGTTGATATGTGTGTGTGTGCGAACGATGGTCTGTGTGTGTGAGCGCTGGTGTGTGTGTGTGTGAGTGTGTGTGCGTTGGTGTGTGTGGGAGTGGGTGTGTGTGTGGGTGTGGGTGTGTGTGCGTGTGTTGGTGGTGTGTTGGAGTGTGGGTATCCAAAACAAGCTATGTGTGGGAGCATTGGTGTGTGTGCGTGTGTGTGTTTGCGAGCGTTGGGGTGTGTTTTTGTGTGCCAGCATTGGAGTGTGTTTGTGTGTGCGAGCGTTGGTGTGTGAGTGTGTTTGCGAGTGTTGGTGTGTGTGTGTTTGCTAGCGGTGGTGTGTGTACAAGCGTTGGTGTCTGTACGAGTGTTGGAGTGTGTACGAGAGAATCGATGTGGGTGCGAGTGTGGGTGTTAGTGTGAGCATCATGGGTGCGAGCATCGGTGTGTATACGAGCATCAGTGTGGGTTTGATTGTTAGTGTAAGTGTGTACGAGTGTTCGTGTGTGTACTGATGTGTGTTTATGTGTGTGAGTGTTGGTATTTGTGAGGGTTGCTGTGTGTGTGTGTGTGTGTGTGTGGGAGTGTTAGTACGTGTTTGTGTGTGGGTGTGTGAGAGCGTTGGAGTGTGTGTGTGTGTGTGTGTGTGAAAGATGGTCTGTGTCTGTGTGCGAGCGTTGGAGTGTGTGCGTGTGTGAGAAAGATGGTGTGTGTCTGTGTGTGAGTGTTGGGGTGTGGGTGTGTGTGTGTGTGGGAGCGTTGGTGTGTGTTTGTGTGTGCGAGCGTTGGTGTATATTTGTGTGTGCGAGTGTTGGTGTCTGTGTGTGTGTGTTTAGAAGCGTTGGTGTGCGCGTGTGTGTGTTTGCGAGTGTTGGTGTGTGTGTGTGTGTGTTTGCGAGTGTTGGTGTGTGTGTGTTTGCGAGAGTTGGTGTGTGTGCCTTTATGCGAGCATTGGTGTCTCTGTGTGTGTGTCTAGGAGCGCTGGTATATGTCTGTCTGTTTGTGTGTTTGGGACCGTTGATGTGTGTGTGTGTGTTTAGGAGCGTTGCTGAGTGTGTGTGTGTGCGTGTGTGTTGATACGTTCGAGCGTTGGGGTGTGTGGGCAAGTATTGGGGTGTGTGCGCGACCGTTTGTGAGAGCGAGCAATCCGAGCGTTGGTGAGAGCGAGCAATGCAAGCGTTGGTGAGTGCTGACGTTGCTGTGAGCAAGTGTTGTTTTGTGCAAGCGTTGGTATGTGCGAGCGTTGGTGTGTCTGAGCATTAGCGTAAGCAAGCGTTGGTGTGTTCAAGCGTTGGTGAGTCTGAGCATTGGCGTAAGTGAGCGTTGGTGTGTCTGAGCATTGGCGTAAGTGAGCGTTGGTGAGTTCGAGCGTTGATGAGTGTCCGCATTGATACGTGCGTGCATTGGAGTGTGCGATGTGTGGAGTGTCCGAGGGTTGGAGTGTGCCTGCATTGGTGTGTGTGAGCGTTGTGTGTTCGAGCGTTGGTGTGTGTGTGTCTGCAAGCGTTGGTGTGTATGCCCGAGCGATAGTGTGTATGCGAGCGTTGCTTTGTTTGTGCGAGCGTTGGTGTGTGTATGTGAACGTTGGTGTGTGTGCCAGCGTTGGTGTGTGATGGGGAGCTTTGGTGTGTATGAGCGAGCATTCGTGTGTGCATGTGTGCTATCTTTGTTGTCTTCGTGTGTGCTATCTTTTGTGTATGTTTGTGTGCGAGAGTTAGTGTGTGTATGCGAGTGTTGGTCTGTGTGTGTGCGAGCGTTGGTGTGTGTGTGTGTGTGTATGCAAGTGTTGGTGTGTGTGTGCGTGAACGTTGGTGTGTGCGCGCGAACGTGCAAATGTGTGTGTGAGTATGAGAGCATAGGTTTGTGTGTGAGAGTTGATGTGTGTGTGTGTGAGAGAGAGAGCATTGGTGTGTGTCTGTGTGAGGGATGGCGTGTGTGTACGAGCGTTGGTGTGTGTGTGTGTGAGTGTGTGAGCGTTGGTGTGTGTGGGAGTAGGTGTGTGTGTGGGTGTGTGTGCGAATGGTGGTGTGTCTGTGTGTGAGTGTGCAAGCGTTGGTGCTTGTGTGGGTGTGGTTGTGTGTGCGAGTGTTGGTGGTGTGTGCGAGGGTTGGAGTGTGGGTGTCCGAAAGTTGCTATGTGTGGGAGCATTGGTGTGTACGAGCGTTGGGGTGTGTTTGTGTGTGCGAACGTTGGGGTGTGTTTTTGTGTGCGACCGTTGGAGTGTGTTTGTGTGTGCGAGCGTTGCTGTGTGTGTGTGTGCGTTTGTGAGTGTTGGTGTGTGAGTGTATTTGCTTGCGGTGGTGTGTGTAAAAGCATTGGTATTTGTACGAGCGTTGAAGTGTGTATGAGCATCGGTGTACGTGCGAGCGTGGGTGTGTGTGTGTGAGCATCGGTGTGGGTTTGAGTGTTAGTGTAAGTGTGTTCGAGTGTTCGTGTGTGTAATGATGTGTGTGTGTGTGTGTGCGAGTGTTGGTATTTGCGAGGGTTGCTGTGTGTGAGTGTTGGTGTGTGTGTATGTGAGCGTTGGTGTGTGTGCGAGCATTGGTGCGTACGAGCGTTTGGGAATGTGGCCGAGGTTTTTGGGTGTGTGCAAGCTTTGGTGTGGGTAATCGTTGGTGTGTACGAGCTTTGGTGTTTGCGAACGTTGGTTTAAGAGAGCGTTGGTGTGTCCACATTGGTGAGTGCGTGCTTTGGAGTGTGTGTGTGTGTACGTTGGTGTGTGTCTGTCTGTCGGCATTGGCGTGTAAGTATGCGAGTGTTGGTGTGTGTGTGCGAGCGATGGTGTGTTTGTGTGTATGTGAGCATTTGTGTATGTGTACGAGCATTGTTGTGCGTGTGTTCGAGCGTTGGAGTGTGTGAGTGTGTGTGGGAGAGTTGGTGTGTGTGCATGAGCGTCAGTGTGTGTGCATGCTAGCTTTGGAGTGTGCGTGTGTGTGTGGGTGCGACCGTTGGGGTGTGTGTGTGGGTACGAGCATTACTGTGTGTGTGCACGAGCATTACTGTGTGTGTGTGTGGGAGTCGGTGTGTCTAAGTACGAGCTTTAGGGTCTGTTTGTGCGAGAATTGGTGTGTGTGTGTGCGCGAGAGAGTTGGTGTGCGTGCGTGAGAGTGTTGGAGTGTTTGTGCGAGCATTGGTGTGTTGGTGTGTGTGTGTGTGCGAGCGTTGGTGTGTGTGGGTGGGAGTGTTTGTGTGTGTCTGCGAGCGTTGGTGTGTGTTTGCGAGTGTTAGTGTGTGTGTGGAAAGTGGCCGTGTTTTTGGGTTAGCGTTGGTGCGTGCAAGTTTTGGTGTGGGTGAGTGTTGGTGCGTGCAATTTTTGGTGTGGGTGAGCGTTGGTGTGTACGAGCATTGGTGTTTGCTAGCGTTGGTGTGTCCATATTGGTGAGTGCACACTTTGGAGTGTGTGTGAACGTTAGTGTGTGTGTCTGTCAACGTTGGTGCGTGAGTCTGCGAGTGTTGGTGTGTGCGTGTGAGCGATGGTGTGTTTCTGTGTGTGTGTGAGCGTTTGTCTTTGTGTGTGAGCGTTTGTCTTTGTGTGTGAGCGTCATTGTGTGTGTGTGTGCGAGAATTGGAGTGTGTGTGTGTGTGTGAGAGAGTTGGAGTGTGTGCATGGCGTTAATGTCAGTATGTGCTAGTGTTGGAATGTGTGTGAGTGGGTGCTAGCGTTGGTGTGTGTGAGTGGGTGCTAGTGTTGGTGTGTGTGTGTGGGTACGAGCATCACTGTGTGTGTTTGTATGGGAGTTGGTGTGTGTGAGTACGAGTGTTAGGGTGTGTTTGTGCGAGCATTGGTGAGTGTGTGTGCGAGAGTTGGTGTGTGCGTGTGTTTGAGTGTTGGAGTGTTTATGCGAGCGTTGGTGTGTTTCTGCGAGCATTGTGTGTGTGTGTGTGTGTGTGTGAGTGTCGGTGTATGTGTGTGAGTATTGGTGTATGTGTGTGAGTATTGGTGTATGTGTGCGAGCGTTGGTGTGTTTGTGCGAGTGTTGTGTGTGTGTGTGTGTGTGTGTGAGCATTGATGCGTACAAGCGTTGGGGAGTGTTGCCGAGTTTTCGGGTGTGTGTACGAGCATTGGTGCGTGCAAGCGTTGGTGCGTGCCAGCATTGGTGCGTGCCAGCATTGGTGCGTGCGAGCTTTGGTGTGTGTGAGCATTGTTGTGTACGAGCATTGGTGTTTGCTAGCGTTGGTGTAAGGGAGCATTGATGAGTCCACATTGATGAGTCTACACATTGGAGTGTGTGTGTGAATGTTGGTGTGTGTCTGTCAACGTCAGTGTGCGATTTTGCCAGTGTTGGTGTGTGAGCATGCGAGCGATGGTGTGTGCGTGAGAGTGTTGGTGTATGCTGGAGTGGGTGTGTGTGGGAGTGGGTGTGAGTGTGGGTGTGGGTGTTTGAGCAAGTGTTAGTGGTGTGTGCGAGCGTTGGAAAGTGGGTGTCCAAAAGTTGCTATGTGTGGGAGCAATGGTGTGTGCTTGTGCATGCGAGCGTTGGAGTGCGTTTTTGTGTGCGATCATTCGACATTGTTTGTGTGTACGCGAATTGATGTGTGTCTGTGTGTGTTCGCGAGTGTTGGTGTGTGTGTTTGCTAGCGGTGGTGTGTGTACAAGCATTGGTGTTTGGACGAGCGTTGGAGTGTGTACGAGCATCGGTGTGGGTGCTAGCATGGGTGTGTGTGTGAGCATCGGCATGGGTGCAAGCATTGTTGTGTATGCGAGCATCGGTGTGGGTTTTAGTGTTAGTGTAAGTGTGTGCGAGTGTTCGTGTGTGTAATGCTTTGTGTGTTTGTGTGTGTGAGTGTTGGTATTTGCAAGGGTCGTTGTGTGTGAGTGTTGGTGTGTGTGCATAAGCGTTGGTGTGTGTGCGGGCCTTGGTGTGTGCGAGCATTGGTGGACACGAGCGTTGGGGAGTGTGGCCGAGTTTTCGGGTGTGTGCACGAGCGTATGTGTGTGCGAGTCTTGGTGTGTGTGAGCGTTGGTGTGTATGAGCATTGGTTTTTGCTACCAATGGTGTAAGCGAGTGTTGATGTGTCCAAATTGGTGAGTATGCATTTTGGATTGTGTGTGTGAACGTTGGTGTGTGTCTGTCAGCGTTGGTGTGTGTGCGAGTGTTGGTGAGTGTGTTTGCGAGCGATGGTGTGTTTGTGTGTGTGTGTGAGCATTTGTCTATGTGTGCGAGCGTTGTTGAGTGTGTATGTGCGAGCATTGATGTGTGTGTGTGTGCGTACTTGCTTTGCAGTGTGTGTGTGGGTGCGAGCGTTGGTGTGTGTGTGTGGGTACGAGCATTACTCTCTGTGAGTGTGAGTACGAGCATTACTCTGTGTGTGTGTGTGGGACTTGGTGCATGTGAGTACGAGCGTTAAGGTGTGTTTGTGCAAGCATTGGTGTGTGTGTGTGTGCGAGAGTTGGTGTGTGTGTGTGTGTGTGAGTGTTGGAATGTTTATGCGGGTGATGGTGTGTGTTTGCGAGCGTTGGTGTGTGTGTGTGTGTGAGCATTGGTGAGTACGAGTGTTGGGGAATGTTGCTGAGTTTTTGGGTTCTGTGTACGAGCATTGTTGTGTACGAGCATTGGTGTTTGCTAGTGTTTGTGTAACGGAGCGTTGGTCTGTCCACATTGGTGAGTACGTGCATTGGAGTGTGTGTGATCGTTGGTGTGTGTCGGTCTGTCAGCATTGGTGTGTGAGTCTGTGAGTGTAGGTGTGTGTGTGTCCGTCAGCGTTGGTGTGTGAGTCTGTGAGTGTTGGTGTGTGTATGCGAGCGATGGTGTGTTTGTGTGTGTGTGTGTTAGCGTTTTTGTACGTGTGCGAGCGTTGGTGTGTGTGTGTGTGTGTGTATGAGCTTGTGTGTGTGTGTGTGTGTGTTCGAGCGTTGGTGTGTGTGTGAGTGTGTGGGAGAGTTGGTGTGTGTGCATGAGCATTAGTGTGTGTGCTGGTTAGCTTTGGAGTGTGTGCGTGTGGGTACGAGCATAGGTGTGTGTGTGTGTGTGTGGATACAAGCATTACTGTGTGTGTGTGAGGTAGTTGGGAGGTGTGAGTACGAGCGTTAGTGTGTGTTTGTGTGAGCATTGGTGTGTGTGTGTGTGCTGGCGTTGGTGTGTGTGTGTGTGTGTGTGTGTGTTCGAGAGTTGGAGTGTTTATGCGAGCGTTGGTGTGTGTGTGTGTATGCGAGCGTTGGTGTGTGTGTGTGTGTATGTGAGCGTTGGTGTGTGTACGGAGCATTGGTGTGTTTGTCTGTGTATGTGTGTGCATGCATAGGTGTGTGTGCGAGTGGTCGTGTGCGTGTGTGTAGTGGTGTTTGTGTGTGTGCGAGTGTTTGAGTGTGTGTGTGGGAAAGATGGTGTGAGTGTGGGAGCATTGGTTTGTGTGTGTGTGTGTGTGTGTGTTTGAGTGTTTGGGTGTGTGTGAATGTTTCTGCGTTTGAGTGTTGGGGTATTTGTGACCATTGGTTGGTGGGCAAGCGTTGCTGTGTGTGCGAGCGTTGGTGCATACGAGTGTACGGGTGTGGACGAGTCTTGTGGTGTGTATGGGAGCGTTTTTATGAGCGTGCATATGTGAGTACGAGCGTTGGCTCGACTGATCGTTGGTGTGTGCGAGCGTTGGTGTGTGCAAGCCTTTGTGTGGGTAAGGGTTGCTGTGTATGAGCATTGGTGTGTGCGAGCGTTGGTTTCAGCGATCATTGGAGTGTGCCCGCATTGGTGTGTGTGCACATTGGAGTGTACGAGTGTTGGAGTGCTCGAACGTTAGTGTGTGTGTGTCTACTAGAGTAGCTGTGCGTGTGTGAGAGCGTTCGTGTGTGTGTATGTTGGAGTGTGTGGGGGAGCATTTTTTGTTTGCGAGCATTGGTGTGTGTTTGTGAGAGTTTGTATGTTTACGTGCCAGCATTGGTGTGTTTGTGAGAGTTTGTATGTTTGCGTGCCAGCATTGGTGTGTGTGTTCGAGCGTTGGTGTGTGTGTGTGTGTGTGCGAGCGTTGGTGTGTGTGTGTGTGCGCGCGAGCGTTGGTGTGTGTGTGTACGAGCCTTGGTGTGGGTGAGCGTTGCTGTGTACGAGCGATGGTGTGTGCGAGCATTGGTGTCAACGAGCGTTGGACTGTGCTTGCATTGCTGTGTGCGCGCATTGGAGTGTGCGAACGTTGGTGTGTGCGAGTGTTGGTGTGTTCGAGCCTTAGAGTGCATTTGTGCCAGTATTGGTGTGTATGTTAGCGTTGGAGTGTGGGTGTCCGACAGATGTTGTGTGTGTGTTGGGAGCATTGGGGTGTGTTTTTGTGTTCGAGAGTTGGTGTGTGTTTGTCTGTGCGAGCGTGGGTGTGTGTTTGTCTGTGCGAGCGTGGGTGTGTGTTTGTCTGTGCGAGCGTGGGTGTGTGTGTGTGCTTTTGCTAGAGGTGGTGAGTGTACAGGCGTTGGTGTTTGTTCGAGCGTTGGAGTGTGTATGAACATCGGTGTGTGTGGGAGTGTGGGAGGTTGTGTGAGCATCAGCGTGGGTGCCAGCATCGGTGTGTATGCGACCATCAGTGTAGGTGTGAGTGTTAGTGTAAGTGTGTGCTAGTGTTCATGTGTGTAATGATGTGTGTGTGTGTGTGTGTGGTAGTGTTGGTATTTGTGAGGGTTTCTGTGACTGAGTGTTGGTGTGTGTGTGTGTGACCTTTGGTGTGTGTTCGAGCGTTGGTGTATGTGTGAGCGTTGGTGTGTGTGCGAGCATTGGCGTGTGTGCAAATGTTGGTGTGTATGCGAGGGTTGGTGTGCGTACGAGTGTTGGGCAGTGTGGCCGAGTTTTCGGGTGTGTGTGCGAGCGTTGGTGTAAGTGTAGGTGTGTGCGAGCGTTGGTGTAAGTGTAGGTGTGTGCGAGCGTTGGTGTGTGTAAGCGTTGGTGTGTACGAGCGTCGGTGTGTGTTCGAGCGTTGGTGCGCATGAGAGTTTTAGAGTGTGGCCGAGTTTTTGGGAGTTTGTGCGAGTGTTGGTCTGTGTGTACGAGCGTGTGTGTATGTGTTCGCACAAGCATTGGTGTTTGTGTGTGCGAAGGTTGGTGTGTGTGCGTGTGTTGGGGTGTGTGTGCGAGCGTTGGTGTGTGTGTGTGAGCGTTGGTGTGCGTGTGCGAGCGTTGGTGTGTGTGCGCGAGCGTTGGAGTGTGGGTGTACGAAAGATGGTGTGTGTGGGTGGGTGTGTGTGTGTGTGTGTGTGTGTGTGTGTGTGTGTGAGTGTTGGTGTGAGTACAAGCATCAGTGTGGCAGTGAAGGTGGGTGTGGGTAAGAGCATCAGTGTGGGTGGGAGCATCGGTGTGGGTGGGAGCATTGGTGTGGGTGCGAGCATCGGTGTGGGTGGGAGCATCGGTGTGTATGCAAGCATCGATGAGGGTCTGTGTGTTAGTGTATGTGTGAGGGAGGGTTCCAGTGTGTAATGGGTTGTATATGTGTGTGTGTGTGTGTGCAACTGTTGGAGTGTGAGTGTTTGGTATGTTTGTGTGTGTGAGCGTTTGTGTGTGTGCAAACGTTGGTCTGTGTTCGAGCGTTGGTGCGTACGGAAATTAGGGTGTGCAGCCGAGTTGTGGGGTGTGTGTGTGAGCATTGGTGTGTGGGAGCATTGAAGTGTACCAGCGTTGGTGTGTGCGATCGTTGGTGTGTGAGTGTCTGAAAGTGTTGGTGTGTGTGTGTTTGCAAGCGTTGGTGCGTGTGTGTGGAGTGTGTTTAAATGTGTATGAGCGTTGGTGTGTGTTTGTGTGTGTGTGTGAGTATTGGTGTGTATGAGTGTGTGTGTTGGTGTGTGGGTGCGTGTGTAGGTGTGTATGTAAGAGCGTTGGAGTGTGTGTACGAGTGTTGCTATGTGAATATGAGCATTGGTGTGTGTGCGTGTGTCCGTGTACGCGCATGTGTTCCTGTGTGTGTGTGTGTGCGAGTGTTGGTGTGTGAGCGAGTGTTGGTGTGTGTGTGTGAGTGTTGGAGTGTGTGTGTGCGTAAGATGGTGTGTGTGTGTGGGAGTGTTGGTGTGTGTGAGTGTATACGAGCGTTGGTGTGTGTTTGAGTGTGCGAGCGTTGGTGTGTGTATTTAAGAGTGTTGGTGTGTGTATGTTAGTGAGCATTGGTGTGGGTGTGTGTGTGTCTGGGATCTTCGGTATGTGTGTGAGTGTGTGCTCGGGAGCGTTGGTTTGTGTATGTGTGTGTTTGTGAGCGTTGGTGAGTGTATGTGTGTGTGTTTGCGAGCATTGAGGAGTGTGGGTGTTTGCAAGTGTTGAAGTGGTGTTGTTGCAAGCGTCGGAGTGTGTTCTTGTGCATATGTGTGTGTGCCGGCGTTGGTGTGTGTGTTTGGAAGCGTCGGTGTGTGTCAGTGAGTGTGTGTGTGTGTGTGTTTATGACCATTGGTGTGTGTACGAGCGTTGGTGTGTGTACGAGTGTTGGTGTGTGTACCAGCATCGGTGTGAGTACGAGCGTGGGTGTGGAAGCGAGCATTGGTGTGGAAGCGAGCATTGGTGTGGGTGCGATCGTGTGTGGATGCGAGCTTTGGTGTGGGTGCCAGCATTGGTGTGGGAGAGACCATCCATGTGCGTGTAAGTGTGGGTGTGTATGTGTCTGCGAGTGTCGGTGTGTGTGGTGGTGTGTGTGTGTCTGTGTGTGTCTGTGTGTGTGTGTGTGAGAGTGTTTCTTTGTGTGAGTGTTTGAGTGTGTCTGCGAACGTTGGTACGTGTGAGTACGAACAATGGTGTGTGTGTGAGCTTTTGTGTGTGTGCGAGCGTTGGTGCGTATAAGTGTTGGGGTGTGGGCGAGTGTTAGGGTGTGTGAGCCAGCGTTGGTGAGTACGAGCATTGGTGTGTGCAAGCATCAGTGTGGGGAAGCGTTGGAGTGTTGGTGTCAGCGAGCGTTGGTGTGTACGAGCATTGGTGTGTGTGTGTCTATGAGCGTAGGTGTACATGTGTACGAGCGTTGGTGTGTGTGTGAGCATTGGTGTGTATGGGAGTGTTGTTTGTATGCGAGCGTTGGTGAGTGTGCACGAGCGTTGGTGTGTGTGTGTGAGTGCGAGCGTTGGTGTGTGTGCGAGTGTTGGTGTGTGTGTGTACGAGTGTTGGTGTGTGTGTGTGTACGAGCGTTGGTGTGTGTATATGAGAGGTTGTATGTGTGTGAGCGTTTGTATGTGTGAGCCAGTATTCGTGTGTCTGCGATCGTTAGTGTGTGAGTGGGAGCGTTGGTGTGTTGGCGAGTGTGTGTGTGTGTTGGTGAGTGTTGGTGTGTGTGTGTGTGTGTGGGAGCATTGGTGTGTGTTCGTGTGTTCGAGGTTTGGTGTGTGGTTATGTGTGCGAGTGTAGGGGGTGTGTTTGTGTGTTTGCGAGTGTTTGTATGTGTGTGTTTCCGAGCGTTGGTGTGTGTCTGTTTGCGAGCATTGGTGTGTCAGTGTGTATGTGTCTTGGAGGGTCGGTATGTGTGTGTGTGTGTGTGTGTGTGTTTGATATCGTTGGTGTGTGTATGTGTGTGTTTGCGAGTGTGGTGGGTGTGTTTGCTATTGTTGGTGTGTGAGTGTATGTGAGCGCCGTCGTGTATGTTTGCGAGGGTATGTGTGTGTGTGTGTGTGTATTTGCTACCGTTCGGGTGGTTGCTTGTATTGGTGTGTGTACAAGCATTGACGTGGGTGTGAGCGTTAGTGTGGGTACGAGCATTGGCATGCGTGCAAGCATCGGTGTGGGTACGAGCATTGGTGTGGGTGTGAGTGTTGGTGTATGTATGTGCGAGTGTTGGTATGTGTATTGGCATGTGTGTGTGCACGAGTGTTGGTGTGTGCGAGTGTTGGTGTGTGTGTTGGTGTGTGTGTGTGCGCGAGTGTTGCTGTGTGCGAGTGTTGTTGTGTAAGAGTGTTGCTGTGTGCGAGAGTTGGAGCGTATGAGCGTTGGTGTGTGTTGGCGAGTGTTGGGAAGTGTGTGCGAGTGTTTGTGTGAGTGAGAAGTGCTAGCGTTGGTGTGTGCGAGCGTTTGTGTGAGCGAGAAGTTCCAGCATTGGTGTGTGTGAGCGTTTCCGTGTACCAGTGTTGTTGTGTGCAAGAGTTGGTGTGTGCGATCGTAGGTGTGTGTGTACGAGCATTGTTTTGTATGTGCGAGAGTTGGAATGTGTGCGCGAGCATTGGTGTGTGTGCGCGAGCGTTGGTGTGTGCATGCGTGCGTGCTAGAGTTAATCTATGTGAGTACGTACTAGCATTGGTGTGTGTTCGCGAGCATTGTTGTGCGTGTGTGCGAGCATTAGTGCGTGGGTAGAGGAGTGTTAGTGTGTGTGTGAGAGGGTTGGTGTGTATGTGTGTGGAAGCTTTGGTGTGTGTGTGCGGAAGCGTTGGTGTGTATGGGAGCGTCGGTGTGTACGTGCGATTGTTGGTGTGTGAGTATGAGCATTGTTTGTGTACGAGCATTGGTTTGTGTGTCCAAGCGTTGGAGTGTGTGCGTGAGCGTTCGTGTGTGTGTGTGCTAGTGTTGCTTTGTGTGAGTATGTGCTAGCAATGCTGTGTGTGTGTGCGCAAGTGTTGGTGTGTGTGTTCGAGCATTGGTATGTGTGTGGACGAGCATTGGCGTGTGTATGTGAGCGTTGGGGTGTGTGTGTGCAAGCGTTGGTGCGTTTGGGAGCGTCGGTGTGTGTGGGAGTGTTGGTGTGTGTGGGAGTGTTGGTGTGTGTGTGACTCTCCCAGCATTGGTGTTTGTTTCTGAGCGTTTGTGTATGTGTTTTTGCAAGCTTGGGTGTGTGTGTGTGTTTGCGAGTGTTGGTCTGTATTTGCGAGTGCCGCTCTGTGTTTGTCTGTTCCAGGCATTGGTGTGTGTTTTATCGTTGGTGTGTGTACGAGCATCGTTGTGGGTACGATCATTGGTGTGGGATTGACCATCGGCACAGGTGCGAGCATCAGTGTCAGTACGAGCATCGGTGGGGGTGTGAGTGTTGGTGTATGTGTATGTGTGTGTGAGTGATGGTGTGTGTGTTGGTCTGTGAGTGTGTGCCAAAGTGGGTGTGCGCGAGTGTCGCTTTGTGAGTGTTGGTGTGTGAGCGTTGGTGTGTGTGCGAGCGTTGGTGCCTACCAGTGTAGGGTGTGAGGGCGAGTGTTGTGTGCGAGCGTTGCTGAGTGCGAGTATTGGTCTGTATGAGCATTGTGTGTAGGAGCGTTGGTGGATGTGAGCGTTTGCGTAAGCGAGTGTTGGTGAGAGTGTGCAGAAGCATTGGTGACTGTATGCGAGTGTTGGTGTGTGTGTGTGTATGTGTGAGTGTTGGTGTGTGTTCGAGCATTGGATGGTGTGTGTACGAAAGATGCTGTGTGTGAGTGAGCGTTGGTGTGTGTGTGTGTGTGTGTGCATGTGTGTGCGAGCGATGGTGTGTATATGCATTGGTGTGTCTATAAGAGTTGGTGTGTGTAACGAGCATCGTTGTGGGTGCAGGCGTTGGTCTGGGCGCGATCATCGGCATGCTTGTGAGCATTGGTCTCGGTATTGGCATGGTTGTGGGTGTGAGTGTTGGGGTATGTGGGTGCGAGTGTTGGTGTGTCTGTTGTGTGTGTACGAGTTTCACTGTGTGTACCTATTGGAGTGTGTGTGTGGTCGAGTGTTGGAGTGCGTTCGAGTGTTGTCGTGAGCAAGCAGTGCGAGTGTTTGTGAGTGTGGAAGTCGCTGTGTGCATGTTTTGTTGTGTGTGAACGTTGGTGTGTACGAGTGTTGTTGTGTCCAAGCATTGGCTTAAGTGAGCATTGGTGTGTTCGAGCATTGGTTAGTGTCCACATAGGTTTACACGTGCATTGGAGTGTGCGAGAGTTGGTGTGTGAGAGTGATGGTGTGTGTGTGCGAACATAGGTGTGTGTGTCAGCGTGGGTGTGTGTGGGGGAGAGTTGGTGTGCGTGCGAGCGTTGGTGTGTATGTGTTTGCGAGCGTGGTGGGTGTGTTTGCTATTGTTGGTGTCTGTGTGTGTGATCATTGTTGGTGTGTGTTCGAGAGTTGGTGCGTACGAGCTTTGGGGTGTGTGGGCAAGTGTTCGGTTGAGGGGGACCGTTGGTGTGTGTGTATGCGAGAATTGTTTGTATGCGAGTGTTGGTGTGTATGCATAAACGTACGTGTGTGTGTGTGTGCTACCGTTGGTGTGTGTGTGTGTCCGAGAGTTGGTGTTTGTCTCTGTGTGCAAGTGTTGGTGTGTTCGCGAGAGAAGGTGTGTGTGTGTGTGTGTGCGTGCGTGCATAGGAGTGTGTGTGTGTGTGTGTGCAAACGTTGGTGTGTGTGTGTAAGAGGGATGGTGTGTCTAAGCATTGGTGAGTGTCCACTTTGGTGTGTGGGCGCGTTGGAGTGTGCGAGCGTTGGTGTGTGTGAGCGTTGGTGTGTGCGAGCATTGGGGCGTGTATGTCTGCTAGCGTTAGTGTGTACGTAAGCAAGCGTTTGTTTGTGTGTGCGAGGATTGGTGTCTATGTGCGAGAGTTGTTTGTATGAGAGCATTTGCATGTGTGCTTGAGTTTTTGTGTGCCTGTCTGAGCATTGGGGTGCGTTTTTGAGTGTTGGTGGTTGTGTGTGCGAGCGTTGGTGGTTGTGTACGAGTGTTGGTGTGTGTGTGAGTGTTGGTGTGTGTGTGGGAGCATTGGTGAGTATGTGTGGGAGCGTTGGTGAGTATGTGCGTGAGCGTTGGTGTGTCTGTCTCTCTTTGTGTGTGTATGTTCCAGTGTGTGTAAGCGTTGGAGGGTCTGTGCGAACGTTGCTGTGTGTGTGATCGTTGGTGTGTGTGGGAGCGGTGGTGCGTACGAGCGTTGGGGTGTGTGTGCGCGAGCGTTGTGTGTGTGTGTGTGTGCGAGTGTTGCTCTGTGTGACTGTTGGTTTGTGTTTGTAAGCGTTGGTGTGTGTGTGTGCGAGCGGTGGTGCGTAAGAGAGTTGGGGTGTGTGGGCGAGTGTTGGAGTGTGTGTGTGAGCATATGTGTGAGAGAGCAGTGAGAGCGAGTGCTGACGTTGTTGTGTACTTTTGTTGTTGTGTGTGAGCGTAAGTGTGTGCTTGCGTTGGTGTGTCCTAGCACTAGTGTGTGTGAGCGTTGGTGTGTGTGAGCGTTGTTGTGTGCGAGCGTTGGTGTGCCCAAGCATTGGTGTAAGCGAGTGTTGATGTGTTTGAGCATTGGTGAGTGTCCGCCTTGCTGTGTGCTCGCATTGGATTGTGCGAGCATTAAAGTGTGCGAGCACTGGAGTGTGTGAGCATTTCTGTGTGTCAGCCTTTGTGTGTCTGAGCATTAGTTTGTGTGTGTGAGCGTTAGTGTGTGCGTGCGAGCGTTGGTGTGTGTGGGAGCTATGGTGTGTGCGTTCGAACGTTGGTATGTGAGGGGTAGCGTTGGTGTGTGTGTCCGAGCGTTGTTTGTGTGCAAGCGTTGGTGTGTGGGTGAGAGTGGTCGTGTATGTGTGTGTGCTAGCCTTGGTGTGTGTGTGTGTGTGCAAACGTTGGTGTATGTGTGTACAAGCATTGGTGTGTACGAGCGTTGGTGAGTGTCCACATTGGTGTCTTGTAGCGCATTGGAGTGTCTGGCGTTGGAAGTATGGGGTGTTGGTGTGTGCGAGCATTGGGGCATGTTCGTCTGTGAGCGTTGTTGTGTGTGTGCGAGCGCTTGTGTGTGTGTGTGCGAGCGCTTGTGTGTGTGTACGAGCGTTGGTGTCTATGTGCAAAGTTTGTGTGTGTGTGCGAGCATTGGCATGCGAGTGGCAGCCTTGGTGTGTGTGTGTGTGTGTGCCCAGAGTTGTTTGTGTGAGAGCGTGTGCATGTGTGTGCGAGTGTTTGTGTGATTATGAGTTCTAGCGTAGGTGAGTGTGCGCGCGTGCAAGCGTTGGGTTATGTGTCCGAATGTTGGTGCGTTTGTGTATGAGCGTTTGTGTGTGTGTATGCGAGCGTTGGTGAGTGTGTATGAGAGTGTTAGTGTGAGTATGCGGGCGTTGGTGTGTGTGTTTGTCTTAGAGTATATATGTTGGAGTGTTGGTGTGTTCGAGTGTTGGAGGGTGTAAGTGTGAAACATGCTGTGTGTGAGGGACCGTTTTCTGTGTGTCTGTGCGAGTGTTGGGGTGTGTAGGTGTGTTTACGAGTGTTGGTGTGAGTGTGTGTGTGCGAGCGTTGGTGTGTATTAGTGTTGGTGTGTGTGTACGAGCGTTGCTGAGTGTGTGTGAGTGTTGGAGAGTGTCCACATTGGTGTGTGGGCGCGTCGGAGTGTGCGAGCGTTGGTGTGTGCAAGCATTGGGGCTTGTATGTCTATGAGAGTAGGTGTGTGTGTGACCATTGGGGCGCGTGTCCGATCGTTGATGCTTGTGTGTACGAGCGTTGGTGACTGTGTGGGAGCATTGGTGAGTATGTGTAGGAGCGTTGGTGTGTGTATGTGTGCGTTGGTGTGTGTGTATGTGTGCGTTTGTGTGTGTATGTTTGTATGTGTGTGTATGATTGAGTGTTGATGTGTGTGCGAACGTTGGAGGGTTCGTGAGCGAAACTTGCTGTGTGTGAGGGAGCGTTGATATCTGTGTCTGTTTGTATGTATGATTGTGAGCATTGGTGTGTCTTTGTGTGTGAGAGCGTTGGTTTGTGTTTGTGTGTACTAGCATTGGTGTGCAAGGGTGTGTAAGTGTGTTTACGAGTGTTGATGCGTGTGTGTTTGCGAGCATTGGTGTGTATAAGCGTTGGTGTGTATAAGCGTTGGGGTGTGTACGAGAGTTTGTGTGTGTACGAGCATCAGTGTGGTTGCGAGCATTGGTGTGGGTGTAAGTGGTGTTGTATGTGAGTGCAAGTGTTCATGCGTGTAATGGTGTGGAATGATGACTAGCGCATAGAACCTGTGCCCGACTCGCGCACAGGTTCTGTGCGAGAATCTTTACTGAATTATGTGTGTGTGTGTGTGAGTGTGCAAGTGTTTGTATGTGTGAGGGTTGCTAAGTGTGAGTGTTGGAGTGTGAGCGTATGTGTAAGCGTTGGAGCGTAGAAACGTTGTGTGTGCGAGCTTTTAGGGTGTGTGTCTGTTGGTGTGTGTTTGTGAGTGTTGGTGTGTGTGCGAGTGTTGCTCTGTGTGTCTGTTGGTGTGTGTTGGTGAGTGTTGGTGTGTGTGCGAGCGGTGGTTTGTACAAGCGTTGGGGTGTGTGGGTGAGTGTTGGAGTGTGTGTGCAAAGGTTTGTGTGCGCGAGCAGTGTGAGCGTTCGTGAGTGCAGACGTTGCAGTGTGCATGAGTTGTTGTGTGCGAGCGTTGATGTGTGCCAGCGTTGGTGTGTACAAGCACAAGTGTGTGTGAACGTTCGTGTGTGCGAGTGTTGGTGTGTCCGAGCATTGGCGTAAGCAAGCGTTGATGTGTTCGATCATTGGTGAGTGTCTGCATTGGTGTGTGCATGCATTGGAGTGTGGGAGCATTGGTGTGTATGAATGTTGGTGTGTCTGAGCGTTGGTGTGTGTGTGTGCGAGCGTTGGTGTGTGCGCGAGCTACGGTGTGTGTGCGAACGTTGGTGCATGTGCCAGCGTGGGTGTGTGAGGGCGAGCATTGGTGTGTGTGCGAGCGTTGATGTGTGTGCGCGAACATTGTTTGTACGTTAGCGTTGGTGTGTGCTTGCAAGCGTTGCTGGCATTTCTGTGTGTACGAGCATCGGTGTGGTTGCACGCATCCGTGTGGGTGCGAGCATCAGTGCGGGTCTGAGTGGTGTTGTATGTGTGTGCTAGCGAGTGCGGACGTGGTTGTGTGAATGTGTTGTGGTGTACGAGTGTTGGTGTGTGCTAGTGTTGGTGTGTCCTTGGACTAGTGTGTGTGAGCATTGGTGTGTGCGAGCGTTGGTGTGTCCAAGCATTGGTGTAAGCGAGCGTTGATGTGTTCGAGGGTTGCTGGGTGTATGCTTGCATTGCTGTGTGTACGAGCATTGGTATGGTTGCCTGCATCGGTGTGGGTGCGAGCATTAGTGTTTTGTGAGTGGTGTTGAATGTGTGTGCTTGTGTTCGTGAGTGTAATGGTGACGAATAGTGACTCGCGCATAGAACCTATGCACGACTTGCACACAAGTTTTGTGCTAGTCTCTTTACTCAATTGTGTGTGGGTGTGAGAGACTGTGCAAGAGTTGATATGTACGAGGGTTGGTGTGTGTGAGTGTTGGAGTGTGAGCGTATGTGTGTGCGTTGGTGTGTGCGACCGTTGGTGTGTGTGAGTGTTGGAGAGTAGAAACGTTGGTGTGTGTGTGCGAGCTTCTGGTGTGTGTGTGTGTCCAAGCGTTGCTATGTGTGAGCGAGCGTTGGTGTGTGTGTGCCAGCATAGGGGTGTGTGTGTGTGTGTGCCAGCGTTGGTGTATGCGTACCAGCGTTGGTGTGTACGTCCGTGTGTGTGTTCTAGCATTCGTATGTGTATGCACAAACACTGGTGTGTGTACGAGTGTTGGTGTGTGTATTTGAGTGAGTGTGCAAGCGTTGGTGTGTGTGTGTGCGAGCGTTGGGGTGGGTTTGTATGTGCAAGTGTTGGTGTGTGTTTGTCAGTGCGAGCGTTGGTGTGTGTGTGCGAGAGTTGTTTGTGTGTGCGAGAGTTGTTTGTGTGTGCGAGAGTTGTTTGTGTGTGCGAGAGTTGTTTGTGTGATCGTTGGTGTGTGAGTGCGAGCGTTGGTTTGTGTGCGAGCGATGCTGTGTGTGTTCGAATGTTGGTGTCTGTGCCAGTGTTGTTGTGTGAGGGGGAGCGTTGATGTGTGTGCGAGCGTTGGTGTGTGTGTGTTTGCATTTTTTGTGTACGAGCATTGGTGTGTGCGGGCATTGGTTTGTGCGTGTAAGCGTTCGAGCGTGTGTCTGCTAGTGTTGGTGTGTGTGTATGCAAGAGTTGGTGTTTGTGTGTGTGTGTGTGTGCGAGCGTAGGTGTGTGTGTATGTGTGAGTGTAAATGTTGGTGTGTGTGTACGAACGTTTGAGGGTGCGACCGTTGGAGTGTGCGAACTTTGGTGTGTGCAAGCATTGGTGTGTGCGAGCATTGGTGTGTGCAAGCGTTGGTGTGTGCGAGCATTGGTGTGTGCGAGCATTGGGGCGTCTATGTCTATGAGCGTTATTGTGTGTGCCTGCGCGTGCGCTTGTGTGTGTTTCCGAGCATTTGTGTCTATGTGCGTACGTTTGTGTGTGCACCAGAGTTTGCGTGCGAGTGGCATCGTTGGTGGGTGTGTGTGCGAGAGATGTTTGTGTGAGGATGTTGGCATGTGCATGCGAGTGTTTGTGTGTGTATGAGTTCTAGCTTTGGAGTGTGTGTACGGGTTCGAGCGTTGGGGTGTGTGTGATTGTTGGTGAGTGTGTGTTCTAGCGTTGGTGAGTGTGTGTTCTAGCGTTGGTGAGTGTGCATGCGAGAGTTGGCGTGTGTATGCGGGCGTCGGTGTGTGTGCGAGCGTTGGAGGGTGTGTGGGAAACATGCTGTACGTGTGGTATCGTTGGTCTGTGTGTGTGTGTGCGAGCATTGGGGTGTGTTTGTGTGTGTGAGTATTGGTGTACGAGTGTGTGTAGGTGTATTTACAAGTGTTGGTGTGTGTGTTTGCGAGCGTTGGTATGTGTACAAGATTTGGTGTGAGTACGAGCGTTGCTGTATGTACGAGCATCGGTGTGGTTACGAGCATCACTGAGGCTACGAGGATCGGTATGGGTGTGAGTGGTGTTGTATTTGTGTCCGTGTGTTCGTGAGTGTAATGGCGTTGAATAATGACTCGCGTATAGAACCAGTGCACTACTCATGCACAGGTTCTGTACGAGAAACTTTACTCAGTTGTGTGTGCGCGTGTGTGTGTGTGTGCAAGTGTTGGTATGTGTGAGGGTTGCTGTGTGTGTGTGTGTGAGTGTGCAAGTGTTGGTATGTGCGAGGGTTGCTGTGTGTGTGTTAGTGTGTGAGCGTATGTATAAGTGTTGGTGTGTGAGTGTATGTATAAGCGTTGGTGTGAGCGAGCTTCTGGGGTGTGTGTGTGCAAAAGTTGGTGTGTGTGAGTCAGCGAGCGCTGGTGTGTGTGAGTCTGCGAGCGCTGGTGTGTGTGAGTCTGCGAGCGTTGGTGTGAGTCCAAGCATTTCTGTGTGTGTGCAGGCGTAGGTGTGTTTGTGCCAGAGTAGGGGTGTGTGCGTGTGTGTGTGCCAGGGTTGGTGTACGTGTGTGAGCGTTGGTGTGTGCGTGTGCGTGTGTATGCAAGCATTGGAGTGTGTAGGCGCGAACGTCGTTGTGTGTGTGTGTGTGCGAGAGTTGGTGTGTGTGTATGTGCAAGAGTTGGTGTGTGTGTGTGTTTGCGAGCGTTGGAGTGTGTTTATATGTGCGAGCGTTGGTGTGTGTTTGTGAGTGCGAACGTTGGTGTGTGTGTGCGAGAGTTGTTTGTGAGAGAGAGTTGGCGTGTGCGCGCGAGGATTCGTGTGTGTGTGTGTATTTGTGAGTGTTGTGGTGTGTTTCTAATCGTTGGTTCATGTGTTTGCGAGCGTTGGTGCTTGAGTGTTCGAGCGTTTATGTGTGTGTGTGTGTGTGTGCGAGCGTTGGTGAGAGTGTGCGGAAGCGGCGTTGTGTGTACGTGAGCATCGGTGTGGGTGTGCGTGTTGGTTTATGTGTGTGTGTGTGTACGAGTGTTGTTCTGTGTGACTGTTTGTGTGTGTGTGTGAGCGTTGGTGTGTGTTCGGGCGGCGGTGCATACATGCGTTGGTGTGTGTGGGTGAGTGTTGGAGAGTGTGTGCAAGTGTTTGTCTGAGCAAGGAGTGTGAGAGTTCATGAGTGCGGACGTTGCTGTGTGCATGTGTTGTTGTGGGTGAGCGTTGGTGTGTGCAAGTGTTTGTGTGTGTGAGCACTAGTGTGTGTGAGCGTTGGTGTGTTCGAACGTTGGTGTGTCTGAGCATTAGTGTAAGCGAGAGTTGGTGTGTTCGAGCGTTGGTGTGTTCGAGTGTTGGTGTGTTCGAGCGTTGGTGAGTGTCCGCATTGGTGTGTGCGTGCATTGGATTGTGCGAGCGTTGGAGTGTACGAGCATTGATGTGCGTGAGTGATGGTGTGTGTGATCGTTAGTGTGTGAGTGAGCAAGCGTTGGTGTGTGTGCGAACGTTGGTGTGTGCGCAAACAATGGTGTGTGTACGAACATTGTTTGTGTACGAGCGTTGGTGGGTGTGATCAAGCATTCGTGTGAGTATGTTCCAGCGTTGGTGTGTGCGAGTGTTGGTCTTTGTGTGTGTGTGTGGGCAACCAGTGGGTGTGTGTGTGCGAGCTTAGGTGTGTGTGCATGCATATGTTGGTGTGTGTGTACGAGCGTTGGTGTGTGTCCGCTTTGGAGAGGGCGAGCGTTGGTTTGTGCATGCATTGGGGCGTTTATATCTACGAGCGTTGGTGTGTGCGCGTGCAAGGGCTTGTGTGTTTGCGAGCGTTGGTGTCTATGTGCGAACGTTTGTGTGTGTGAGAGCATTGGCATGTGAGTGGGGGCTTTGGACTGTGTGTTCGTGAGTTGGTTGTGTGCGAGAGTTGGTTGTGTGAGAGCGTTGGCATGTGTTCACAAGTGTTTGTGTGTGTGTGTGCGTTCTAGCATTGGTCCCTGTGTGGATGTACGACCATTTTTTTAAACAAAGTCCGTAGGAAGTAACCATCAAAAGGCAGAAAAATCCTTGAACAACAAACTCAAATGACTCATAACTGATTGGCAATCATTTCCACTCATACATTGAGCAAACCAAGTTGGCAAACTCTCACAAGGTAAAACACTCAGCTCTTATGTGTTTAAAAAGGGTTGTGTTTCGCTCAACCTCCTTCCATGAACTTGTTTTGTGATAAGCTTGAATGTCAATCCTGTCTCCACTACTTAGAATAATGCATAACAAGAATCAGTCTTTCATTGGGTTGTAATGGGGCTAGGGACAAAAGGTATGGTGAATTTTGGATAAAGTGGAGCTAAATCATAGAAACTAGTAGAGCATAACACCATGCATTTGCTTCTCCCAACTCATCTCCATGATAAGAAATATAGAATGAGTTATATTCATCAGACACAAATAAAATTTTCTCCTCCAGTAATTCTTTCTTTTCTTCTTTTTTTTGTTCTTTTTTTTTTGAATTGTAACCAGAGGATTATATTTACCATAAAACTTGGAATGATGAATACATTAGAAGCATAATACCCATTCACGTTACCACTTACTCATAACAAGAAAAATGAAACATTAACCCATCCTTGACAACATCCCAATGCTCTAGTAGTCATATGATTGGGTAGTAACATTTGTTTTTCAGGATTAAGTTTATTTTTGTGAGTTTAGTAAATCGAAGAAAAGGTTTCATGAGGGCTCAAATTGGCTCACTAAAGTCAAAATATTCAAGGGTAGGCTAATTCGTCTATGTGGGTTGAAATTCTTATGTGCCTTTGTCATCTTCATGGATGCATTTACCAATGTATCAGTCATAAAGGCTCAAATATCTCACTGGTTTTTTTTTTTGTTTACCATACTTAGCCACCCTATTTCTAAGTAAAACATCATACCAAGCAGTCACTAGGTTTTTTCAAACCAATTGTTCCATACTTTTAGCTATACAACCTAAAACCATTTAAAAAACACAGCAAAATCAGCAAAAATTCAAATTTGTTTTGTAAAAAAAAAAACAATAAAAGGGCAAATATTCACTCCCCCCACACTTAAACCTTACATTGTCCCCAATGTAAGACCCAAGCTTGGATTAAAACATGTCCGAGCAAATGATCGGCACTTATTCAAATTTTAGTTTAAGAAAGAAAAACTGAAATCGAAAACAAGTCTAAAAAATAAAAGAAAATAAAGTTTAAAGAAAAGTAATCTAATAACTATGATTAGATCTTCCCTTTTCTAGTTGACAGGACTTCCAAATGGATATCTTCAATAAATTGCAACGGAGCTGGTTCATGAAATTATTTCAACCTGTGACCATTCACTTTGAAAGCCTTACCTGTGTCAAGACTCTTAATTTCCACTGCACCATGAGGAAAGACATTAGTAATAACAAAGGGACAATCCAACGTGACCTATGCTCACCAGAAAAAAATTTTAATCTAGAACTGAAGAGTAAAACCTTTTTCCCATTGCAAAAGGATTTCTTATTAATCATTTTCTCATGAAATGCTTTGATCTTCTCCTTATATTCTAGCATTCTCATATACCTCCATCCTTAATTCCTCTAACTCTTGCAATTGTAACTTTCTTTCAACACCAGATTGAACATAATCTAAGTTACATTGCTTCACTGCCCAATAGGACTTATGCTCAATCTTGACTAGCAAGTGACAAGCTTTACCATATAGCAACCTATAAGGAGACTTACCTATAGGAGTTTTGAATTCTGTTCTATAAGCCCAGAGAGCGTCATTCAAACGAAAACTCTTATCCCTCCTAGATGGATTGACCATCTTTGCTAGAATATATTTGATTTCCCTATTCGAAATTTCAGCTTGTCCACTTGTTTGAGGATGGTATGCAGTGGAGGTGCGATGAGTGACAAGGTACTTCTCAAAAAGGGCACCGAAAGTTCGATGACTGAAATGAGTACTACGATGACTAATGATTGCCTTAGGCACTCCAAACCTGTTAAAGATGTTAGTCTTAACAAATTTAACAACAGATTTTGCATCATCCTTTTTCGTTGATCAGGCTTCAACCCACTTTGACACAGCTAAAATGATGTAAGTATAAGAAAAAAATGATGGAAATGGTCCCATAAAATCAATACCCCACACATCAAAGATCACACAAAATAACATACCAGATTGAGGCATTTCATTCTTTCTAGACAAATTACCATATCTTTGGCACTCTTCATATGACTTGCAAAACAAATATGCATCTCTATTCAAGGTAGGCCAATAAAATCTGCACTCAAGAACCTTATGTGCTGTTCTTCTTGGTCTGAAATGTCCTCTAGCTTTAGAACTGAGACAAAAAGAAAGAATAGATAAGAATTCAGAATCATTGACACATCTCCTAATTACCTGATCAGAACAAGATTTCCATATGTAAGGATCCTCCCAAAAATTGTATTTAGAGTCAGCTTTGATTTTTACCTTCAGGGCAAGTGTCAAGTCATTGGGAAAAGTCCTGGTCACTAAATAATATACAATATCAGCACACCAAGAGGTTTCCTAAATTAAAGAATACAATTGTTCATCTGGAAAAAATTCAGAAATGATAGGCTAATCTTCTCTAGGGAGTATCCTACTGAGGGTGATCAGCCACCAAATTCTCAGCCCCGTTCTTATCTCTGATTTCTAACTCAAAATCCTGCAACAAAACCATCCACCTAAGCAATCTAGGCTTTGATTCTTTCTTCTTCAACAAGTACTTTAAAGCAGTATGATCAGAAAAAACAATTACCTTCGTCCCTAGTAAATAAAAACGAAACTTCTCTAAAGCAAACACAACAGCAAGCATTTCTTTTTCAGTCACTATGTACTTATGTAAGCCTCTTCTTTGCCCTAATACAGTACCCACTGCTTTGTCGCTTGCATCACACATAATTTCAAAAGGTAAAGTCCAATTAGGAGATTGAACAATAGGAGCTGTGGTTAACATGATTTTCAAATCATCAAAAGCCTTTTTGCTCTCATCATTGAAATTGAATGAAACATCTTTTGCAAGTAAGGCACATAAGGGAGATGCAATTTTTGAGAAATCCTTGATAAAACGTCGATAGAAACCAGCATGCCCTAAAAATGATCTGATTTGACGAACACATGTGGGAGAAGGCAATGAGCTAATCACTTGTACTTTAGCTTTATCAACTTCTAACCCTTTGGCACTTATTATATGTCCAAGGACAACTCTTTGTTCAACCATGAAATGACATTTTTCAAAATTTAACACAAGGTTAGTGTCAATGCATTTTTTCTAAACAAGAGACAAATTATGGAGAAATTCTTTAAAAGAATCACCAAAAACAGTAAAATCATGCATAAATACCTCCATGATATGCTCAATTAAATCTGAAAATATGCTCATCATGAATCTTTGAAACGTACCAGGGGCATTGCAAAGTCCAAATGGCATTCTCCTGAATGCAAATGTTCCAATGGGCATGTAAATGTGGTTTTTCTTGATCTTCAGGAGCTATAAGAACTTGAATATATCCTGAATATCCATATAGAAAACAAAAGAAAGATTTCCCTGCTAACCTGTCCAACATCTGATCAATAAAAGGTAGTGGAAAATAATCTTTTCTAGTAGCTTGGTTAAACTTCCTATAATCAATGCATACTCTCCACCCATTGGAAATTCTTGTAGGAACATATTCCCCTTTTGCATTTTCTTTAACAGTCATTTCTTTCTTCTTGGGTACTACATAGATAGATCTTACCCATTTGGAATCAGATATAGTATATATTACCCCTGCATCTAACCACTTTAAAATTTCTTTCTTCACAACCTCCATCATGGGAGGATTCAGTCGGCGTTGAACATATCTGAATGGTTTGGCATTATCTTCTAAATGTATCCTATGCATACAAAAAGTGGGACTTATACTTTTAATATCTGTAATTGTCCAACCAATAGCCTCCTTGTGGTCCTTTAACACATTCAAAAATTGCTCTTCTTGAGATGAAACCAAAGAACTAGAAATAATTACAAGAAGAGTGTTTTCATCACCAAGGAAGACATATCTCATATTAGATGGAAGGGGTTTCAGTTCCAGCTTGGGCGCCTGCAAAATAGAAGACAACATTTTAGAAGAAGATAATGGTAAAGCCATAGAAGTTGAAGAAATCTCTAAAACTCTCAATGTGGGCAATGTTTGTGCCCTATCTTCCTGGAATGAAGATTCCAATCTTTCATATTCCTGGAGCCACTCATTCAAATTTTCAATTTCAAAAACCTGTTGCACAATCAAATCAATGATATCAACAATCTCAATAGAGTACACACTTTTAATGTCACTAGGGTATCTCATGGCATCAAAGATTATGAACTTAATTACTTCACCATCAAATTCCATGGTCAAATTACCCTCATGAACATCAATTTTAGCCTTAGAAGTTTTAAAGAATGGACGTCCCAATAGCAATGGCACATTATCAGAAGAATCATCACCCATGTCAAGTACATAAAAATCAGCTGGAAAAACCAATTCATTTACTTGAACTAAGACATCTTCAAGTACTCCTATTGGGTATGCATTCGATCTATCCGCTAATTGAATCACAATATCAGTTTTAGTTAACGGTCCCAGATTTAAAGAATCATAGACAGATCTTTGCATAATATTAATTGAAGCACCTAAGTCCAACATGCATCTTTCAAACTTTAAATTTCCAATCTTATACGGAATAGTAAACATTCCTGGATCTTTGAATTTTGGGGGAATTTGCTTTTTAATCATTGCAGAAATGTTCTCCCCCATGCTTACTTTTTGAGTTCTCTTGAACTGCTTTTTGTTGGTGAAAAGTTCCTTAAAAAACTTAGCGTATCATGGCACTTGTTTTATAGCATCTAAGAGAGGTATATTTACTTCCACTTTCCTGAACGTTTCTAAAATTTCCTGGTCAGTAACTTCTTTTTTCGATTTTATAAACCTAGAAGGAAATGGTGGTGGTTCTCACACTAGGGAGAATCCTAGGATTGACATCCTCTTTCCCAAGATTCACAACATATCCCTTTCTCTCGATAGTCTCACTCTTGTCTTGACCTCTTGATTTTATCTCCAACTCTTTCTCAATTTCCTTCCCCTTAGCTCTTGCTTCCTCTAATTATTTTCCACTCCTAAGTGTTATAGCCTTAGAATTATCTTTGGGATTTGGGATCGGCTGAGCTGGGAGCTTACTAGAAAGTTGAGCTTCAATGTTACTGAATGAGTTGGCAATCTGCCCAATTTGGGTATCTAGGTGCTGCAAATGGGTGTCAGTTTTCTTTTAATATTGAACACTTTGAGAATGTACCTGACTAATTTGAGTTGTGATTTGTTTAACCAAATCCTCCAAGGATGAGTTTGAAGCTTGAGTTTGAGGTGCATTGGATAAATATTGTTGCCTCAGGTTACCTTAATCGTATATCAAGTTGGGATGGTTTCTCCAACCCTCATTATACGTGATGGAAAAAGAATCATATCTCCTTTGGGATTGACCTAGAAATCCTCCTATAACATTGACATCTTCAGCTTGTAAAGTGGGACACAAATCAGTAGAATGAGTTAAGTCCGTACAAATTCCACAAGCACGTGGTTGCTGATTTCCATTCATAACTAACTTTGACAAAAGTGTAGTTAAATTAGCAATTTGTTGTGCATTCTCTTTCAATGTCTCTTCAACAATACTAGAATTTATCTCATTCACCCTCCTAACTTGTCCTACATCATTTCTTGCTCCAAATTGTTGAGAGTTTTGAGCCATGTTAGATATCAATTTGCCTAGCTTGTGTGATAGTTTTATCCACTAAAGCACCTCCACTAGCAGCATCTATCATTTCCCTATCATGTGGTAAAAGACCTTCATAAAAATACTGAATTAACAATTGCTCACTATTCGGTGTTGTGGACAGCTAGCACACAATCTTTTAAACTTTTCACAATACTCATATAAGGATTCATTAGGATTTTTCCTAATTCCACAAATTTCTTTCCTTATGGATCCTATTCTACTAGAAGGGAAAAACTTCTCAAGAAAAACCTTTTGCAAATCCGTCGAAGTACTAATATATCTAGGAGCAAGGTAATAAAGCCAATCTTTTGCTAAATCCTGCATTGAAAAAGGAAAAACATGTAATTTCACTTGTTCTTCTTCAATTCCTTTAGGTCGCATGGTGGAATATACAACTTAAAATCTTTTTAAATTTCTATGGGGGTCCTCACCTACACGTCCATAGAATTTAGGAAGCAAGTTAAGAAAACCTGAATTAAGCTTCAGTAGACGTTCTAATTCAGGAAGAACTATGGTCATCCAGATTGGGCTGAGAAAGTTGCGTAAGAGTTTAATCAGCCATGACTTGGTCAGCCACAAATTCCCTTTGATCTTGTTGTGGCTGAGAAAGAACTATCTATCTACTGTATACAATTTACTTGCCGCTTTTCACACCCAATCCCTTGGCAAAAAATGTAATAACTAAAATCTAGATCTGGTGTTATACTCTTGATAGGTTGAGAAAGAAAAGTTCAGTAGCTGGACTCCCCCTTAATTACATATAACTGAAATCAATTGACCAAAGGTTCTAATTAATACAGATTTTTAGCATGAATTTAATCAACCCAAACTAAACTAAATATACAAGCAAGTTCAAAATAGTTGGTTTAAATCACGCTTTAGTTGAAATTAAGATAGGTGTGACCTCTCCAATCCCAACTATTTGCCTCTTTTAACCTTTTTGTTTACCTTGTGCTTAACAAAATGAAAAGCTGTAAATTTAATCAACACACATGAAATGATCAGTTTCATGCAAATGAAAATTTTATACACTACATAGCAGAGTGATTTAAATATAAAAAATACCAACACTAAATTTAATGAAGTCCAAACAATCTAAATAATAGCCAAACCATTACAAAAGCCAAGGTACAAGATATTTTCGAAAGACAAATAAAGAAAAAAGCTGGAACAAAGCATAAGTAGTTGGAAATTAGATTAAAATCAGGAACTTTTCTCTTTTGAGAGCTTGCTGTGACACATCCCCCAAAGAGAATCGTTTCTCCTCCATGGACAACAAACCAGCTTGCTTCCAATGGGTTCTTCCACTTCTACAGCATATCCCAGCATTGTCTCTATTGCCTTTCTCACTCTCTTGCAAGGGAGTGATAAAGGCAAGATAAATCTCCCTCTTTCTCTATTCTCCAAAGAAAATTTCGTGCTCCAAGTCTCGGCTTCAAACAGATCTCAAAACTCCTATTTATAGGTGATTTTCGGACTGTTTTTCTTTTTCTTCTTCAATATAGTAGTTACCGAATTAATCGGCCACTTCTTTACTTTAATCTCCAAGTTAATGACCAAAAAACTGCCTTCTCTTTATCCTCTACACGATCTCCAAGTGCCTTTCATGTTTCCCCCATTTTTTCTGCAACTGATCACTTCATTTTACTTTTTCCTAGTTGAATTGAATAAGGGTAGTTGAGTGAAAATACAATTGAAGTTAGGGGGCATTTTTGTCATTCGATTTTCTGCCCTTGTTAATACTTGATTGGGGCCGTCTTTTTGGGATTAATTCGTCCTGTTAGTCATTTCTACTTGGTGAATATTGGGCTGCACTTTCTTGGGTGTGGGCTTCTAAATGGTTCATGCTTTTTTCTTTGGTCTTTCACTTGAACAAGCAGAAACATTGAGCTCAATTTCGACCACAACTCGTCCCGATTCTAAGAAAACACAAAAGACAAATGTTGTAGGTTTCTTTGTTAGCTTTCCAATGCATCTTCAATCTTTAGAATCTGATCACATACTAAGACGTTATGATCAAAATATGAAAGATAGTTAAATCCATGAAAAACAACTAATTCCACACCTTTATCAATTAAAAATAGAAATTAGCCATCCAAAACTCAAAATTGATAAATCTTTGCAAATAAATTTAAATAATGTCCAAAGTGTAACCAAGAAATTTAGTTGAAGTGATCAAAATGTGTGAAAATATGCTCTTATCAGTGTGTCCTAGTGTTGTTGTGTCTGTGCTCGAGCGTTGGTGTGTGTTCCAGCATGTGTGAGTATGTGTGTGTCAGCGTTGGTGTATGAGTGCGATAGTTGGCGTGTGTGTGTGTGGGTATGCGCGATGGTGTGTATGTGTGAGTGTACGAGCGTGGGTGAGTGTGTATGTGTGTGGGAGTGTAGTGTGTGTGTTTGTGTGTGCGAGTGTTAGAGTGTGTACGACCTTCTGAGTGTGAGTATGCGAAAGATGCTGTGTGTGGGAACATTGGTGTGTGTGTGTGTGTGTGTGTGTGTGTCTGCGAGCGTTGGCCTGTTATTATGTGTGCGAGTGTTGGTATGTGTTTGTGTGAGTGAGAATTGGTGTTTGTGTGTGTGTTTGCGAGTGTTGGTGTGTGTATGTGTTTGCTAGCGTTGGTGTGTGTATGTGTTTGCTAGTGTTGGTATGTGTTCAAGCGTTGGTGTGTGTATGAGCATCCATGTGGGTGCGAGCATGAGTGTGGGTGCGACCATAGGTGTGGGTGTGAGTGTTGGTGTATGTGTGTGTGAGTGTTCGTATGTGTAATGGGGAGTGTGTGTGTCTCTGTGTGTGTGTACGTGTGCGAGTGTTGGGATATACGAGGGTTGATGTGTGTGAGTGTTGGTGTGCGTGTAATGGGGTTGCTATGTGTGAGTGTTGGTAAGTAAGAGCACTGGTGTGTACGAGCATTAGTAATTTCGGGCATTGTTGTGTGGGAGCGTTGGTGTGTGCGAGCGTTGGTGTTGTGAGCATGCGTGTAAGCGAGTGTTGGTGTGTGCAAGCATTGGTGTGTGTCCGCATAGGTGTGTACGCACATTGGAGTGTTGGAGAGTGCGAGCGTTGTTGTGTGGGAGTGTTGGTGTGTGTGTGTGTGTAAGCGTTGGTGTGTGTGTGTGTAAGCGTTGGTGTGTGTGTGTGTGTGCGAGCGACGGTGTATGTGTGTGCGTGCGTTTGTTTGTGTGCAAGCGTTGGTGTTTGTGTGGGAATGTTAGTGTGTGTGCGAGTATTGGTGAGTGTGTGCTAGCGTTAGTTTTTGTGTGAGCATTTTTTATGTTAGTGTGTTGTTTGTGTGCGAGTGTTGGTGTGTGTGCACGAGCACTAGTGTGTGTGCGTGCTGACGCTGATGTGTGTGTGTTCCAGTCTTGGTGTGTGTGTGTACGAGTGTTGGAGTGTGTGTGTGCGAGCATTGGTGTGTGTGAGTGCAAGAGTTGGTGTGTGTGTGCGGGCATTGGTGTGTGTGAGTGAAAGCGTTGGTGTGTGTGTGTGAGCGTTACTGAATGTGTGTACGAGCGTTGGTGTGTGTACGAGCGTTGGTGAGTGTACGAGCGTTGGTGTGTCTTCGAGTGTTGGTGTGTGCATGCGAGCATTGGTGCGTGTGAGATAATTGGACAGAGTGTGTGCGATGTTGGTGCGAGGGTGTGTTTGGGGGTGTGGGTGAGTCAGTGTTGGTGTGTGTGTGCGAGCGTTCGATTGTGTGTGTGCGTTTGTGTGTGAGAGTCGGTGTGTGTGTGTATGAGTTTTGGTGGTTGTACGAGTGTTAGTGTGTGTGAGAGTTGGTGTGTGGGAGTGTGTTTCTGTGTATTGGTTTGTGTGTGTGTTTTCGAGCGTTGGTGTGTGTTACTATTTGCGAGCATTGGTGTGTCTAAGTGTGTGTCTCGGGGTGTTGGTATGTGTATTTGTGTGTGTGATTGGGAGCGTTGGTGTGTGTATGTGTGTGTTTGGGAGCATTGGTGTGTGTGTGTGTGTGTGTGTGTGGTCGTATTTACGAGTGTTGGTGAGTGTGTTTGGGAGTGTTGGTGCGTGTGTCTGTGAGTATGTGTACGTGTGTGTTTGTGAGAGTTAGTGTGAGTGGGTGTTTGTCAGCGTTGGTGTGTGTGGATGAGTATGACCGTTGGTGTGTGTTAGTTTACGAGAATTGGCGCGATTGAGTTTGCAAGCATAGGTGTGCGTTTGTGGTTGCGAGTGTTGGTGTGTCTGTGTGTCCGTGTGTTGGTGTGTGTGCAAGCGGTGGTGCGTACTAGCGTTGGGGTGTGTAGGCGAGTATTGGAGTGTGTGTGCAAGCGTTTGTGTGGGTGTGTGCGAGCGTTGGTGAGAGTGTGCGTAAGTGTTGGTGTGTCTATGAGTGTGAGATTTTTGGTGTGTGTGCGAGCGTTGGAGGGTGTGTGTGTGAAAGATGTTGTGTGTGAGTGAGCATTGGGGTGTGTGTGTGATTGTTGAGGTGTGTTTGTGTGGTCTAGCGTTGGTGTGTGTTTGTGTGCGAGTATTTGGTGTACGTGTGTGTGTGGGAGTGTTGGTGTGTGTGTTTGCGAGTGTTGGTGTGTATATGTGTTGGTTTGTGTACAAGAATTGGTGAGTGGACAAGCGTCGGTGTGTGTATGAGCATTGTTGAGGCTGAAAGCGTTAGGGTGGGCGCAAACATCGTCGTCCGAGCGAGCATCGATATTGGTACAAGCATCGGTGTGAGTGTGAATGTTGGTGTATGTGTGTGCGAGCATTGGTGTGTGTTGTGTGTGTGTGTGTGTATTCGAGTGTTGCTCTGTGTGACAGTTGGTTTTTGTTTGTGAGCATTGGTATGTATGCGAGCGGTGGTTGTAAAATCGCTGACGTTGCTGTGTGCATGTGTTGCTGTGTGTGAGCGTTGGTATGTGCAAGCATTGGTGTGTCCGAGCATTAGTGTGTGTGAGCGTTGGAGTGTGCGAGCGTTGGCATAAGCGAGCGTTGGTGAGTGCCAGCATTGGTATGTGCGCGCATTGGAGTGTGCAAGCATTGGAGTGTTTGAGCATTGGTGTGTGTGAGCCTTGGTGTGTCTGAGCGATAGTGTGTGTGTATGCGAGCGTTGGTGTGTATGGGAGCTATGGTGTGTGTGTGCGCACGTTGGTGTGTGCCAGCGTGGGTGTGTGAGGGGGAGCTTTGGTGTGTGTGTGAGCATTGGTGTGTGTATGCGAGCATTTTTTGTGTGCAAGCGTTGGTGTGTGTATGCGAGCATTTTTTGTGTGCGAGCGTGGTGTGTGCGTGAGAGCGTTGGTGTGTGTGTGTGTGTGCTAGTGTTGGTGTCTGTGTGTGGGAGAGTTGGGTGTTTGTGTGTTTGTGTGTGTGCAAACGTTGGTTTGTGTGTGTGTGTGCAAACGTTGGTGTATGTGTGTACGAGCATTGGTGTGTTCGAGCATTGGTGAATGTACGCAATTGTGTGTGCGCGCATTGGTGAGTGCGAGTGTTGGTGTGTACGAGTGTTGGTGTGTGCGAACATTGGTGCATGTATGTCTGCGAGCATTGTTGCCTGTGAGCGAGCGCTTGTGTGTTTGTGTGTGCGAGCGTTTGTGTCTATGTGCGAATGTTTGTGTCTGTGCTGGCATTGGCATGCGCATGGAAGCGTTGGTGTGTGTGTTTGCGAGAGTTGTTTTTGTGAGAGCATTAGTGCGTATGCGGGCGTTGGGGTGTGTGTGTGCGAGCGTTGCTGTGTTTGTAAGTGTAGGAGTGTTGTTTAGACTGTGTGCGTGCGTTGTGTGTGTGAGTTTGTGTACGAGCATTGCTGTGACTGTGTGCATGCGTTTGTGTGTGTGAGTTTCTGTACGAGCATTGCTCTATGAGTGTATGAGCATTTCTGTGTGTGTACGATCATTGGTGTGTGTGTACGAGCGTTAGCGTGTGTGTGTGCGACCATTGCTGTGTTTGTGTGTGTACGAGCGTTGTTGTGCCTGTGTGCGTGCGTTTGTGTGTGTGAGTTTGTGTACGAGCGTTATTGTGTGTGTGTACGAGCGTTTGTGTGTGTGTACGAGCATTGGTGTGTGTGTTCTAGCGTTGGTGTGTGTAAGTGAACCGTTGGTGTGTGCCTGTGAGCGTTACTAAGTGTGCGTACAAGCGTTGGTGTGTGTACGAGTGTCGGTGTGTGTATGCGAGCTTTGGTGCGTGTGAGAAGAATTGGACTGTGTGTGTGAGATTGGTGCGGGGGTGGATGGGTGTGTCAGTGTTGGTGTGTGTGTGCGTCTGTGTGTGATAGTTGGTGTGTGTGTGTGTGTGAGTTTTGGTGATTGTACGAGCGTTAGTGTGGGTTAGTGTGTGCGAGCGTTGAGGTGTGTACATGTGTCGGTGTGTGTATGCCAGCATTGGTGCATGTGAGAGAATTGGACTGTGTGTGTGCAACATTGGTGTGTCTGTGTGTGGGTGTGTCAGTGTGTCAGTGTTGGTGTGTGTGTGTGCGAGCGTTCGATTGTGTGTGTGTGAGCGTTCGATTGTGTGTGTGCGTCTGTGTGTGAGAGTCGGCATGTGTGTGTGTGTGTGTGAGTTTTGGTGATTGTATGAGTCCTAGTGTGCGTTAGTGTGTGAGAGTGTTGGGGTGTGTACATGTGTCGGTGTGTGTATGCGAGCATTGGTGCGTGTGAGAGAATTGGACTTTGTGTGTGCGACGTTGGTGCGTGGGTGTGTGTGGGTGTGTGGGTGTGTGGGTGTGTCAGTGTTGGTGTGTGTATGCGAGTGTTCGATTGAGTGTGTGCGTCTTTGTGTGAGAGTCAGTGTGTGTGTGTGTGAGTTTTGCTGATTGTTCGAGTGTTAGTGTGTGTTAGTGTGTGCGAGCGTTGGTGTGTGTGCGTGTGTTTGTGAGTATTGGTTTGTGTGTGTTTTTTCGAGCGTTGGTGTGTGTGACTCTTTGCTCGCATTGGTATGTGTAAGTGTGTGTCTGAGAGTGTTGGTATGTGTGTTTGCGTGTGTGAGTGATTGGGAGCATTGGTCTGTGTATGTGTCTGTTTTGGAGCATTGGTGTGTGTGTGTTGTTCGTACTTACGAGTGTTGGTGAGTGTGTTTGGGAGAGTTGGTGTGTGTGTCTGTGTGTATGTGTGCGGGTGTGTGTTTGCGAGAATTGGTGTGTGTGGGTGTTTGTGAGCGTTGGTGTGTGTGGGAGTTTGTGAGTGTTGGTGTGTGTGGATAATTATGACTGTTGGTGTGTTTGAGTTTACAAGCATTGGCGTGTATGTCATTGCGAGCGTGGGGTGTATTTGTGTTTGCGAGTGTTGGCGTGTGTGTTTTTGCGAGCGCCATTGTGTGTGTGTGTATGCAAGTGTTGGTGTGTGTACGAGCTTTGCTGTGTGTACGAGCATCGTTGTGGGTACAAGAGTTGGTGTGGGTGCATGCAACGGTGTCGGTACGAGCATCGGTGTGGGTGTGAGTGTTGGTGTATTTGTGTGCAAGTGTTAGTGTGTGTTTTGGAGTGAGTGTGTGGGTGTGTGCCACTGTTGCTGTGTGTGACTGTTGGTGAGTGTGTGTGGGAGAGTGTGTCAGTGTTCGAGCGTTAGATTGTGTGTGAGAGTCTTGGTGTGTATGCGAGCGTTGGTATGTGAGTACAATTTTTTATGTGTGTATGCGAGCGTTGGTGTGTATATGAGCATCAGTGTGGGTACAAGAGTGGGTGTGGCAGTGAGCATCGGTGTGGTGTGCGAGCATCATTGTGGGTGTGAGTTTTGGTGAATGTGTGTGCGAGTGCGTGTGTGTGTGTAATGGGGTGTGTGTGTGTGCGAGTGTTGGTATGTGCAAGGGTCGTTGTGTGTGGGTGATGGTGTACCTGTGTGTGTAAGTGTTGGTGTGTGTACATGCGCTGGTGTGTGTGCGAGCATCGTTTCATACCAGTGTAGCGATGTGTGGCGAGCATTTGTGTGGGCAACCGTTGGTGTGTGTGAGCGTTGGTGTGAGTGAGCGTTGGTGTGTGCGAGCATTGGTGTGTGTGAGCATTGGTGTGTGTGAATGTTTGTGTGTACGAGTGTTTGAGTTTACGAGCGTGGTGTGTGTCCGCATTAGTGGGTGTGTGGATTGGAGAGCGCAAATGTTGGTGTGTGGGCGTTGGAGTGTGCGTATGTGTGTGTGTGTGCCCGCATTGGAGTGTGCAAATGTTGGTGTATGTGTGCCTTGGTGTGTGTGTCAGCGAGCGTTCGTGTGTGTGTGAAAGCGATGGTGTGTGTGGGTGTGTGAGATGTTTTGAGTGTGTCCGGGCGTAGGTGTGTGTGCGGGTGTTGTGTGTGTGCGAGCATTGGTGTGTGTACGCAAGCGTTAGTGTGTGGGCATGCTAGCATTGGAGTGTGTGTGTGTGTGTGTGTGTGTGAGTGTTGGATTGTGTGTGAGTGTGTGCTAGCGTTGGTGTGTGCACGCATGTGTACGAGCCTTGGTGTGTTAGTGTGTGAGCGTTGGTATGTGTGACAGCAAGCTTTGGTGTGTGTACGAGCATTGGTGTGTATGTCTATGATCGGTTGTATGTGCGTGTGAGTGTTGGTGTGTATATCCGACTGTAGGTGTGTGTGTGCGAGTGTTAGAATATGTATACGAGCATTGGTGTGTGTGTGTGTGTGTGCGAGCATTGGTGTGTGTGTGTGTGTGCGAGCATTGGTGTGAGTACGAGTGTTGGGAGGGTGTTTGCGTGTTCGAGTGTTAGTGTGTGTGTGTGAGAGTCTTCGTGTGTATGCGAGCGTTGGTATATGTGTATGCGAGCATTGGTGTGTGTGTGGGAGCGTTTGAGTGTGTGTGTGTGTGGGAACGTTGGTGTGTGTGTGGGAACGTTGGTGTGTGTGTGTGGGAGCGTTGGTGTGTGTGGGAGCATTGATGTGTGTGTGGGAGCGTTGGTGCGTGTCTGGGAGTGTTGGTGTTTGTGAGTGTTGGTGTGTGTGTGTGAGAGAGCGTTGGTTTGTGTGCGAGCATTGGTACGTACGGGCGTTGCTGTGTGAGAGTATTGGTGTGTGTGAGCGTTGTTGTGTGCGAACATTGGGGTGTGCGAGCATTGGTCTGTGCGACCTTTGGTGAGTACGAGTTTTCGTGTGTACGAGCAATTGTTTGTTTGAGCGTTGGAGAGGTGAGCGTTGGCATAAACAAGCGTTGGTGTTTGCAAGCGTTGGTGAGTGTCCTCATTGGTGAGTGCGTGCATAGGAGTGTGCTAGCATTGGCGTGTGCGAGCGTCGCTGTGTGCGGGTGTCGCTGTGTCTGCAAGCATTGGTGTGTGTGTGTGTGTGCGCGCGCGCGCGAGGGATGGTGTGTGTGTGCAAGCATTGGTGTTTGTGTGAGAACGTTCGTGTGTGCTGGTGTTGCGTGTGTATGGGAGCGTTCGTGTGTGTGCGAGTATTGAAGTGTGTGTAAGAGCGTTGTTTGGTGTGTGTGTGTGTGAGAGTGTGTTTGCGAGTGGTAGGTGTGTGTACACGTATTAGTGTGTGCACGGGCTTTGGTGAGTTCACGAGCACCAGTGTGGGTGCGAGCATCGGTGTGGATGCGAGCATCGGTGTGGGTGTGAGGGTTGGCGTTTGTGTGCGAGTGTTCATGTGTGTAATGGGGTGGGTGTGTGTGTGTGTGTGTGTGTGTGTCTGTGTGATGGTTGCTGTGTGCAACTGTTGGCGTATGCATGTATGTAAGCATTGGTGTGTGTGTGAGTGTTGGTGCATACAAGCATTGGGGTGTGTGGCCGAGTTTTGGGGTGTGTGTGCGAGCATTTGTGTGAACCACCGTTGGTGTAAGCAAGCGTTGGTGTGTGCGAGCATTTGTGTGTGCGAGCGTTCGTGTGTGTGAGTGTTCGTGTGTACGAGCGTATGTGTTTTCATTGTAAGTGTCTGCAAGCGTTAGTGTGTTCGCATTGGTGTGTGCATGCATTGGAATGTACGAACGTTGGTGTTTGTGAGCCTCGGTGCGTGTCTGCGAGCGTTGGTGTGTGTGTGTACAAGCGATGGTGTGTGTGTATGTGACGTTTGTGTGTGTGCGGGTGTAGGTGTGTGTCTAAGAGCGTTGGTGTGAGTGCGAACGTTGGTGTGTGTGTGTTTGAGCGTTGGCGTGTGTGCGTGTCAGCGTTGGAGTGGGTCTGTGCGATTGCATTGGATTGTGTGTGTGTACGATTGCATTGGATTGTGTGTGTGTGCGATTGCATTGGATTGTGTGTGTGTGCGATTGCATTGGATTGTGTGTGTGTGCGATTGCATTGGATTGTGTGTGTGTGCGAGGATTGGGGTGTGCATGTGTGCGTACGAACGTTGGTGTGTGAGTGTGCGAGAGTTGGTATGTGTGAGTGCAACCGTTGGTATGTGTGTATGCGAGCGTTCGTGTGTGTGTGTGTGATCGTTGGTATGTGTGTGCTGATGGTTTTCATGAAGATCATACGTAAGGGTGTAAGGAGAAGATGAAAATACACAAGTTGTTGTTCCTCTCAGCTAGGGTCGTGGTTAACCCTAATCTATGTGTGTGCTCCCTTTAAATAGGGTAGCACTCTTCTTACATTAATAATAAATCAGTTACATAATTACAAGTACGCCTTTATAGGGGTAAAACACTAAATTAGATTATATGCCCCTATATACAAGTGTATTGAGCATCTCTAACACTCCCTCTCAAGTTCGAGAGTATATATCAAATAACCCCAACTTGTCACACAAATGTCTATGTCTTGATCTTGCTAACGCCTCCGTAAGTGTATTTGCTCTCTCGTCTTCTGTGCGTACATAAAGTGTGCAAATAACACCATTCATTACTTGCTCTCTGATTAAATGACAGTCCACTTCCACATGTTTAGTAGGCTCATGAAAAACCAGATAACCTGCGATAAAGATTGCTACCTGATTATCACAATCCATAGGCATTGGCTTGTTGATTATGATCCCCAACTCTTCCAAAATAGAATGAAGCCACATCATCTCACAAGCTGCATATGCCATCGATCTATACTCTGCCTCCACACTAGATCGTTCAACCACTGTCTACTTCTTGCTTCTCCAAGTGACAAGATTGCCACCCACCGTAACACAATACCCACTGGTGGACTTTAGGTCATCCTGAGACCCTGCATAATCTATATCAAAGGCACCAAGAGGCACTATGAACATCTGTGTGTCCCCAAATTCTATAGTACAAAACTCTCCCAATAGACCTTTTTAGATACCTCAAAATATGAAAAATAGCATCCATATGAGATCGCCTAGGAGCCTCCATAAACCTGCTCAACAACATAAGAAATATATGGTCTAGTAACAGTAGCGTAAATTAACTTATCAACCAGCTTTCGGTAATGAGCTTTATCTTCTACTAGGGGAGAACTTGTATCAAACAACGAGGATTTTTCAGTGAGTGGTATCTCTGTAGGTCTTGCCCCTAGCATCCCCGTTTCAATCAATAAGTCCATGGCATATTTTCTCTGAGATAAATGTAGTCCCCTATCTCTCCTACTTACTTCAATGCCAAGGAAATATCGTACAGTTCCTAAATCTTTTGTTTGAAAATGAGTAGCTAAATACATTTTTACCTCAGATATCCCATTAATATCATCTCCTAAAATGATAATATCATCAACATACACAACTATTATCACCATACCTGTATGTCGATATAAAAAACCACTAAGTGATCAAGCATGGATCTCTTGAACCCAAATTCAGTGACCACACCACTAAATTTATCAAACCATGCTCTCAGACTATGTTTCCAACCGTAGAGAGACTTCCTGAGGTTACACACCTTTTTGTCCTCCCCTTTAGCAACAAATCCAGGTGGTTGCTCCAAGTATACCTCTTCAATTGGTCCCCATAGAGAAAAACATTTTTGACATCAAGTTGATGCAATGACCACCTGTTCATAGCTACACACAAAATAATACGAATGGAGTTCATACGAGCAACTGGCAAGCTTTATATCTAGCCACTTCGCCCGTCTCCTTGTACTTGATTGTATACCCATTGACACCCAACTATCTTTGCTCCAAGTAGAGCCTCACAGAGATCCCAAGTGTCCTGACTTTCAAGGGCAGCCATCTCCTCAAGCATTGCTTGGCACCAAATAGGAATTGATAGAGCTCTTAGAAACAGATTTAGGAATTGACATAGTAGAAATGGCAGCGACAAACGATCTATAAGAATCAGACAACTTCCCAAAATAAAAAAAACGTGAAATAGGGTGTTGAGTACATGAATGAACACCTTTCCTAATAGCAATGGGAAGATGTGAATCAGAAAATTCTGAAGGAGACTGACCTGATCTCGTATTCTCAAAAGTGAGTGAGAGGGCCGGAGAGAGAGGCAAAGCTACACTGGGTGTCTCCTAATCAACCTGTTCCGACGGAAGAAAAATACCAGAATTCTAACGACTATAGTAAGAGACATTATCAAAGAATGTAACATGAGGTGTAATAAACCTTTTTCTCATAGTGGGATTATAGTAACGATATGCCTTAGAGCATTTAGAGTACCCCAAGAAGATACACCTAATAGACCGGGCAGACAACTTGGTACGAGAAGGAGACGAGTCAAGTACATAACAATCACTCCAAAAAACATGCAATGGAAGATGAAACAAGTCTTTTGTTGGTTGGAAGACCTGAAATGGAATTTTATTGTGTAACACACTGGATGGCACCCGATTTATAAGGAAGCATGCTGTTAGTACTGCTTCTGTCCAATAAAATTGAGGAACATTATGTTGAAACATTAGAGCATGTGTAACACGAAGTAAATGTCTATTCTTCCTCTCAGTAACACCATTTTGCTGAGGAGAATAGGGACAAGGAAACTGATGTATAATACCTTCAGAGGAACAGAACGAAGTAAACTCTGAACTAGTGTATTCACCACCATTGTCACTTCGGAAAGATTTAATCGAGCAACCATACTGATTTTTTATTACACTAACAAACTGTTTGAATACAGGAAAACATCAGACTTACTTTTTTAAAGATAAAGCCAATAACAACGACTAAAATCATCAATGAAAGCCAATAACCCGAAATACTCCTAATAGGGCAAGGCCCACATACATCAGAATGAATCAACTCGAAACAAGTAGTATTAGAGGGATTGTCTCGTGCTGGAAAAGACACTCTATGTTGTTTCCCAAGTTGACAAGTTTCACACTTCAAAGTTGAGGCAGCTGGTATGGATGGACTAAGATCCAAAGTTTATGCAAATTTGGATGTCCAAGACGAGTGTGCCATTCCAACGGAGACAAAGAAACGAATGTAGACGAATGAACTGGTTGCTCGATGTAGAACATGCCCCCTCTCTCATTGCCCGAACCAATCATCTTTCGGGTCTTGAGATCTTGAATAACACAACCAAGAGATGAAAAGGTAACAGAACAATTCAAAAACTTAGTCAATTGACTAATAGACAACAAAATAACAAGAAACATAGGGACAAACAAAACTCTATCAAGTGTTAAAAATTTAAAAAGTCGTAAGTGACCAACCCCAGTTATAGGACATATGGACCCATCAGCCAATGTAACACCCCCCAAATCAGAATAATAAGTTACTGAATCAAACAAAAATTGATTACCTGACATGTGAACATTTGCTCCAGAATCAATAACCCAAGTAGGTTTAAAGCCAGAAACATGGAATGTCGAGTGACCTGTTTGTGCCAAAGATGCGGAAGGTGTTGACATGAAGGGCTGAGACGAACCTGAGAGTTGTGACAGCTTCTGAAGCATCAAGCTCTGATTCGGAATAAAAACCTGGAGTTCATCTCTCTGAGAGCATCCTTTAGAAGATTGTGTATTGCTGCTACTGACAATATTTGCCCATGCACATTTTCCATAATTGTCCGAACACTTTTCCGGCATATGAGAAGTCTTACTGCAGTGAATACAAGGCAGCCTTTCACCTTTGCCTTTGCCTCATCCTCCTTTGCCTCCTCAACCTCTGCCCCTTTGGCTAGAACCACTTCTTCCACCACCATTTTCTGCCACCAAGGCAGAAGAGTCTACTTTCTCTTCCTTGGTCTTTGCATTACCGAGAGTAGAAATTACTGGTGCACCCCTCATGAGAGCACCAAAAACATCTTCAAATGTGGGCTTATCTGTTTTGGCCAATTATTGTTGTTTGCAATCCAAGCCTCTGTTCTATTTTCCAGTGGTTCATCATTAATAAACTTACCCTTCTTCCTTCCAGTAATGTGAATTTCTTCAGCTGTAGACCATAATAGATAGTTTTTACCATTAATTTTTGCACCAGAAATACCTCCAACCACTTGTTCATCTTTTTCATTCACATTAACAACAGTGAAATTTATACCATCCATATGAGATTAGAACTACAATTCACAGCACAACAAGCAGCTATAATACCAATGACAACTCGCAGCAATCAACCAACTGACAACTTGAAGTACAACAATATGATCATACTAAGCAGGAGCTTGTACCCAAAAAAATTTCAAATCAACCGGCTAAATTATCAACCCCACACTAGAGCCATCAACTTACAGGCATACCAACTAATGCTCTTAATAATTCAGAATCAAGTATATCAACCACTTCAATCAACCAAGGAAGAAGAAAACAACTTATCTCAAAACAGAAATCAAATCACACTTCCTCTGATTATATAACCACAAAGTCCTAATCAAAACACACTTCCTGTGATTAAATAACCAAAAATTCCTAATTAAAAGGAACTCCTTTCCTTTGTCCTGAAGTGAAGAGTACAAGAATTATAGACTTTCAGTGCAATAGAATCTTACAACTTTGAAATTTCCAAGTTTGTAACATACTGCAATATGCCAAGTAGAGTTCCAACTGAACTAGAAGAGGTCAGACCAATCAGGAATATGATTTCACACTCTCACAACAAACCCAACTAAAATTTCTGAGTTTGTAACCTATTTCAATATGCCAAGTACAGTCCCAACTGGACTGGGAGAGGTCTGTCCAATCAGGAATATGATTTCACACCCTCACAATTAAACCAAAGATAATCTCACGTAACATCAATTTATGAAGAGGAAAAAAGGGTTAGAGAAGATATCACCAAGTATTTAGTACTGTCGGCACTGAAAACGAACAATCCAACCGTCAAATTTCAATCACCACCATTCATAACGTATATTGAGATTCCATGAACTCTCTCACAACGTATCAGTTCAATCCGACCAGGGATGCCCTTCCGATAGTTAAGAATTGAGAGACTAGTTGGTTCAGAATTTACAAGTTGAGAGCTTTCTGTTCGAATGACTATAACTTCTTGTCCAAAGTTCCAAACACTATCTCCACTGTTCCGAATGTCGAAACAGACGCGAGGACCGTATATCCTAAGTTTCAACACGATCCAACGGTTAAAAATCCAGTACCCGCTCTGAACCATAATGGTTTTCAAGAAGATCAAACGTAAGGATGTAAGCAAAACAAGAAAACCCACGTTTCGCACAGCTAGGTGATGACATGTCATTGCTGCCACAAAATTAAATCAATTCTTAACCCCTAAAAAAATTCACAACAAAGTTTAGGTAAGAAAGGTTCAATCCCACGAGGAGTTTTGCACATAACATTTAAGATTTATTTTAATAGGAATACATAAATCTTACACGGTTTATGGGGGATTCATAAAAACATGAAAAATAAAACAATGAACTATTTATCTACTATATACAATTTACTTGCTGTTTTTCACTCCCAATCCCTTGGCTAAAAATTTAATAACTAAAATTTAGTTTTGGTGTTATACTCTTGATAGGTTCACAAAGAAAAGATCATTAGCTGGACTCCCCCTTAATTTCATACAACTAAAACCAATTGAGCAAAGGTTCTAGTTAATTCATTTTTAGGCACGAATTTAATCAACCCAAACTAAACTAAACATACCAGCATGTTCAAAATAGTTTGTTTAAATCATTCTTTAGTTGAAATTAAGATAGATGTGACCTCTCCAAACCCAACTATTTGCTTCTTTCAACCGTTTTGTTTACCTTGTGCATAACAAAACGAAAAGCTGTAAATTTAATCAACACACATGAAATGATCAATTTCATGCAGAAGAAAATTTTATGAACTACAAGTCAGTGTGATTTAAATATCAAAAGTATTAACACTAAATTTAATTAAGTCCAAATAATCTAAATAATAGCCAAACCATTACAAAAACCAAGGTACAAGAGATTTTCGAAAGACGAATAAAGAACAAAGCTGGAACAAAGCATAAGAAGTTGGAAATTAGATTGCGATCAGGAACTGATCCCTTTTGAGAGCTTTCTGTGACACATCCCCCAAAGAGAATCATTTCTCCTCCACGGACAACAAACTAGCTTGCTTCCAATGGGTTCTTGCACTTCTACAACATATCCCAACCTTGTCTCTATTGCCTTTCTCACTCTCTTGCTAGGGAGTGATAATGGCAAGAAAAATCTCCCTCTTTCTCGACTCTCCAAAGAAAATTTCGTGCTCCAAGTCTCTGCTTCAAACAGATCACAAAACCCCTATTTTTTGGTGATTTTCGGATTGTATTTCGTTTCCTTTTTCAATACAGCAGTTACTGAATTAATCAGCCACTTCTTTGCTTTAATCTCCAAGTTAATGGCCCAAAAACTACCCTCTCTTTATCCTCTACACGATCTCCAAGTGCCTTCCACGTTTCCCCCATATTTACTGCAACTGATCACTTCTTTTTCTTCTTTTCTGGTAGTTGAGTGAAAATACGATTTAAGTTAGAGGGCATTTTTGTCATTCGATTTTCTGCCCTTGTTCTACTTGATTGGGGCTGTCTTTCTGGGATTAATTCGGCGTGGTAGTCATTTCAACTTGGTGATTATTGGGCTGCAATTTCTTGGGTGTGAGCTTCTAAATATTTCATGCTTTTTTCTTTGGTCTTTCAGTTGAACAAGTAGGAACGTTGAGCTCAATTTCGACCACAACGCGTCCCGATTCTAAGAAAACTTCAAACACAAATGTTGTAGGTGTCTTTGTTAGCTTTCCAATGCATCTTGAATATTTGGAATCGGATTACATACTAAGAAATTATGATCACAATACGAAAGATAGGTAAATCCATGAAAAACAACTAATTCCACACCTTTATCAATTAAAAATTGAAATAACCCATTCAAAACTCAAAATTGATAAATCTTGGCAAATAAACTCAAATAATGCCCAAAATGTAACCAAAGTAATTGAGTTTAAGTGACCAAAGTCCATAGGAAGTATAGCTTAAAAGTAAAATGAACAATTAACCATCAAAAGTCAGAACACTCCTTGAACAACAAACTCATATAACTAATTTGGCTAACCCTCACAATGTAAAACACTCATCTCTTATGTGTTTAAAAAGGGTTATGTGTTTCGCTCAACCTCCTTCCATGAACCTGTTCTGCCATAAGCTTGCATGTCAATCCTGTCTCAACTACTTTGAATAATGCATAACATGAATCAAAAGGTCTTTCATTGGGTTGTAATGGGGCTAGGGACAAAAGGTATGGAAAAGTTTGGATAAAGTGGAGCTAAATCATAGAAACTTATAGAGCATAACACCCAACATTTGCTTCTCCCTTTTCTTCTCTATGATATGAAATATAGAATGAATTATATTCATCAAACACAAATAAAATTTTCTCCTCTATTATTTTTTGTAGAACCTTTTCTTTATTTTCTTCTTTTTTTTTGTTCTTTTTTTTAATTGAATTGTAACAAGAGGATTATATTGACCATATAACTTGCAATGATGAATACATTAGAAGCATAATACCCATTCACCTCACCACTTACTCAGAACAAGAAAAATGAAACATTAACCCATCCTTGACAACATCCAAATGCTCTTCTAGACCTAAGATTGGGTAGAAACATTTATTTTTCAGCCTAAGGTCCATTTTTGTGAGTTTAGTAAATCGAAGAAAAGGTTTCCTGAGGGCTCAAAATTGGCTCACTAAAGTCACAATATTCAAGGGTAGGCTAATTTGGCTATGTGGGGTTGAAATTCCTATGTGCCTTTATCATCTTCATGTATGCATTTATCAATGTAGTCCCAACAAGTATATCAATGCAAGTTCTAGAGATACAGAATCATGAAAGTATCTTACATGAAAACAAATATGAGACTGAAATTAATGTATTAGTCATATAGGCTCAAATATCTCACTATTTGTTTTTTGTTTACCATACTTAGCCACCCTATTTCTAAGTAAAACATCATACCAACCAGTCACAAGTAGAGAGTTCAGTCATTCAATCATGCTATGAAATTTTCAAACCAATTGATCCATACTTTTAGCTATACAACCTAAAACTATTTAAAAAAAAAAACAGAAAAATCAGCAAAAATTCAAAAGATTTTTGTAAAAAAAAAATCAATAAAAGGGCAAACATTCACTCCCCCACACTTAAAACAAGTCTAAGCACATGGTACGCACTTATTCAAATTTTATTTAACAAAGAAAAATTAAAACGGAAAAAAAAAGTCTAAAAAAACTAAAAAAAATAAATTTTAAAGAAAAGTAATCTAACAACTATGGTTAGATCTTCCCTTCTCTTGTTGATGGGACTTCCAAATGGATATCTTCAATAAATTGCAACGAAGCTGGTTCATGAAATTCTTTCAACCTGTGACTATTCACTTTGAAAGTCTTACCTGTGTGAAGGCTCTTAATTTCCACTGCACCATGAGTAAAGACATTAGTAATAACAAAGGGACCAATCCAATGTGACTGAAGCTTACTAGGAAATAATTTTAATCTAGTATTGATGAGTAAAACATTTTTCCCAATGCAAAAGGATTTCCTGGTAATCATTTTATCATCAAATGCTTTGGTCTTCTCCTTGTATATTCTAGCATTCTCATATGCCTCCATCCTTAATTCCTCTAACTCTTGCAATTGTAACTTTCTTTCCACACCAGATTGAACATAATCTAAGTTACATTGCTTCACTGCCCAATAGGACATATGCTCAACCTATAAGGAGACATACCTAAAGGAGTTTTAAATGCTGTCCTATAAGCCCAGAGAGCATCATCCAAACGAAGACTCCAATCCCTCCTAGATGGATTGACCATCTTTGCTAGAATATATTTGATCTCCCTATTCGAAATTTCAGCTTGTCCACTTGTCTGAGGATGGTATGCTGTGGAGGTGCGATGTGTGACATGGTACTTCTCAACAATGCCACCAAAAGTTCTATTACAGAAATGAGTACCTCGATCACTAATGATTGCCTTAGGCACTCCAAACTTGTTAAAGATGTTAGTCTTTACAAATTTAACAACAGATTTTGCATCATCCTTCTTCGTTGCTTTGGCTTCTACCCATTTTGACACATAATCCACAACTAAAATGATGTAAGTATAATCAAAAGAAGATGGAAATGGTCCCATAAAATCAATACTCCACACATCAAAGATCTCACAAAATAACATACCAGATTGAGGCATCTCATTCTTTCTACACAAATTACCAAATCTTTGGCACTCTTCAAATGATTTGCAAAACAAATATGCATCTCTATTCAAGGTAGGCCAATAAAATCCGCACTCAAGAACCTTGTGTGTTGTCCTTCTTGGTCCGAAATGTCCTCCAGCTTTAGAACTGTGACAAAAAGTAAGAATATATAAGAATTCAGATTCATTGACACATCGCCTAATTACCTGATCATTACAAGATTTCCATAAGTAAGGATCCTCCCAAAAATAGTATTTAGAGTCAGGCTTGATTTTTTTTCCTTCTGAGCACGTGTCAAATCATTAGGAAAAGTCGTGGTCACTAAATAATTGACAATATTAACATACCAAGGAGTTTCCAAAATTAACCAATACAATTGCTCATCTGGAAACAAATTAGAAATCATAGGCCAATCTTCTCTAGGGACTGAGGTGATCAGCCACCAAATTCTCATCCCGTTTCTTATCTCTGATTTCTAACTCAAATTCCTGAAACAAAAGCATCCACATCAGCAGTCTAGGCTTTGATTCTTTCTTCTTCAACAAGTATTTTAAGGCAGCATGATTAGAAAAAACAATTACCTTCGTCTCAAGTAAATAAGAACGAAACTTCTCTAAAGCAAACACAACAGCAAGCATTTCTTTTTCAGTCACTGTGTAATTACATTGGGCAGGATCAAGTGTTTTAGAAGCATAACAAATTACAAAAGGTTCCTTGTCTCTTCTTTGCCCTAACACAACACCCACTGCTTTGTCGCTTGCATCACACATAATTTCAAAAGGTAAACTCCAATCAGGAGATCGAACAATAGGAGTTGCGGTTAACTTGATTTTTAAATCATCAAAAGCCTTTTTACACTCATCATTGAAATTAAAAGAAACATCTTTTGCAAGTAAGGCACATAAAGTAGATGCAATCTTTGAGAAATCCTTGATAAAACGTTGATAGAAGCCAGCATGCCCTTAAAATGATCTGATTTCACGAACACATGTGGGATAAGGCAATGAACTAATCACTTCTATTTTAGCTTTATCAACTTCTAACCCTTTGGCACGTACAATATGTCCAAGGACAACTCCATGTTCAACCATGAAATGACATTTTTCAAAATTTAACACAAGGTTAGTCTCAATGCACTTTTTCAAAACAAGAGACAAATTATGGAGACATTCATTAAAAGAATCACCAAAAACAGTAAAGTCATCCATAAATACCTCCATGTTATGCTCAATTAAATCTGAAAATTTGCTCATCATGCATCTTTGAAACTTACCAAGGGCATTTCAAAGTCCAAATGGCATTCTCCTAAATACAAATGTTCCAAATGGGCATGTAAAACTGGTTTTTTCTTGATCTTCAGGATCTATAGGAACTTGAATATATCCTGAATATCCATCTAGAAAACAGAAGAAAGATTTCCCTGCTAACTTGTCCAACATCTGATCAATAAAAGGTAGTGGAAAATGATCTTTTCTAGTAGCTTGGTTAAGCTTCCTATAATCAATGCATACTCTCCACCCATTGGAAATTCTTGTAGGAACATATTCCCCTTTTGCATTTTCTATAACAGTCATTCCTGTCTTCTTGGGTACTACATGGATAGGACTTACCCATTTGGAATCAGAAATAGGGTATATCCGTGCGTTGGTGCACATGTGTACGAGCGTATGTGCGTGTGCGAGAGTTGGTGTGTGTTCGCGAGCATTGGTGTGTGTATGTGAGTGTTGGTCTGTGTGTGAGTGTTGGTCAGTGTGTGTGTGTGAGTGTAGGGTGTGTGTGTGTGCGAGTGTTGGTATGTGCGAGCATCGGTGTGTCTGCGAGTGTTGGTATGTGCGAGCATTGGTGTGTGTGCGAGTCTTTGTGTATACGAGCATATTTGAGTACAAGCACTGGTGTGTACGAGCATTGCTGTGTGCGAGTGTACGTGAGTGTCCTCATTGGTGTTTTCACGCATTGGAGTGTTCGAGCTTTTGTGTGTGTGAGTGTTGGTGTGTGCGTGTGTTGGGTTGGGTGTGTCTGTGGGTGTTGGCGTGTTTGTGGGAGCGTTTGTGTGTGTGCGAACATTTGTTTGTCTGCCAGCGTTGGCGTGTTTGTGGGAGCGTTGGCGTGTTTGTGGGAGCGTTGGCATGTGTACCAGTGTTGGTGTGTGTGTACGAACATTGTTTGTGTTCAAGCGTTAGTCTGTGTGCGCAAGCATTCGTGTGTGTGCGTGTGGTAGTGTTGGGGTGGGTGTGTGTGAGCGAGTGTTGGTGTGTGTGTGTGGGAGTGTGTATTTGTGTGAGTGTTGGTGTGTGTGCCAAGGTTGGAGGGTGTGAGTTCGAAAGATGTTGTGTGTAGGAGCATTGGTGTGTGTGTGGGTGTGTACAAGCGTTGGGGTGTGTTTGTGTGTGAGTGTGTGTGTGTGTTTGCGAGTGTTGTTGCGTGTGTGTGTCTGAGAACTTTGGTGTGTACCAGGGTTGGTGTGTGTACAAGAATTGATGTGTGTACGAGCGTTGGTGTGGGTACGAGCATCGGTGTGGGTGCAAGAATCAGTTTGGGTTTCTGTTGTTGTGTGTGGGTGCGAGTGTTCGTGTGTGTAATGGTGTGGAGTAGTAATTCGCGCAACCTGTGCGTGAGTCGGGCACAGGTTCTCTCACAAGCGAGTAAAATAATATATTTCTTGGATTTATATATTTTTTTTCTCTCTTGTGAGAGAACCTGTGCGCGAATCATTACTCAAGGTGTATGTGAGAGTGTATGTGTGTGTGTACACACGAGTGTTGGTATGTGCGAGGGTTGCTGTGTGTGAGTATAGGGGTGTGTGTGTGTGTGTTTGTGTGTGTGCAATTGTTGGTAGGTGTGCAAACAATGGTGGGTATGAGCGTTGGAGTGTGTGGGCGAGTTTTCGGGTGCATTGGTGTGAGCAAGTGTTGGTGTGTGGCAGCGTTGATGTGTGCGAGCTTTGGTGTGTGGGAGAGTTGGTGTGTGGGAGAGTTGGTGTGTGTGTGCTTTGGTGTTTGCGAGCGTTGGTGTAAGCAAGGGTTGGTGTGTGAGAGAGTTGGTGTGTACCCATTGGAGAGTGCGAGCGTTGTTGTGTGGGAGCGTTGATGTGTGTGTTTACAAGCATTGGTGTGTGTGTGCGTGAGCGATGGGGTGTGTGTGTACGTGAGCGATGGTGTGTGTGCATGCGTTTGTGTGTTCAAGTGTTGGTGTGTGTAGCTGTGAATGTTAGTGTATCTGAGAGCGTTGGTGTCTGTTTGAGAGTGTTAGTGTGTGCGCGCGAGAATTAGTTGTGGGTGTGGGCGAGTTAGAGAGCGTTGGTGTGTGTGTGTGTGAGTGTTTGTGTGTGTGTGTGTGAGTGTTTGTGTGTGTGTGTGTGTGTGTGTTTGTGTGGGTGGGTGGGTGTGTGTGTGCCTCAGTTGGTGTGTGTGTGTGTGTGTGTGAGTGTTTGTGTGTGTGTGTGTGTGTGTGTGTTTGTGTGGGTGGGTGGGTGTGTGTGTGCCTCAGTTGGTGTGTGTGTGGGTGTGTGTGAGTGTTTGTGTGTGTGTGTGTGTGTGAGTGTTTGTGTGGGTGGGTGGGTGTGTGTGTGCCTCATTTGGTGTGTGTGTGTGCCTCATTTGGTGTGTGTGTGGGTGTGTGTGAGTGTGCAAGCGTTGGTGTGTGTGTGTGTGCGGCTGTAAGTGTGTGCGTTCGTGAGTGTTAATGTGTGTGTGTATTTATGAGCATCTGTATGTGTATTAGCGTTGGTGTGTACGAGCATCAGTGTGGGTGCAAGCATCTCTGTGGGTGGGAACAACGGTGTGGGTGTATGTGTTCGAGTGTTCCTGTGTATAATGGTGTGATATAATAACTCGTGCACAGAATCTGTGCGCAAGTCAGGCACAGGTTCATGGAATCCAAGAAATATTTTATTTTACTCTCTTGTGAGAGAACCTGTGGCAAATCATTACTCAATGGTGAGAGCCTGTGTGTGTGTGCGAGTGTTGGTATGTGTGTGGGTTGTTGTGTGTGTGTATTGGTGTGTGTGTGTGTGTGCGAGCGTTGGTGTGTGTGCGAGTGTTTGTGCGTACAAGTGAAGGGGGGTGTGTGCGAGCATTTGGGTGAGCGGGCGTTTGCGTCTGGGAGCATTGGAGTGAGCGAGCGTTGGTGTGTGCGAACGTTGGTGTGTGGGAGCGTTGGTGTGTGCGAGCATTAGTGGGTTGGAGCGTTGCTGTGTATGAGCGTAGCTGTTTGCGAGCGTTGCTGCAAAAGAGCGTTGGTGTGTGAGAGAGAGGTGTGTGCGCATTGGAAAGTACGAGCGTTGGTGTGTGGGAATGTTGGTGTGTGTGTGTGTGCGAGCGCTGGTGGGTGTGTGTGCAAGCATTAGTGTGGTGTGTTAGCGGTTTTGTGTGCGAGCGTTGGTGTGTGCGCATGAGCGTTGGTATGTGTGCGTGAGCATTAGTGTGTCTGCGTGCAAATGTTGGTGTGTGGGTGCATGTGTGTGTTCGAGTGTTGGTGTGTGTGTGTGTACAAGCATTGGTGTGTGTTCAAGCGTTGGTATGTGTGCGAGTGTTGGTGTGTACGAGCGAAGGGGTGTGTGTGCAAGCATTTGGGTGAGCGGGTGTTGGCGTGTGAGAGCATTGGAGTGAGCGAACGTTGCTGTGTGCGAGTGTTGGTGTGTGGGAGCTTTGGTGTGTGCGAGCATTGGTGTGTGGGAGCGTTAGTGTGTATGAGCGTTGCTGTTTCCAAGCATTGCTGTAAATGAGCGTCGGTGTGTGAGCGTTGGAAAGTGCGAGCATTGGCGTGTAGAAGCATTGGTGTAAGTGTGTCCGCGAGCGTTGGTGTGCGTGTGTGCGTGTGTTCGTTTGTGTGTGTGCAAGCGTTGGTGTATGTGATCGTTGTTTGTGTGAGAGCATTGGTGTGTGTACGTGAGCATTAGTGTGTGTACGTGCCAACGTTGGTGTGTGTGTATGTGTGTGAGCGATTGTTAGTGTGTGGGTGTATGTTTGTGTGCACGAGCGTTGATGTTTGTGTGCGAGCATTGATGTGTGTGTGCGAGCATTGATGTGTGTGTGTGAGGATTGATGTGTGTGTGCGAGCATTGATATGTGTGTGTGAGTGTTGGTGTGCCTTAGTGTATGTGTTTGGGAGCATTCCTACGTGTGTGTGTGTGTGTCTGAGCGTATTTACGAGCATCGGCAGGTGTATGTGTGTATTTGCAAGCATTGGTGTGTATACGAACGTTTGTGTGGGTGCGAGTGTGGCTGTGGGTGCGATCATCGGTAAGGGAGCGAGCTTCGGTAGGGGTTCAAGCAACGGTGTGGGTGCCAACATGGTGTGGCTGCCAGCATCAGTGTGGCTGCCAGCATCAGTGTGGGTGTGAGTGTTGGTGTGTATGTGTGTGCGAGTGTTGGTGTGTGTGTTGGGGTGTGTGTGTTGGGGTGTGTGTTGGGGTGTGTGTGTTTGTGTGTGTGTGTGTGTGCGAGTGTTGGTTTCTGGGAGTGTTTATGTGGGTGAGTGTTGGTGACTATGTGAGAGCGTTGGTGAGTGTGCGAGCATTGGTGTGTGTACGAGCATTGGTGTGTGTGCGAGCATTGGTGTGTGTGCGAGCTTTGGTGCATACAAGCGTTGGGGTGTGGGCAAGTGTGGGGTTGTGTGTTCAAGCTTTTGTGAGCGAGTGTTGATGAGAGCCTGCTTTGGTGTGTGCCATAGTTGCTGCGTACGAGTGTTGGTGTGTGCGAGTGTTGGTGTAAGTGAGCGTTGGTGTGTACGAGCATTGGTGTGTGTCCGCATTGGTGTGTGCGCACATTGGAGCGTGTGTGTTGGTGTGTGTGAGGGTTGGTGTGTGTGTGTCTGCGAGTGCAGGTGTGTGCGTGTGTGAGCGATGGTGTGTGTGTGTGTGTGAGTCAGCAAGCACTGGTGTGTGTGTGTGTGTGTGCGCGAGGGATGGTGTGTGTACGAATGGTGGTGTGTGTACGAGCGATGGAGTGTAGGGGTGTGTCTGTGAGCGTTGGTGTGTGTGTGTACGAGTGATGGAGTGTAGGAGCGTGTCTGCGAGTGTTGGTGTGTGTGTGTGCAAGCGATGGTGAGTGTGTGTGCATGCGTTTGTATGTCTGTCATTGGTATGTGTGCGAGTTTTGGTTTGTGTGTATGAGTGTTGGAGTGTGTGCGAGCATTGGTGTGTGTAAGCATTTTTGTGTGGGAACGTTGGTGTGTGTTTGCGATCATTAGCGAGTGTGCTTGCTATGTTGATGTCTGTGTGTGGAGTGTTGGTGTTTGTGTGTGTATGAGAGTTGGTGTGTGTTAGTACGAGCGTTGGTGGGTGTGGGTTCGACTGTTGCTGTGTTCGTGTACGAGCGTTGGTGTGTGTGTGTGCTAGTGGTGGTGTGTGTATGAGAGCGTTGCTGTGTGTTGGAACGCTGGTATGTGTGTGTGCGACGTTGGTGTGTGTGTGTGTCGGTGTGTGTGTGTGTGTGTACGAGCGTTGGTGTGTGTGTGAGCGTGGGTGTGTGTGCAAGTGTTGGTGTGTGTCTGTGTGAGAATGTTGGTTCATTTGTGTGTGCGTGTGTGTGTGAGCTTTGGCATGCGTTTGTGTGTGTGAGTGTTGGTGTGTGTTTGTGTGTGCAAGTGTTGGAGTTGAGTCTTTTTTTGCGTGTGTTAGTTGTGTGTGTGTGTTTTTGCGTGTGTAGATGTGTGTGTGTGGGAGCGTTGGAGTGTATGTGAGTTGGTGTGTGTGTGTATGTGTGTGCTTGTGACTGTTTGTGTGTGTGATTGTTTGCGATTGGTTGTCTGTGTATGATTGTGAGTGCCGGTATGTGTGTGTTTGCAAGTGTCGGTGTGCGTGTTTGCGAGTGTGGGGGTGTGTGTGTGTTAGCGAGTGTTGGTGTGTGTGCGTTTACGAGTGTTGGTGTGTGTGCCTTTGCAAGTGTTGTTGTGTGTGTGTTTGTGTTTGCGAGTGTTGGTGTGTACGAGAACCATAGTTGGTGCAAGTTGGTCTAGGTGTGAGCATCGGCGTGCGTCCGAAAATTGGTGGTTGTACGAGCATCGGTGTGGGTGTGAGTGTTGGTGTATGTGTGTGCGAGTGTTGGTGTGTGTTGGTGTGTGAGTGTATGTGTACAATTGTTTTTGTGTGTGAGTGTTATTGTGTGTGATGGTTGGTGTGTGTGTGTGAGCGTTGGTGTGTGTGGGAGCATTGGTGCGTACGAGCGTTGGGGTGTGTGGGCGAGTGTTGACGTGTGTGTGCGAGGGTTTGTGTGAGCGAGCAGTGCGAGAGTTGGTGAGTTCGGACGTTTCTGTGTGCAAGTGTTGTTGTTTGCAAGTGTTGGTGTGTGTGAGCGTTGGTGTGTGTGAGCGTTAGTGTGTATGAGCATAGGTGTCTGCAAGCGCTGGCGTAAACGAGCGTAGGTGTGTGTCCGCATTGGTGTGTGCGTGCATTGGAGTGTGCGAGGGTTGGAGTGTGCGAGCATTGGTGTGTTCTGTGTTAGAGTGTGTACATCTGTGAGCGTTTGTGTGTGTGCGAGCGATGGTGCGTATGTACGAGAGTTTCAGTGTGTGCGCGGGTATTTGTGTGTGTGTACGAACGTTGGTGTGGGTGGGGGAATGTTGGTGTGTGTTCGAGCATTGGTATGTGTATGCAAACAGTCGTGTGTGTGTGCGTGCTAGCGTTGGTGGGTGTGTTTGTGCAAGTGTTGGTGTGTGTGTGTGTGTGTGTGCGAGCGTACGTGTGTGTTTGTACGAGCGTGCATGTGTTGGTGTGTGTGTGTGGATGTGTGTGGGCCAGCGTTGATGTGTGTCGATGTGTGTGTGGGTGCGAGCGTTTGTGTGTGTGTGCTGGCCTTGGTCTGTGTGGGTGCGAGCGTTTGTGTGTGTGTGCTGGCCTTGGTCTGTGTGTGCAAGCGTTAGTGTGTGTGTGTGTGTGTGTGTGCGTACGAGTGTTAGTGTGTGCGAACGAAAGATGTTATGTGTGTGGCAGCATTGGTGTGTGTGTGTGTGTGTGTGCGTGTGCGAGCGTTGGAGTGTGTTTGTGTGTGCAGGCGTTGGTGTGTATTTTTGTGTGCGGGCATTGGTGTGTGTGTCTGTGTGTTTGCTAGTGTTGGTGTGGGTGTGTGTTTGCGAGCATTGGTGCGTGTACAAGTGTTATTGTGTGTACAAGTGTTGCTGTGTGTACAAGAGTTGGTGTGTGTACGAGCGTTGGTATGCGTACGAGCATTGGTGTGGGTGCAACCATCGGTGTGGGTGTGACTGTTGTTGTATGTGGGTGCGAGTGTTCGTGTGTGTAAAGGTGTGGAATAATAACCCGCGCACTGGTTCGGGTACAGGTTCTCTCACACAAAATAAATATTTCAAGTAACCCACGAAATATATTATTTTACTCTCATGTGAGAGAACATGTGCATGAATCATTACTCATTGGAGTGTGTGTGTGTGTGTGTGAGTGTGGGTGTGTGTCTGCGAGTGTTGGCACGTACGTGGGTTGCTGTGTGTGAGTATTGGTGTCTGTGCGAGTGTTGGTATGTGGTTGTTGTGTGTGTGTGTGCGTCCGAGGATTGGTGTGTGCACGAGCGTTGGTGTGTACGAGCATTGGGGAGTATGGGCAAGTTTTGGGGTGCGTGGGCAAGTTTTGGGGTGTGTGTGCAAGCATTTGAGTGAGCGAGGTTTGGTGTGTCCGAGCGTAGGGGTATATAAAAGTTGGTGATGTATGCGTGCATTGGTGTATGCGTGTGTTGTGTGTGTGTATGCGTACGTTTGTGTGTGTGTGCAAGCGTTGGTGATGTGTGTGCAAAGGTTGGTGTGTGTGTGAGCATTGTTTGTGTCCGAGTGTTGGTGTGTGTGTCCGAGCGTTAGTGTGTGTGCCTGCTAACGTTGGTGTGTGTGTATGCGAGTGTTGGTGTGTGTGTGTGCAAGCGTTGGCGTGTGTATGTGCGAGCGTTGGTGTGTGCTAGTGTGAGCGTTTGTATGTGTGTGCCAGTGTACGAGTGTTGCTGTGTGTGTGTGTTGTGTACGAGTGTTGGTGTGTATGTGAGCGTTGGTGTGTGGGAGCGTTAGGATGTGTGTGTATCTGTGCGACGTTGGTTTGTGTGTGTGTGTGTGTTAGCGTTGTTGTGTGCGCAAGTATTGGTGTGTGTGTGTGTGTGATGAGGACATCAAGGCTACAACGAATACCCTTGCACAAGATCTGGTTCAACAACCTTGTCGAACGTGTCATTCAATAGCAAGATAATAGTCTTATTAGTGAGAGTGATCAAAAGCTTGTTTTATTCATCAAGGTTGATCTGAAGATAGCTAATCACGTTCTAGAAGAATCAAGGATCTAATTAAGCTGAAATTCGCGTTCTTGAAGATTTAGAGTCTTAAACAAATCATTGATTTAAGGAGTTCTGATTATTTTATTAATTACTTCATGATTAAGGAACCTCAATTAGTCAAGTTTTGTATTTATATATATTTTGGTCTAAATTCTTTTTGTAGGGCTTTTAGGAGTCATATTAGAGTCAGACTAGGAGTTTTACATGTTTTATTGACATTCCTTATACAAGGTATTTGTGGGAAAGGTGTAAGGACAGAATTTTTAACCTAAATCTAGTGTTTTTCTCGAGTTCTCTTCTACAGTTCTTGAAGATTCGAATTTTGAACTTGTCGAACGGATTGCTCCATACCCGTTTGCTGTGTCTTCACTATACCAAGGTTATGTCACATTGTTGGCATGGTTCGTATCAGTGTGTGTGTGGGTGGGAGGGAGGGAGGGAGGTGGGGCGAGCATTGTTGTGTGTCCGCGAACGTTGAAGTGTGTGTGAACGAAAGATGGTGTGTGTCTGTGTGTGAACATTGGTGAGTCGGTGTGTGTGTGTGTGTGTGTACTTGAGCTTTGGTGTGTGTTTGTGTGTGAGAACGTTTATGTGTGTTTGTGTGTGCATGCGTTGGTAGGTGTGTGTATTTGCAAGTGTTGGTGTGTGTGTGTGTGTGTGTTTACGAGCGTTGGTGTGTGTTTCTATTTACGAGAGCACTGGTGTGCTTCAATGTGTGTGTCTGATAGCATCAGTATGTGTGTGTGTGTTTCGGAGTGTTGATCAGTGTGTGTGTGTGTGCGTGTTTGCTACCATCGGTGTTTGTGTCTGTGTATTTGTGAGTGTTGGTGTGTGTACGAGCGTAGGGGTGTGTACGAGTATCAGTGTGGGTCCGAGCGTGGGTGTGGGTGTGAGCGTGTGTGTGGTTGCAAACATCGGTGTGGAAGCGAACTTCGGTGTGCGATCAAGCATCGGTGTGGGTGCGAGCATCGGTGTGGGCGCGAGTGTTGGTGTGTATGTGTGTGCGTGTGTTGGTGTGTGTTGGTGTGTTGTGTGTGTTGGTGTGTTGTGTGTGTGTGTGAGGGAGGGAATCGTGGTGAGTGTGAGAGCGTTGGTGTGTTTGCGAGCGTTGGAGTGTGGGCAAGTGTTGGGCTGTGTGTGCTAGCGTTTGTGTGAGTGAGCATTGGTGTGAGCTAGCTTTGGTGTGTACAAGCATTGCTGTGTGCGGTGTTGCTGTGTACGAACTTTGGTGTGTGCGAGTGTTGGTGTAAGCTAGCGTTGGTGTGTCCGAACGTTGGTGTGAGTCCGCATTGGTGGGTGCACGCATTGAAATGTGTGAGCATTTGTGTGTGAGGGCGTTGGTACGTGTGTGTCTGCAAGTGTTGGTGTGTTCGTCTGCGATCGATGGTTTGTGTGTCTCTGTCTGTGAGCGATGGTGTGTGTATTTGCCAACGATGGTGTGCATGTGCTTGCGTTTGTGTGTGTGTGTGTGTGTGCAATTTTTGGTGTCTGTGTGAACGTTGGATTGTGTGCAAGCGTTGGTGTGTGTGCGAGCGATTGTGTGTGTGCAAACATTGGTGAGTGTGTGTGAGCGTTGTTTGTGTACGAGTGTTGGTGTGTGTGCGCGAGCGTTAGTGTGTGTGTGTGTGTGTGCTAACGTTGGTGTGTGAATATGTGTGTATGAGCATTTGTGTGTCTGTGCCAGCATTGGTGTGTGTTAGTGCGAGTGTCTGTGAGTTTTGGTGTGTGTTTGTGTGTGAGATCGTTGATGTGTGTTTGTGTGTGCGATCGTTGGTGTGTATTGTGAGTGTTTGTGTGTGTGTGTTTGAAAGCGTTGGTGTGTGTGTCTATGTGCAAGCATTACTGTGCCTCAGTGTTTGTGTCTGGGAGTGTAGCTATGTGTGTTGAGTGTGTGTGTGTGTGTGTGTGTTTGCGAGTGTAGGTGTGTGTGTTTAGGAGCATTGGTGTGTGTGAGTGTGTGTGTTTGTGTGTTTGTGACGTTGGTGTGTGTGGGTGTTTGGGAGCGTTGTTGTGTGTGTGTATTATTGCGAGCGTGGGTGTCTGTGTCTACAAGCATTGGTGCATACGAGCGTCGGGGTGTGGGCGAGTGTTGGCGTTTGTGTGCAAGCAATTGTGTGAACGAACGTTGGTCAGAACCGGCTTTGTTCTGTGCGAGCATTGTTGTGTGCTACGTTGCTGTGTACGAGTGTTGGTATGTGTGAGTGTTGGTGTAAGCAAGCGTTGGAGTATTGGTGTGTATGTGCGCGAGCGTTGGAATGTGTGTGTGAGTGTGTGAGCGTTTGCGTGTGTGTGCGAACAATCGAGTGTGTGTGCGAGCATTGGTGTGTGTGCGAGCGTTGGTGTGTGTGCGAGCGTTGGTGTGCGTGAACGAGCATTAATGTATCTACGTGCTAGTGTTGGAGTATGTGTGTCTGTGTGCGATCGTTGGTGTGTGTGCATGCGAGCGTTGGTGTGTGAGAGTGTGAGCGTTGGTGTATGTCTGTGCGAGCATTGGTGGGTCTGTGCGAGCGTTGGTGTGTGTGTGTGTGTGCGAGAGTTGGTGTGTGTTTACGATCATTTGTGTGTGTGTTCAAGTGTTGGTGTCTATATGTGATCGTTGGTGTGTGTGGGGGGAGCGTTGGTGTGTGTGTGTGGGAGTGTTGATGTATGTACGTGTTGGTGAGAGTGTGTACGTGTGTGTGAGGGGGTGGCGGGGGGTGTTCGAGTGTTGAGATGTGTGTGCGAGCGTTGGACTGTGTGTGTGAGCGTTGTTGTGTGTGTGTGTGCGAGCATTGGTGTGCATTTGTGTGTGCTAGTGTTAGTGTATGTTTGTGTGTGCAAGTGTTGTTGTGTGTGTGTGTTTGGGTGTGTTGGTGTGTGTGTGTTAGCGAGTGTTGGTGTGCGTGTTCGTTTCCGAGCACTGGTGTGGGTGTGCGTGTGCCTAGGAACGTTGGTGTATGTATGTGTGTGCTTGGTAGTGTTGGTGAGTGTGTATGTGTATGTGCTTGGGAGTGTTAGTGTGTGTGTTAGGGAGCATTGGTGTGTGTGTGTGTGTGTTCGTGTGTTTGCGAGCATTGGTGTGTGTGAATGTTTGCGAGCGTTGGTGTGTGTGGATGTTTGCGAGCGTTGGTGTGTGTATGATTGTGAGGGCTTGTGTGTGTCTTTGCGAGAGTTGGTGTGTGTATGTTTGCAAGCGTCGGTGTGTGTGTGTGTGTGTTTGCCAGCGTTGGTGTCTTTACAAGAATTGATGTGTGTACCAGCATTGGTGTGGGTGTGAGCATCGGTGTGGGTGTGAGCATCGGTGTGGGTGGAGCGTGAGTGAAATTTTCGGTGTTGCTACGAGCAGCGGTGTGCGAGTGTTGATGTGTATACACGGATCGGAGTAGTACGAGCTTTGGAAGGGGTGAGAGCATTGGTTTGAGTGCGAGCATCGGTGTGGGTGTGATTGTTGGTGTGTATGTGTGCGAGTGTTGATGTTTGTGTCTGTTTGCGAGTATCGGTGTGTGTCTGTTTGCGAGCATTGTGTGTCTGTGGGTGTGTGTCATGGAGCATTGGCATGTGTGTGTGTGTGTGTTTTGGAGTGTTGGGGGGTGTGTGTGTGTTTGCGAGCATTGATGTGTGTGGGCGTTTGCCAGCGTTGATTTGTGTGTGAGTGATTGCGAGCATCGGTGTGTTTGTGAGTTAGTGTATGTGCGAGTGTTTCTAAGACGGAGGATTGCTGTGTGTGAGTTTTGGTGTGTGTGTGTGTGTGTGTGTGTATTCGAACGTTGGTGTGTGCGACTGTCGGTGTGTGAGAGATTTGGTGTGTGGGAGTCTTGGTGTGTATGAGCATTGGTCTTTGCGAGCGTTCGTGTAAGCAAGCGTTGGAGTGGGAGAGAATGGGTGTATGCGCATTGTGTTCGTGTTTTAAACCATTAACTTATTTGGATTTATCACCTTCACCTGTTTCTGAGCATACGAACTTAGATGGTCAAATGAATGGCGACATTCTGAGGACACTTCATGAGAAGATGCACCTTAACATAAAGAGGAGGACTCAACAATACATTAAACAAGCCGACAAAGGACGTCATAAACTTGTTTTTGAGCCTGGTGATTGGGTGTGGTTACATTTGTGAAAGGAAAGATTTCCGGCAGAAAGACGCTCTAAGCTACTTCCACGTGAGATGGAGCTTTTCAAGTGCTAGAACCGATTAATGACAATACCTACAAGCTAGACTTACTAGTTGAGTATAGTGTGAGTGCCACATTCAATGTTACTGACTTAAGTAATTTTGTGTAGGTGAGGATTTGAGGACAAATCCTTTTAAAGAGGGGGAGAATGATGAGGACATCAAGGCTACAACGAATACTCATGCTCAAGATCTGATTCAAGTTCCAATTGGTGCAATAACAAAGGGTCAAGCAAAGAGATTCTAAGGGGAGTTGAACAACCTTGTCCAACATTCATTCATCAGCAAGATAATACTTTTATTAGTGAGAGTGACCAAAAGTTTGTTTTACTCATCAAGGTTGATCTGGAGATATCTAATCACGTCCTAGAAGCATCAAGGATCCAATCAGGCTGAAATTCACGTTCTAGAATATTCGGAAACTTAATCAAATACTTGAAGCCCAATTTTAGCTAAGAAAGCCCATTAAAAGCCCATGGAAGACTCATGCACGAAATTAGGGTTTTGAGGATTGATTTGAGGGATTTTATTATTTTATTAATTACTTATTCATTAAGGAACATCAATTAGGCAAGTTTTGTATTTAGTTGTATTTTCATCTAAATTCGTTTTCTAGTGTTTTTATGAGTGATATTAGAGTCAGACTAGAAGTTTTACATATTTTATGACTTTCCCTACATAAGGTCTTTATGGAAAATGTGTAAGGACAAAATTTTTAACCTAAATCAAGTGTTCTTCTCGAGTTCTCTACTAGGGTTCTTGTGGCGTTCAACTTTACTTATCAAACAGATTCCTCCATCCCCGTATGTGGCGTCTTTACTATACCAAGGTTCTTTCGTTGCAAATTAACGGTCGCGATTTCCTTGCATTCTTGCTTCTCTTGAGTGCTTCATCCATCTTTGATTCTGGTTGTGTCACATTGTTATCTACACGGTTCCTAGCTTCTCTATCCCTTCCATGTCTTCTACAATTGTTTATTGAAAATTGGTCAAAATCATTCACCAATTCCTCCCCTTCATAGCCCTCTACTTCTTCTACTTCTCTTCTATGTAACTGATTCCTTCTATGTTAGCAGTAAATTGTGGTTGTCCTAGTTGTGTTCTCTCTTCAACTCTATCCAACCTTTCTGAATATTTCCTATCTCCTCTCTCAACATTTGTCTCACCTCTCCCATTATTGCTTGAATATGCAAATTCAGAACAGAGGATTGATGACCCTCTTCATTTGTGTTTTTCCCTGAACTATTAGACATATCTTACACCTACCAAAGATGGTTAGAAATTGACAAACAAGTATACAAAGTTACCTCTAAATGTTATCAAGTATTTTCACTCAAATTTTCTCTCAATTTTCCCTCTCTCTCTCTCTTGTGTGTTGCAACTATCCTTCTTTGAGTTCTTTTGAAACGAATTGAACACCAATCAAAGGTTCAAGTAGCAATTCTATGACCCAAACAAAAAACAAAGAAACGAGTAGAATTGAGCAAAACAAACTCACAAACTAGTGAATTAGCCAAACAAGACTAGAAACAAGTGAGGTAGGCTTGATCAGACCAGAAACAATGAAAACCATGTGAATTGAGCAAACTAAGATCAGAAACAAGCGAATTTGGGAAGATAAGACAAGAAAAAAGAGAACAGATCGTAGGTTACTAGATGAAACTCTTGGGAAGACTTCCCTGATTTTTTAGGACCTCTATGCTCTCATTTTTCTTCCAAAATGTGGACCACAATTGATACCAGAGGTTTCCTGATCCAACATGTTTCTTCTTTTGCTCAACTTGAAGATGTTTTCACAAAGTCACTCTCCACTCCACATTTTCAGAAGTTATTGTCCAAGTTGGGCTTGTTGCAGTTTAATCAAGCACCAACTTGAGGGGGAGTAAAAAACAATATATATATATATATCTATATATATATATATGTAGAAGGATATTTTTGTCTTTAGGAATTAATTACTTAGTTCCCTATTTAGTTGTTCTGGGTAGGACTTGTATATATACCCGTTTTATTTCAGAAACTTAGATGAGAATATTTATTTTTAACTTTTCTTGCTGTGAGGTTTCAATTAACTCTTTTCAATTCTCTCTTTTCTATTATCTCTATTTGATTCTCTCTTTTCGATTATCTCTATTTGTTTATCTCTTTTCGATTCTCTCTTTTCATTTCTCTCTTTTCGATTCTCTCACTCTCTCTATGTCCTTCTCTCTCTTTCTCTCTCTCTCTCTCTCTCTCTCTCTCTCTCTCTCTCTCTCTCTCTCTCTCTCTCTCTCTCTCTCTTAATTTTCTCTTTCTTCGATTCTCTCTCTCTTTTCGATTTTCTCTTTCTTCGATTCTCTCTCTCTTTTCGATTTCTCTCTCTCTCTCTCTCTCTCTCTCTCTCTCTCTCTCTCTCTCTCTCTCTCTTCGATTTTCTCTTTCTCTCACTTCGATTATCTCTTTATCTCTCTCTTCGCGATATCTTTCTTTTTTCGGATATCTTTTCTCTCGAGTAATGCAATGCATATTATCAGTGAGTATTCCTGTCGTATACTTCAAGGAAGCAAAAAATTGGGTATGATTACAAACAAAGACCCCGGGAAGCGCTTCGGGAGCTAGAAATGATGCAAGACAAAGGTTTTTCCCCTTCCCTATCCCTCTCACTCCTCCGTCTCACTCCCTACCTCTGGCTCCCTCTCTCACACTCCCACCCTCCCTTTCGCTCCCTCCCTCTTGCTCGCACCCTCCCTCTCGCTCATTCCCTACCACACACTCCCTCCTTCTCACCCCCTCCCTCCCTCTCGCTCCCTCCCTCTCGATCCCTCCCTCTCGCTCCCTCCCTCTCGATCCCTCCCTCTCGCTCCCTCCCTCTCGCTCCCTCCCTCTCGATCCCTCCCACTCGCACCCTCCCTCTCACTCCCTCCCTCTCCCTCGATCCCTCCTTCTCGCTCGCTCCACCCCTGTCATTCTCTCACTGTCGCTCCCTCCCAGTCACTCCCTCCCTGTCACTGCCTCTCTGTCACACCCTCCCGTTTGCTCACTCCCTGTAGCTCCCTCCCTCCCTCCTCTCGATCCCTCCTTCCCTCTCTCCCCCTTCCTGTGGCTCACTTCCTCCCTCTCGCTCTCTCTCTCTCCCTCTTGGTCCCTCCCTCCCACTCCCTCCCTCCCTCTTGCTCCCTCGCTACCTTCCTCCTCCCTCCCACTCCCTCCGTCTTAGGTCCCTCCCTATCTTATTCCCTCCTCTTGACTCCCTCCCTACCTTGCTCCATCTCTCTCGCTCCCTCCCTCTCACTCCCTCCCTTTCGCTTCCTCTCGTTCCCTCCCTCTTGTTACCTCCCTCTCGCTCGCCTCGCTCCCTCCCTCTCCCTCCTCCCTACTGTCCGCTACCTCCCTCCTACTGGCTCCCTCCCTCCCTTTCGCTCCCCCCTCCCTCTCTCCCTCTCGCTCCCACTGGCTCCCTCCTCCTTCTCGCTCCCTCCCTCCCTCTCCCTCCCTCACTCCCTCCTGCTCACTCCCTGCCTTTCAGTCCCTTCCTCTTGATCCCTCCCTCCTGCTCGCTCCCTGCCTCTCGCTCCCTCCCTCCCTCCTGCTCGCTCCCTCCCTGTCGCTTCCTCCCTGTCAGTCCCTCCCTGGTGCTCCCTCCCTGTCAGTCCCTCCCTGGTGCTCCCTCCCTGTCAGTCCCTCCTGTCGCTCCCCTTGTCATTCTCTAACTGTCGCCCTCCTCCTCTCTCCTCCCTCCTCCTCTCTCTCCTCCTCCCTCTCGTTCGCTCACTCTGGCTAACTCCCTCCCTCTCGCTCCCTACCTCTCGCTCCCTCCCACTTGCTCGCTCACTCTCCTCCCTTGCTCCCTCTCCCTCCCTCCTCGCTCCCTCCCTCTCGCTCCCTCCCACTTGCTCGTTCCCTCTCCACCCTTGCTCCCTCTCCTCCCTACCTCCCTCTAGCTCCCTCTATTCCTCTCCCTCCCTCGATCTCCCTCCCTCCTCCCTCTCCCTCCCTCCCTCTCTCCCTCGCGCTCCCCCCCTCCCTCCAGCTCCCTCCCTCCCTCCCGCCCTGTCCCGCTCCCCCACTCTCCCCTCCCTCCCACCCTCCCGCCTCCTCCCACCTCCCACCCTCCCACCCTCCCACCCTCCCACTCCTTATCTCCCTCCTGCTCCCTTTGTCCCTCCCTCTTTCCCTCCCTCTCACTGCCTCTCTCCCTCCCTCTGTCCCTCCCTCCTGCTCCTTCCCTCCATCCAGCTCCCTCCCTCTTTCCTGATTCCTCCCTACCATGCACTCTAAATAAAAGAGTGGTTCAAGAACACCCAGACGCTCTCCCTCCCTCCGCTCCCTCCCTCTTTCCCGTTCCTCCTGCTTCCCACTCCCTCCCACCCGCTCTGAATCAAAGCAGTAGTTCAAGAACACCCAGAAACTAACAAGAAATATTTGACCAAAAATTTATTTTTCAGCTTTGTGAATCTATCTGGTACGGTTAATGTTAAGCTGTAAAAGAATTTAGTTTATAAAGTTATTACAAGAATTAGAGAATTCACTTTCTAAAATTTTATCTGGAATTGGTGAATTTAGTTTATGGAGTGTTAAAACCAACTTCTCAACATCTGGTGAATGTCGGAAAATACCAAGGAAGAAAATAAAATCAAACAAAAAAAATCTAAGAAATGAGGAATCAAAGAAAAAACAACAAAAAGACTACAGGACAAAATAAGTTCCACACCCGCAAGAGAAAGAAAAGTACAGGAAAAGCAGCTCAGGACATTATAGCTAAAATGAGAGAGACGAAGCGTAATTCATAACCGTAAAACATATCTATTGAGAAACATCGTACAGAAACGGTGGCTGCGAATCACCATAAGTGATGATAAAGAAGCAGCGAATGTGAAACATATACAGACCTCGTTTCCGGCTTCCGCCGAGCACTTCCCCGACCGCTTCCCCCGACCGCTTCCCCCAACCGCTTCCCCCAACTGCTTCCCCCGAGCGCTTCTCCTGAGCACTTCCCCAGAGCGCTTCCCCCGAGCGCTTCCCCTGAGCACTTCCCCCAAGCGCTTCCCCGAGCGCTTCCCCTGAGCGCTTCCCCCGAGCGCTTCCCATGAGCGCTGCCCCCGAGCGCTTCCCCCTAGCGCTTCCCATCAGCGCTTCCCCCGACCTCTTCTCCGGACCGCTTACCCCGAGCGCCTCCCCCTGCGCTTCCCCCAAGCGCGTCCCCCGAGAGGTTTCCACTTGTGCATCCCCCGAGTGGTTTCCACTTGCGTGTCCCTTGAGCTGTTTTCACTTGCTCCTCCCCCGAGCTGTTTCCACTTGCGCCTCCCCGAGCGATTTCCGCTTGCGCGTCCCCCGAGTGGTGTCCACTTGCGCGTCCCCCGAGTGGTGTCCGCTTGCACGTCCCCCGAGTGGTGTCCGCTTGCGCGTCCCCCGAGTGGTGTCCGCTTGCGCGTCCCAGTGGTGTCGCTTGCGCGTCCCAGTGGTGTCCGCCATGCGCGTCTCGAGTGGTGTCCGCTTGCGCGTCCCCCGAGTGGTGTCCGCTTGCGCGTCCCCCGAGTGGTGTCCGCCTGCGCGTCCCCTGAGCGGTTTCCCCTTGTGCATCCCCCGAGCAGTTCCCCCTTTGGCATCCCCCGAGCAGTTTCCCCTTGCACGTCCCCCAAGGGCTTATGCGTCCCGGAGGGCTTGCGCGTCCCCTGAGGGCTTGCGCTTCCCACGAGCGTGTGCACAACCCGAGCAACGAGCGCGAGCGAGAGTCCGAGCCCCGAGCGCGAGCCCCAAGCACGAGTGAGAGTCCGATCCCCGAGCGCGAGCGAGAGCCCAAGCCCTGAGTGCAAGCGAGAGCCCGATCCCCGTGCGCGAGCGAGAGCCTGATCCCAGAATGCGATCCCCGAACGCGAGCACCGCACGCGAGCGCGTGCACCGAGCTCTATGCATTTATTCTCTGATTTATTTCTATCTATTACTCTCCATTTCTATTTTTTGTTCTGATTTATTTCTGTTTCGTTTCTTTTTCACTCCTTTATCATTTCTATTTCTATTTTGATGTTTTTCATAATTCTGTACCTTGTCTTCGCTAAAGTATATCTTTGGTATGTAATTTTTAATCTGCTGTCAGCTCTAAGAATGTATATTCTAGTTTCATTTAATTTTTCAGATTATAGGTAAAGCACTGATTCATGCATTTCGGTGTACTTTCTTTATAATTATGTGTTCAAATAAGGCGATCAACCTCGTTAGCTTTGAAGATGTTTATCTCATCTGAATTTCCTTTTGACCCTTTTTTCAACACTTTGATAGGACCAACAAATGCAGCACTAAAGTTCTGACAAAGATGATTTAGCCAATTCAGAAATGCTCTCTAAATGTGATAAAGCATTACTTTTAACTGATGTTATACTAAATAACTCAAGAAAAGACATTGCCAATTTGCCGGTGGATGCATCAGATTTAGCCAATTTTCTGACAGCTTACAGGCATATTGGATTCAACTGCAGTGCTCAAGCATTTCTTAGAATTGTACTATCAGAAAAACAAGAACTATGTTTTTCTGTTGTTTCACTTTTGTTGCACAAGTTGATTGTTGCTCTCAGGACTCAAAACTTGTACATAAGGTTCATGGGAATGAACATTAAAGGCACTTTGAACGAAACCAAGTTACATTCTTCCTCTGCTCTTGTCAAAGCTTCAGAAGGTTGATTTGTAAAGTTATTCTCTGATCTTCTTGAATCAAAGTTTCATGTATTCATTCAATTATAGCAGGTGACAAAGCTTGTCAAAACTTGCTCCAAAAGGTTTTATCGAACAGGTCTTTAAGGTATGTCTTTGGTTATTTACGTGATTACTAGTTGGAACCATGTATTTAGAAGTGCCAACGGTAGGGCAGATGAGTTGGCAAAGCAAGGGGCCCATGACAAACATACCGTTGTTTCCACCCCTTGTAATTCTTCGCCCATTTGGGCCACAATAAATAAAATCGCAGCTTTTAAAAAAATTATTTACACAATTGAGGCTACTTGTTTTTGCTTCGTGGTTTGAAGTTAATTTCCATTAACTTTTGAAGGTTCTATTCCTTTTTTTGTGAATATTCTTTTAGTGGATCTTTAAGTTCAAAATGGAAAGGGCACTTGATATCTTTGAGCGGATGATGCTTCGAATCCACCAAGATCCATCTTCACTCTATTTTCAATATATATGTCTTTATGTACTTTTGCCTTTAGGTTTTATAATTGTCCATTACTAACCTCTGCCTGCTTCATAGTAAGAATTACTAGGCTTGTATTGAGGAACTCTTCTTCACTCATAGGAGAAATGAGGTTTTTCATTTGCTCTCTTTGAACCCTTGCTGGATGTTCTTTGAGGATGGATAACTGCTCATTGCTCAAATCAGTTGCTCTATTGTTGTTGAAGCAGTTACAAGTACGTATATTAACTTTTGAAGGTTCTATTCCTTTTTTTGTGAATATTCTTTTAGTGGATCTTTAAACTCAAAATGGAAAGAGCACTCAATATCTTTGAGGGGATGGTGGTTCGAATCCACCAAGATCCATCTTCACTCTATTTTCAATATATATGTCTTTATGTACTTTTGCCTTTAGGTTTTATAATTGTCCATTACTAACCTCTGACTGCTTCATAGTAAGAATTACTAGGCTTGGAATGAGGAACTCTTCTTCACTCATAGGAGAAATGAGGTTTTTCATTTTCTCTCTTTGAACCCTTGCTGGATGTTCTTTGAGGATGGATAACTGCTCATTGCTCAAATCAGTTGCTCTATTGTTGTTGAAGCAGTTACAAGTACGTATATTGCAGATGAACATGATTTCCGACATGAATCTTTGCTGGATACTTTTGCTGCAGCAATTTGGCCTCAGGTGTGAGTTGGATTTGAGGCCAAGGGGGTTGTTTTGCCTTTCCCATTTGCCGTTCGACCATTGATGCGTCCTTTTTAGAATTCATGTCAAGTATACAAATAACTCTACAATCATGGCCCATATGTCCTCTCTTGACCCAATTTTCAGAGAGCTTCTGCTGCTCTTCTAGACCTTTTTACCTCAAATCCTGTTCACACCTAAGGCCAAATCACTAGAGCAAAACATCTAGCAAGGGTTCATGTTGGATCCGACTGCATGCTTTAAACTGAATTACAGCTTTGCAGGGCAGGAAAAAAGACAAATGAAACCACTCTAACATGTGTAATCTAGCATGCCCACAATTAACTGATCTATGAATCACATTTGGACGGTGAAGCCTTAGATATAATCTTAGTTACAATGCAAACTATTGGAACTATTCTAAAATCAGGCTAACTTAGTTGATGACTTTCCAATTACAACCATAGTTTATCTCAAAAAAAAATAAAAATCAGATTAACAGAGAAACTTAGTAATTTGATTGATTTGTAACGCATTAAAATTAATATTGATGGTGCCAACCTAGATAACAGCCGTTACAAAATAGAATGCCATTATAAGCAAGTCCTTATCTAGTTTTTCATTTTTTTGATACTTAACCAATCTCCTCATTGACACCTGAATTAAACAACAAATTTTACCAAAATGTTTTATACAAGCAAAAATTCATTAGTAAAACCATCAGCAGATCTGCTCAACATAATGTAATGATACATTAAAGACACTAATTAAACTTCAGCATCCTGAAAATATGGTCATTTGGCTGCTCCCTTGTATTCACCTTTATCCCTCTTTTGAAAGCATTCTCTTATCACTCAATCCAATCCCTGTAATGTTGCTTGAAGGCATGCAAGCTCTCCTCTCTGTAGTACTTCACACAATAAAATCGATTCTATAAGCCAAGAAAAAATTAGAAGATAAAAAAAATATAAAGAGGTTTTGTGCAACTTTGGCTCAATAGATAATAAATTCGTAGAAGGTATGATCCAGAAGATCAATATATTGAATTCAGTTTTAAGAGACTAATATTGAATTCAGTTTAAAGAGACAAATATTGAATTCAGTTTAAAGAGACAAATATTGAATTCAGTTTAAAGAGACTAATATGGAATTCAGTTTAAAGAGACTAATATTGAATTCAGTTTAAAGAGACAAACATTGAATTCAATTGAATTTAGTTTAAAGAGATTAATATTGAATTCAGTTTAAAGAGGCTAACATTAATTCAGTTTAAATAAATTAACGTTGAATTCAGTTTAAAGAAACTAACATTGAATTCAGTTTAAAGAAACTAAAATTGAATTCAGTTTAAAGAGACTAATTTTGCATCCAGCCCATTAAAAATCTGAACATTACAAATAGGAGAAAAGCTCAACATACGAACGAGTGTCCTCTCAAAAGATATTTTTGAGTGCTCTTACCATTTTAAGCTTAAAGATCATGGATCTTCTTTAAGATGACCCAATGCACCTTGTGGTTTTCCCCACACTGGGTTTCCACAAAAAAATTCATGTCTCTATTTGCACTTTAATTTCTGATTTATTTTGTTGTGTGGATGGATTGTTGTTTGTTACCTTGATTTAGCCAAGGTTTTCTTTTTTTAAGAGATTTAGCCAAGGTTTTCTTTTTCTAAGAGATTTAGCCAAGGTTTTCATTATCGGATACGTTGGACCTCAAGGATATGGATACGTATCTACAAAGAAACACATGTAATGAGTATGGATACTCTAGGAAAACATTAAAAATCTAGAAAAATATAATTATTCATTAGTAACTATCAATATGAAAAAATATTTTCTTTATTCACTCGAGCATTTCAAAAGAACTACATCACTACCCAAAATATGACCACCTAGTCTCGCACTTGCACCATGATTGGAGTCTTGTGTAGCATAGTCAAGTTTTTTTCTTCTGTAAAATATAAGCCTTTGTATGAGCTACTAAAATTACCATCATCAACAACATAAGGGTCTTGTGATCCTTGGAGTTTACTTCTTGGGGTAACCTGTTACTATTTTTTGCAAGTGCTTCTCTTTGTTCTTCAATCCATTTGTCAACATCAATATTCATCTCTGAAGGCAAAACATCAAAAGGTCGACATGGAATATCTCCAAGTTCAAGAATGGTTTTCCAACTTTACTATCCAAGACACTAGTGGGACTTCTTCATCAAACATGTAAGTGAAATCGATTGGATCAAAATATTCTTCCCCTTTCTTGACATCCAATGATATGTGCTTCAACTTAAGTCACATATTATAATGAACGAACACCAACTTTGTCAATGTTTCATACGATAAACCATATTCTCTGCTTTGTGTGAATAAGTGAAAATTTGCTCCAATTTCTTTCATATTCTGATGATGATGATATTTGAGATAAAATTCTTAAAGCAATCTTTCTAAGATGAGGAACTTCTAATCCGTTAGTTACCTACCAATCACTGGAAAAGTACAAATAATTAAATATAACTTTTATAAAAATTAAAGTACTTATAATTAAAGTTTAAAAATGTTCAAAGCTTAAGCAGCCATTTTGAAGCCAAAAGTAACTAACTTCTCACGAAATATTTCTTCCTAAAAAATAAATTTGTCTTAATTTTTATGTAAAACATTTAATGATTCTAATCATAATAATTTTTAAAATCATTTAAAAAATAAAATTAATACTATAGTTTGTTACTTTTATCATAGCCTTCAATGTTTTTTCTTGATCTGACTCTGATCTTTCAGTATCGTTGTGCAAGCTTCTTAATAATTCTCATTTGTATCAATTTTTTGAGTTTAGTGGTACTTCGGGTTGATATACTGGGCTGCAATATTATCAAATATAGAGTAATGATAAATAATCAATCTCTAAAATCATTTATTTATCAAATTCATTATAAATAATAACATACCTACTGCACGTAAGTCATGGAGGAGTTCACGATTCTACATATCATCAATGATATCACAATACTGTTAGTATGATCTTGGAGAAGCTTCTTGAGCTGCTAATAGTTAATCTCATTACCTCATATTTATAACCCATTGTATGCGTCTTGTCTCCATCAACCATTTTTAAACTTTGACTATTGGTTTTAAAATCTTAACTGCTTCATGCCCACTATCCCAAAAGTGATTACTACAAACTACTCTAAAGTCTTCCACATCTTTTGCCATTGTTTTTCTACTCAAATGATAGTTTGGCCATTTTTTGAAGTAAACATAGACTTAAGCCCACGTTTGTGCTTTTAAAGGGTAAACAGTGCTATCCAATTAGAAGCAAATCTTTTAATTCCAGGACTAACCAACTCACCTCGAGTATGTTCTCTCATTAAAGTCGATTCCCAGTTGTGTTTATAGATATAGTTTGTTATAATTTTGGTTTTCACCATCACATTTTGCATGGATTTTATCTTTCCCATCTCTTTCAACATTAGGTCTATACAATGAGCCGCACATGTAGTCCAATACAATTGTTTTATTTTCTCCATTAGAAGCTTAGCAACTTTTCTGAATCCAGAGTCATTATTTGTCACAAAACTTGATGCATCAACTAAAACCTGAAAGATTGCTTTACGAAAACAACACACCATGAAATTTATTATACAATGTGCTTTTCTCATATTTTTTTCCTACCGTTTTATCCATCAGCTTATACAAGAATTAGTGGTCCCTAACAAAACTTGATGCATCAACTGACGCTTGAAAGATTTGTTTTTCCCAAAACAACACTACATGAAATTTATTATACTTAACCTTGTCGGACCTGTCCAACCATCACATATAATAGTAACTCCATACATTTTGTACTCTTTCTTTAAATCTATGATTTAATCTTGTAACTCTTCCATTTCAGCATACAGATATACCCCAGAAATTTCTTTTCCAGGTGGTTGTCTAACTCCTTTACCAAATTCTTGAATTTGAGAAACCATAGTTTTGTAATATATGGAGTTAGCAAAATTTGTTGGAATATTATTGTAAAGTAAAAACTTTGATATGAATTGTCCTAAACTCTGGGTTGTTTTGCTTGTTCATCCATTCTCTAACCTTTTCTGTTTTTGCAGGTTCAGGATCTATTAATGGGGATATTATCGATGCTTTTCTCTTATGGACATGAGATTTTTTTAGTACCTTGTTTACATCCTGATCCACCTCTCCCACTCAATGTTCTTTCTTTCAAATCTTCAGCTTCTTGATGACTAATTCTTATAGCTCTTTCTAAATCTTTCCTCTCTTGAGGAACATCACTATCATCCTCATCATTAATATATAAGCACAATCCGTCTCCATCAGTTTGTTTCGAATGTGAAAGAAATATTGTCTAGTTGCAGATGGAAGAAATATTGTTGCACAACCAGGAGTTGAGAGAAACCGTGGAAGAAAGCGAGGCCTTTCATTTCAGAAGAGCATCCACTAGAGTTTCTAATGATTGAAATGGATGGCTAGTCGAGAGCTGAAGGAAGAGGTTAAGTAACTTTAATTGAAGCAAAATTGATCAGGACAGGGTTCTTATACCATTATGAATTGAAGAGGAGCTTCCTGCTGTCAATGTTATTTGTATCTCTCTCATATAATTGAGATACAGGAGGAGCAACCACCTTTTCCCCTCACGTTCCCCAACTGAGATGCAGAATGCAGAATCTCATTACAGAAAACAACAATGAAGCATGATAACAGGCTTATTTAATTAAGTTAAGAATGATATAATTATTTGAAACAATTTCTCTTCAGAAAGATTGGAACTTGTTTTCAAAGAAGAACGATGAAAGGTCATAATCGTTTGATTGCTAAAGAACTCCAGAATTTGTCAATCACACTTACTATAGCAGGCTAGCAGCAGATCCAGAAACTCCAGCAAATTTCTAGGTTTCCGAAGGGCGTAACAGCAGATCCTTCACCTCCCCTTCTGCCCAGCAGTTTGTTTTTTTCCGTAGAAGCATCTTCGAATCATGAAAAATGTACATATCATTCCTAAAAATTTAGGTTTTCTACCTTGGAGGGTGTTCTGCATTGTTTTCTCTTTCCCCCATCGTGAATCAATGGCTCAAATATCTTACAATTCTTTTACTACCTTTGGTGGATAAGTATCGAAAGGTTTCATCAATAAGTTAGGATACATTCCAATACGGACAATAAGGGGGTGCGTTTCTTGTAAAAGGAAACTCCTCCCGTGTTTTGTTTTCTTGCATAAGGAAACAAATACATATCGGCCGATACTTATCGATTTTGCAAACAATGGATTTTACTTGTTGGTTTGTTTATGGGGAGGAGTTTCCCCAACAAGTGGTATTAGAGATGATGACGAAGACTTTGGCTAAAGAGAAGTTTGATATTTGTTGGGTCCCCCTCATATGTGGCAGGCCCCACAATTTATTCTCTCTATCTCAATAAATGAGAGAAAAGGGGGGGAGGGGAGGGGGGAGAATAGAGAAAGAAGAAGTCACATGCGCGTGGATAAAAGAGAAAACGGGAGCAGAAGAGGGGTTTGTAAGAGTGAAAAGGAGAAACAAGAAAAACCCTAGAAAATCTGGTGGAAGACAAGAAAAATCTGTGTCTCAAGCCTTTGATTCCATAGATAAAAGAAGAAGAAGCAGAGAAGAAAGGAGTGGCCAGCAACTTGTGCAATGATGTGGAAACACTTAGAAAAAAAAGCACATCTCTGTTCCTCTGTTTTTCTTGTTTTTTCTCTATAATGATTGCCACTCTTTATTGGAAGAGTTAACTCATGGTGAAATGTGTACAGCTGAGCCAAAATACATTTTATATGATGTTGTTGTGAGCCTCTGGATAATTCTAGAGATGATATTTGTAAACCCATTACAATTTTAGAGATAGTAGATCTTCCTTAAGATGACGTAATGTCACCGTGATTTTCCCACAAAGGGTTTCCGTGAAGAAATTTGGTGCCTCTATTTGCACTTAATTTCCGTTTTATTTTGTTATGTGGATGATTTGTAGTTTAACTTGTTGGTGTGAATTGAAGAACTCATTCAGCATATAAAAAGATTAGTGGTTTATTGAGATGATTTTTCCCAACAAGTGGTATCAGAGATAATGAGAAAGACTTTGCCTAAAGAACAGTTTGATGTGTGTAGGTGAAGAGCGGGTTTGATGGAGCCCACAATATGAAGAGGATGGGGAGATTTGTTGGGTCCACGTCATATGTGGAGGGCCTCTCAACTTATTCTCTCTCACATGTCTCACATGAGAGCGACAAGATGAAATAATATTAAAAGAAGAAGAGTGAGACAAGAGAAAAAGGGGGACGTGTGAGATAAAATAGAGAGAGAAGAAGTCTCACATGCGACGGAGAAATAGAAAAAGGGAGCGAAAGAGTGGTTTTGAGAGAGATAGAGAGGAAAGGGGAAGCAAGAAATGCCACAGAGAATTTGGTTGAAACTGAAAATATTCTGTATCTCAAATCTTTGATTCCAGAAATAGAAAAAGAAGTTGATAAAGAAGGAGTGGCCAACAGCTTGTGCATGGTTGTACAAACACTCAGAAAGTAGAGTAAATCTATATTCCTCAGTTTTCAACATTTTTCTTTCTTCTATGATTGTCTCTATTTGTTGGAATAGTTGACTCATCGTGAAATGTGTATTGTTGATTCAAGTTACATCATGTATGATGTAGTTGTGAGCATATACATATTTTTAGAGAAGATATTTGAAAGTCCATTACAGATGTGGTGATTGTGGATATTTCTTAAAAAGACCTAACGGTCCCCGTGATTTTTCCCACACTGTGTTCCCACAAAAAAAAAATCGGTCTCTATTTGCTCAATTTCAGTTTTATTTTGTTATGTGGATGGATTGTTGTTAGTTATCTTGATTTAACCACAGTTTTCATTATCGGAGATACGCAATGTATCGGGCCTCAAGGATATGATACATATTGTGGATATGCACAAATACACTAAGCAACACTTATAATGAGTATGAATACTTTACGAAAACTTATTAAAAATCAGGAAAAATATTGATAGTCATTAACCACTATCAATATGAAAAGCATAATGTCCTTATTGGCTCAAGTATGTCAAAAGAACTATATCACTACCCAAATTTGACCACCTGGTCTCTCTGTCTTGCACCATGATAGGAGTTTAGAGTGGCATGGTCAAAATTTTGCTCTTCTTTAAAATATATGCCTTTGTATGAACTACTAAAATCCCAATCATCACTAACATAGGTGTCTACAGTAGTATCCTCAAAGTTTACTTCTTGGAAGAACCCTTCACAAATATGTTTTCCAACATCAATATTCATCTCTGAAGCCAAAACATCTAAAGGCAGACGTGGAACATCTCCAAATTCATCTAAAGAAAAGTTTTCCATCTTTGCTATCCAAGACATTAGTGGGTCTTTTTAATCAAAATATGTATGTCAAATCAATATGATCAAAATATTCTTCCCTTTTATTGACATTCAATGATATATGCGTTAACTTAAGTCTCATATTATTATGTACGACACCAACTTTGTTAATTTCTGATATGACAACCTGTTTCTCTATTTTTGAAAATGTGCTCCAATTTCTTTCACAGCCTGTTGATGATGATGTTTGAGACAAAATTATTATAGCAATATTTCTAAGAAAAGGAATATCTAATCCATTAGTATCCTACCAATCAACTGAAAAATTCAAATAATTAAATATAATTTTTATAACAATTAAGGTAGTTATAATTAAAGTTTTAAAAATACCTGGTTCAGACTTATTCCAAGCTTGAGAAGCCATTTTAGGGCCAAAAGTACTTAACTTCTCACGAAATATCTCTTTGTTTGTGTCAATATTTTGAGTACATTGGTACTTTGGGTTGATTTAATGAGCTGCAATATTATCAAATATAGAATAATGAAAAGTAATCAATCTCTAAAATCATTTATTTTTAAAATTTATTACAAATAATAACATACTTGCTGCATAATTCGTGGAGGTGTTGACGATTCCACATATCATCAATGATAACCCAATACTATTTGTATGATCTTGGAGAAGCTTTTTTAACTGCTAACATAATTAATCTCATCGACTCATATATATAACCCATTATAAGCGTCATGTGTCCATGAACAATTTATAAAACTTTGACAATCAGTTCTAAATCTTAACTGCTTCATGCACACTAACCGAAAATGGATTACTTCAAACTAAGTTTTCTACCTCGTTTACAAGTGATAGTTTGACCATTTTCTGAAGTAAACACTTATGAAAGCCTAAATTTGTGCTTATAAAGGCTGGACCAATGCTATCTAATTAGTAGCAAATTTTTTAATTCAAAGACGAATCAACACACCTCTCGTTATGGTTATAGATTTAGTCTGTTAAAATTTTGGTTTTCTCCATCACATTTTGCATGGAGTCCAAAACATATGTTTTATTTTCTCCATAAGAAGCTTTGCAGCTTTTTTTTAATGCAGAGTCATTATTTGTCACAAAATTTGATGCATCAACTAATGCTTGAAATATTATTTTCCAAAAACAACACAGCTTATATAAGTATTGGTGGTCCTTAAGAAAACTTGATGCATCAACAGATGTTTGAAAAATTGTTTTTCCAAAACAAGTACCTTTGTCGAACCTTTCCAACCATTACACATAATAGTAACTGCATATGCTTGCTATTATTTCTTTAAATCTTTGATATCATCTCGTAGCTCTTCCATTTCAACATTCAGATACCCTAGAAATTTCTTTTGCAATTGGTGGTCCAAATCCTTTACCAAATTCTTGAATTTGAGAAACCATAGTTTTGTAACATACAAAGTTATCTGCATTTGCCAGAATATAATAGTAAAGAAAAAACTTTAATATCGATGCTCAAACCTTTTTTGTTTTTCAACTTCAGGTATATGAATGTCAGGATCTTTTGATATCGATGCTTCTAACTTATGGATAGGAGATTCTTGAGTACCATATTTACTACCTGATCAACCTCTCCCTCTCAATCTTCTTTCTTCTAAATCTTCTGTTTTTTGCGACTAATTCCTATAGCTCTTTCTAAATCTTTTCTTTCCTGAAGAACATCGCTATCATCCTCATCATTAATATTGAAGCATTCTTCCTCTCCATCAGCTTGTTTCGAATGTGAAAGAAGTTGTTCCCCATTTACTTTAGTCTTCCTTTTGTATTTGTTTTTTTTTATTTCTTAAATGTTAATTCATAATCACTTTCCTTCATAGCCGATATAGGCCGATACATATCGATTTCACTAACTATTTATTTAGCTTGTCGGTTTCAAACGATGAACCCATTCAGTACATAAAGAAGAACAAGTATTTTTTGGGAGGAGTTTCCCAACAAGTGGTATCAGAGATGATGACGAAGCCTTTGGCTAAAGAAAAACTTGTTGTTTGTACGCGAAGAGTGGGCTCTATGGAGCCAACAATATGAAGCGGAGAAGGAGATCTGTTGGGTCCGCCTCATATGTGGTGGCCCCACAACTTATTTTCTCTCTCAAAAGTCTGACGTAAGAGAGAGATGATGAAATACAATTACAAGAAGGAGAGTGAGATGAGTGAAAACGGGGGGCGTGCGAGAGAAAACAGAGAGAGAGTTTCATGCATGACAAAGAAATAGGGGTTTTGACAGAGAGAAAGAGAGAGAAAAGGGGAAACCCGAAATGCTATAGAGAATCTAATTTAAGACAAAAAGAATCCGTATCTCGAACCTCTGATTCCAGAAAAAAAAAGCTCAGAATAAACGTGTGGCCAGCATCTTGAGCAATGCTGCAGAGACACTCAGAAAGGAGAGTACATCTCTATTCCTTAGTTTTGGTTCTTTTCTTTCTTCTTTGATTGTCTCTCTTTGTTGGAATAGTTCACCCTTTTTGAAATGTTTGCCGCTTAGTCAAGAAACATCATATATGATGTGGTTGTGAGCCTTTAGATATTATAGAGAGAATCTTTGTAAACCTATTTCAGATTTAGAGATAGTGGATCTTCTTTAGGACGACCGAACGGTTGCCGTGATTTATCTCACCTAGGTTTCCACAAAACAATTCGGTCTCTATTTGCATATTAAATTTTGTTCTATTTTGTATTGTTGGTGGATTGCAGTTTTTAATCTTGATTTTGCCTAAAGAAAAACTTGATATATTTTAGGTGAAGAGCGACCTTGATGGAGCCCACAATCTGAAGCAAAGGGGGAGATTTGCTGGGTCCGTCTCAAGTGTGGTGGGCCACAAAACTTATTCTCTCATGTCTCACGTGATAGAGAGATGATGAAATAAAATTAAATGAAGAAGTGTGAGACGAGAAAATAGGGGGCCGCACGATAGAAGAGTGGGAGAGAGAGAGAGAGAGAGGGAGAGAGAGAGAGAGAGAGAGAGAGGGAGAGAGAGAGAGAGAGAGAGAGAGAGAGAGAGAGAGAGAGAGAGAGAGAGAGAGAGAGAGAGAGAGAGAGAGTTAGAGAGAGAGAAGTTTAATGCACGACGGAGAAATAAAAAGGGGAGCGGAAGCAGGGTTTTGAGTGAGAGGAAATGGGAAACAAGAAATGCCCTAGAGAATCTGTTTGAAGTCAAGTAGAGTACGTATCTCAAGCCTCTTTTCCACAAATAGAAGAAGAAGTAGATCAGACGAAAGGAGTGACCAAGAACTGGTGCAAGGGAGTTTCTTTTTTTTTTTTTTGAGATTGATTCCATTTCATGTTGGGTAAATACAGTGCTACTTTGATTACATTGACTGGTTAATAGGAGCTTTTGTAAGCCGTAGTGGACTTAGTGGGACTCCCTCTCTCATGAGACTATCACCGTCGGCATTAGCCGCTCTTGGAATGTAATTTGAAGTACATCCTATTATGCCTCTTCGAAAAAAAGTACATCCTATTATGCCTCTTCGAAAAAAAGTACATCCTATTATGTTACGTATATCCCAAATTTCTCTGAATAGGTATTGGAGCCGCCATGGAGGTGTGGTTAAACGGTTTCACCAGTTGACCACATTGAGGCAGTCGCTCTCCACAGCCACATTTCCTTGGAATTTAGTGGCGAAGAGTTTCACCCTTTGGAGGAGGGCTCCGGTTTCGGCTTCTGCGGATTCTATCTGGTATTGGACCAGCCAAAGACAGAAGTGTCATACCTTAATTGTTCCTTATTAGCCCCGCCAATACTTGCTGGACCTGGGTTCCCTCTAGTTTATCCGTCAACATTGATTTTGAGGGCTGGTGATATTGGTGGATACCACGCCGCAACTGCAAGAGGAAATGTTGTCGTCGTGAGCCTGACGATTGTTGCCCATGATGCTTTTAGATTTATCCCTGCTTCTGAATTGAACTCTTTCGTGGTAGACAGCAAGGCTATTACTTTGTTCAGGATTCTTTCCACCTCAGTGGTGGCCGTGGTCATGGATGCTCTAAATAAACAATTGTTCCATATTTCCCAGATGGACCATGGGATAAAAGTTATGCTGGATCCCAGCATTATATTCCCAATTTTGGGAAGAGTGGACGTTCTCTAGGATCCAATCAGTTTGGATAAGGTTGTGAAAGAGGTTGCTGGGAGTTGGAACAGAGCCCAGAAGAAGTCCTAGATGTCCTTGGCAAAAACGCATTGGGTTAGAATATGGTTAGTTTTTTCAGATCCAGCGTTGCATAGTGGGCATAGGATTGAATCTAAGGTCATCCCTCTTCTTGTAAGACTCTCTCTGGTTAGTAGTCTGTTGTGCAGCTCCGTCCACAAAAAAAAAAAAAAACATTTCCTTTGGTGGCGATGAGACTTTCCACGCGCAGCTCGCTGGATGTTGCTCTTGCTGGCTACACAAAGCTTTGTAGGTGGATTTTATAGAGAATTATCCATTTGGATTGGGTTGCCAAATCAGGACATCAACATGACTGTTGTCAATGTAGTGTTCAAGAATGAGACTATTTAGCTGGCCAAGTTCGATTACCTCTTCATTCAGCAGATTTCTACTAAATCCCTCATTCCAGTCAAAGGACTACCTTGCTCTTCTCGTGATAATACTCTGGACAATTTCATCTGAATCATTCGATAAGTGATAAAGCCTAGGAAAAACGCTTTTTAAGGGTCTGTCTTTAATCCAGGTGTAGTTCTAGAATTTAGTTAGGTCCCCTTTACCTGGCGGTATGTGATCATGGACCTAAAATTCTGCCAGAGTTTAAGTTTGTGTCTAATTAGCTTCGTCCAAGAGGGTTGGGAATGACCGTTGATTCTCCAGCACCATTTCAGGAGAAGGGCTTGGTTGAACATTCTCAGCTTCTTAATTCTGAGACCTCCAATTCTTTTAGTGAGCATATGGTGTTCCAATTAACCTGGTAATATTTGAAGTCACTGTTCTTGTCTCTCCATAGGAAGTTCCTCATTGGTTTTTCGATTTCCTTTGCTGGTTCTGCTAGGCAAAGCGTGAAGGACATTACGTAAATTGGGATACCTACTAAGCATGATTTGAGGAGCGTGAGTCGCCCCGCCTTGGATAAGTATTTGTCTTTCCACATTTCAAGTCTTCGCTTCAGCTTCTCAATGACTTGGTCCCATAACATTTTGTGTTGTCAGCCTTGAAGTATTGGCAGGCCAAAGTGCGTGATTGGCAAGTTGGCCACTGTGCACCATGTTTAGAGGCTGCTTCTTGTGTAATTTCCTGGCTCGCATTTATCCCAATAATGGAAGTTTGCATCCAGTTTACATTCTGACCTGTCAAATGGTGCAGAAGTTCTGAACTAGTTTTCAGATTTTGGATTTGGCCAATGTAGGCCTCACAGAAAATAACCATATCATCTATGAATTGAACCAGTGGTGTTAATCTGTCTGGCAATTACTTCAGCAGCCATCCAATCTCAACGATTTTTCGGAAGAAAGCTGCCATTCCTTCACCCACTATGTTAAATAGAAGTGGGGATAGAGGGTCTCCTTGTATCAGCCCCCTCGTACCGCTGAAGAATCCAAACGAACCTCTGTTTATTGAGACTGAGAATTGAGCTGAAGAGATGCGTGTATAGGTCCATTTCCTCCATCGAACTCCAAAGCCCATCTTCTACATGACCAGATCAAGGTGTCTCCAGCTTACTCTATCAAAACCTTTTTTCAGGTCAAGCTTAATCATTAATTTTGGCAACTCTTGTTTTTTGAAGAGTTCTACAGCTTCATGACCAACATTACTGATCGAGGATTTGTCTTCAATTTAAGAATGCACTTTGTTCCTGGCCGATTAGTGGAGGAAGGGCATTTTTCAATCTTGCTGACAAAACTCTTGCAACAATTTTTAAGTACCAAATACTGGACTAATTGGTCTAATTGGTCTGTAGTCTTTGATTTCCTCAACCCCTTCTTCACGACAAGAGCAATTGTGGATGCGCCTATAGATTTCTTCCGCAGCCCATCATGACAGAAATTATGAAACAGTTTTAATATGTCATCCTTCATAACTTTTCAATCCTCATGAAAGAATTCTCTCCAGCAAGGCCTGGGGCGCTGTCTGTCGGCATGAAATTCATCGCAACTTTAGTTTCCTCCCCTGTAAAAGGTAGTTCAATGGCGTTGGATTGGCTCGTGTGGGTTTTTAAAGGCCAGACCTGTATCATGCCTGCTGTTTCCAGGAAATATTATCTTGAAGGTTTAGTTGTCCCCGTCACCTTATAAAGTCTATCCTGTCATTGGATTCTTCAAAAGACCGGGTTCTGTTTTCCTCCGAATGATTAATCCTTCAATGTGTAATTGTAGTAAATTCCTTTGAGCTTCTTCTCCTACTTTCTTTGCTCTGGCCCAAGTAATAATATAATTTTTTTTTAGCCTTGAGCTTGCGGTAGATGTGGTTCACTGTCCCATCCTACGGAGCATCCTCAAAATTCCACCATTGTCTTAATTTGAGAGAGAAGTCCTTTTCTCTAGCCATGTGTTTTCAATACAGAAAGGCTACAGCTTCGTTTGGTATCCTGGAATATGGGCCAGTGATCAGAGACCACTTTACTGAGTGTCTTCACTGTGGACTCGCTGTATATATGTAATTAGTCAGGAAAGGCCAGCAAGCAGTCTAGCTTGGACAGTATAGGCGGTCTTTGTATATTGCTCCACGTAAACGTCTTCCCTGGTATGGGAATTTCTTCAAGGTATTAAGCCGCAATAAAATCGTTGAACCTTTGCATGGTGGTTGTGAATGTGGCAGAGGGAGGTTTCTTTTCATGTCTATAACGTGATGCATTGAAGTCCCCTGCTAATAACCATGGACCTGACCACCTTCCCATTAGATCCCCTAGTTTATTCCAGAATTGGTTTCTGCAGTGATGTGAGCTGGGTTCTCATTAAATATATTTTAGTTAATGAGCAGATAAATAGGCTCACCGGCGTTGCGCCTTCTCTGTCTGATCCTCTAGCAGCTCATTTTAGGCTTTCAGCTGCTTTATCTCCCCAGTCAAATGATGAGGTTGATTATATTACTCAAGTTCCATACTCTAGTGCAGTGGGTTCTCATTATGAGTTGTACAGTCTTAATGTTATGGAGCAGAGGACAATGGTTTTGGTTCACTAGTCACATTTTATAATTTAATAATTTTTAAATATAAGAAATATATTTTATTTTCATCAGCATATAAATTTTTTATTGTATTTTGCAAAAATTCTTTTTCAAATTTTATGAAGCTTCCATATGCATATAATAGTTACGTCATAGTTCAATTTATACCAAAGTTTGTATTTTTATATTTTTATTGCTTTTATATTGTCCAGTATTTTTCATTGTTACTTTTTTTTACACTATTACTAACTTGAATTTTTATTTTTTTAAATACATTATTTTTTATACCATATTTTTAAAAATTATATATAAATATTTTTGAATTTTACTTTTACATGTAAGAACCATGGAAATTTACGTCATATTCTAATTAGCGGTGGACAAGGGTTTAGGGTTAAGGTCAAGTTTTCAAAAACCCAAATATGACCAGATATCTGAAGACAAATCTGATTTGTGAAAGAAAAATGATGTCCGTACTTTCACATTTTACTGTGAGGTTTTACTTCCTGATAAAATACATATGAAATACAAAGAGGTAGGTGTCCACCAGCAAAAGGCAATAAAAAATATAAACAGGAGGAGACGAAAAGGGAGGGTTATAGAAGAAGTGGAAGAAAGATAAGAGTCATCGATCGATCATAGAAATTATGACACAAAGGCGGCTCCATTTATGACAATGAAAAGCTCAACATTTTGATGCTAGTAGCCTATTCCTCTTTTATTTTTTCCTTTCCCAGAACAAAAAATTAATCCCACAAATTAACCTTCTTTTCTGTAGGAATTAGGGAGTGGCTTGGAATATTGTAAACAGAACAGAATTAATATTTGATCAGAGCCAAGTTGATAATTAAAGGTAAGTAATATTATTCCAAGATTAATAGATAACAGTAGAATTAATCGACATGGCCATCCATATATTGGAGGTCTGACTGGATTCCAAATGCAGCCGAGTACCTGCTTAACTCGCACGCAGAATTACTGTCGTAGCCTCTCATATATTGCCTAAAAACGCATGACTAAACAGGGTATATAATTAATTTGAACTTTTTATATTTGAAGAGCTAACTAGGGATACATTAATAATGGGAATGAAGAGGTGGGAGGAGTGCATACGAAGTTAATAAAGGGTATTTTGGGACTAACAGGAAATATTTCTTATAATGAGGGTAAAGATGGTGGTGGTTAGTGCAGTGACTATTCCTGGTAAAAGTAGGTGTGCCACACCCTATAAATACATGCAGTCTATGCACGTCGGTGCTTGAGCCACCCGTGGCTGCTCCCATGTGGTTGCATGAGTGGGGTTACCAAATCGCAACCCCGCTCTAAGGCGCGCGTGTATGTAGCCCCAAGCATGCGTCTTGATCTGTTGGATGCGCCGCATGCGCATGCTGGTCAGTTAGTTGTCTATGTGTATGAATGTGTGTGTCCGTCCTTGTTGTGACGTCTTGCACAAGTCTGTACTCCAAAGACGTTGCGCATGTGTGCATAGGCAAGTTGCGCCCTGTATCATGCTCCCACCGTCATAATGCAGATGTCCTCGTCTGCATGTGCCCCTCGTATGCCGCAATCTCCTCTTCAAACAACCAAAGTTCTGCTGCCTTGTGCCAGGTTGCCTCACTTTCTGGTTCTCCTCTCCACTTCACCAGAAATTCAAAGGTGCGTGGCTTACCTCTTTGGCGTAATTTCCTATGGGTGATTACATAGTCTACTTTCATAGTTAAAGTAGTAGATACATCAAGGGGTTCTCTAGGCTTTACAATTCTTTGAGGGTCCGGATCAAAAAAATAAGGTTTGAGATTACAAACTTGAAATACGTTATGAATATGAATTCTCTTCGGAAATTGCACTTTGTATGCTAGCTTCCCAATCTTCTGAATAATGGGAAAGGGACCTTCATACCTTTTTATCAAACTTTTATTCTTGTTCCTCAGCAACCTGAGTTGTTCCGGCCTCATCTTTATGAGAACAAGATCTCCCACCTTGTATTCAACATCTTGCCGCTGCAAATCAGCAAACTTCTTCAAGTGCTTGCTGGCTTGTTGCAAATATGATCGGGCTAGTTCTGTCATTTCTTTCCAACGCTTTAGTAAGTGATGGGCTGTTGGACACTTACTTGTCTTTTCTTGAATGAAGCTTGCTGGTACTGAAGGCTGTTGGCCAGTTGCAAGTTCAAACGGGCAATGTCCTGTTGCTTCACTCTTCTGCATGTTGTATGAGAATTAAGCCACATCAAGAAGCTCGGTCCAATTCTTCTGATTTGCACTGACGAAATGCCAAAGGTACTCCTCCCGCAAGGCATTTATCCGCTCCGTTTGCCCGTCCGTATGAGGATGAAAGCTGGTGGAAAAGTTAAGAGTAGTTCCAAGCAGCTTAAAGAGTTCAGACTAGAACTTACCCGTAAATCTTGGATCGCGATCGCTTATAATTGTCTCTGGCACACCCCAAAGCTTCACCATATATGACAAGAATGCTTTGGCTACCTTTTCTGTTGTGCAATCCTTAGAAACAGCTATGAAAGTCCCATACATGGAGAATCTATCTACCACCACCAATATGTAACCCTGGCCTTCGACTCGTCTCAGACCAGAAATGAAGTCCATGCTCACTGTCTCCCTTGGACGCTTGGGAATGGGGAGAGGGTCTAGCAGGCCACCAGGTCTTCTCCTCTCTACCTTGTCTTGTTGGCACACCAAAAAAGTGCGCACATACTCCTCAATGTCAGCATCAAGTCCAGTCCAGTAGTTGTGCCTAGACAAGAGTGCAATAGTTCTACTTTGGCAAGGATGTCCAGCCCACAAAGTGTCATGGAACTCACGCATGAGCTCTTTACACCAACCCTCATATTTTGGTACAAATAGGCGCTTCCCTTTTGTGTACAACAGTCCGTTGCTGACCCAAAAATGCCTTGATTCACTCATTATTACAACTTGTTCTAAACGATGTATTGTGGCATCACTCCGCAGCTCAACTCGGATTCGGTCAAGTATGGAGGTACTAACCTGAGTCACAGCAACAACACTTGTGAAGTCGGCTTTGCGGCTGAGTGCATCTGCCACAATTGCTGAGTACATCGGCCACAATTTTGGTCTTCCCAGACTTGTACTAGATTTCGAAATCGAATTCTGCTAGGAAGTCTTGCCAACGTGCTTGCTTCGGGATCAATTTCTTTTGAGTCAAGAAATAGCTTGAGGTAACGTTGTCCGTCTTCAACACGAACTTGGCCCCAGAGAGTAGTGCCTCCAAGTGCGCAAACAGTGCACAATTGCTGTCATCTCCCTCTCTTGAACAGTGTACCCCTGTTCAGTCTCATTCAGCTTCCGACTTTCGAATGCAATAAGATGTCCATCTTGCTCAAGAACAGCACCAATAGCAAAGTTAGAGGCATCAGTAATTACCTCAAATGGTTTGCTGAAATCGGCCAGGTTCAAGACGGTTCCTCCACCACAGCTTGCTTCAATCTCTCAAACGAATTTTGGCATTTTTCTGTCCAATGCCATTGCTGCTTCTTCTTCAGGAGATCCGTCAAGGGTGTTGCAGTTGCTGAAAATCCTTTGATGAACCTTCTATAGTAGTTCACCAGGCCAAGGAAACTTCGCAAGTCCCCAACCTTTGTTGGCTCGGTCCACTCGGAAAATGCTTGAACTTTCTTCTCATCCATCCAAATCCTTCCACTGCCAATCCAATGTCCAAGGAAGGACACTTCTTCCAATCCGAAGGAACATTTGTCCCTCTTTACAATGAGAGAGTTCTCCCTTAACACCTTGAAAACCTGTTTTAAGTGCTTTACATGTTCCTGTAGGTTTGGACTATACACCACAATGTCGTCTAAGTAGACGACTACAAATTTATCGAGAAAAGGTGAAAATACTTGGTTCATAAGAGTACAAAAGGTGGCTGGGGTGTTGGTTAAGGCAAAGGGCATAACAAGAAACTCATATGACCCATACCTAGTTACACAAGTGGTCTTTGGCTCATCTCTTTTTGCAATCCGAACTTGGTAGTATCCGGATCTCAATTTCAGCTTGGAGAAGACTCTTGCATCCTTCAATTGATCAAAAAGATCCGCAATCAAAGGAATAAGATACTTGTTCTTGATGGTTACCTTCTTCAGTGCTCGATAATATATGCAAAGTTGCATCGAGCCATCCTTCTTCCTCTGAAATAGAACCGGCGCTCCATATGGTGCTTTGGAAGGCCGAATGAACCCAGCTTCTAGCAACTCACCCAATTAACTTTTCAGCTCGTCCAACTCCTTAGGTGTCATGCGGTATGGTGCTTTTGTTTCTGGTTTGATTCCCGGTTCCAGCTCAATGGAATGATCAAACCCTCTTCTTGGGGGAAGTTAGGGCGGTAGCTCCTTAGGCATGACATCTTTGAACTCTTCTAGAACTTCAACGACCTCCTTTGGTGCTGGAGTAGAGCTCCCTTCTTTGTCTTCCACTAGAGCTGCAACATAAGTAAGATCCGCTTGGTTAAGACCATGCTTAAACTATAGGGCAGTTAACATTACATCTTTTCCTTTTACATCCTTCACTTGTGACTCAGAAGGTGTACAAGGCCCACCCTCATCAAAGATCTCTACAAGCCCCAAATATGGCATTGCAAATGCCTTACAATTGTTCATAAAATCCATCCCCAAAATTACATTAAAATCATCGATCAGAACAACAGTAAAATCAAGAGTTCCTACCCATTTACCCAATGTAACTTGGACGTTTTCAGAAACACCAACCACTGCCTTGGTTGCTGAATTTACAGCCTTAATCCGGCTGCTGTCCGGTTCTAACTTCAATTTGAGACGTCTTGCCTCCTCCTCCGAGATGAAGTTATATGTTGCCCCCGTGTTTACCATGGACTTCACCTTACTACCATTCAGTGATAAATCAAGACAAAGAAGATTTCGTTTAGGCCTTACCGATTGAGTAGAAGACTTAACACCACATGTTCTTACGGAATTGAGTAATGCCATGGAACCCATACGTGACTCTCCTCCATTGTGTTTTCCATCTCCTTCCCCAACAAGAGTATTTAACACTTTTACTTTCAGACAGTCCTTAGCAAGATGTTCTCCTTCACAAATAAAACATCTGATTTTTCTAAAGGACTTACCTTTTTAACCTTTCTTCTTCTTGTCATCAAACTAGATGTTTGTGTCCTTCTTCTCAGGTCTCTTTTCAAACTTCCTTTTCTTTTCTTGATCTTTCGGGTCTTTTGCTCCATAGGAGTTTTTAGAAGCCACCTCATTGGTCTTCCTTTCATACTCCGTCAGCCTCTCTGCCGTGGACAAAGCTGAGGCCAAAGTCTTCACTTCCTGCCTCCTTAGTTCTTGCTCCGCCCATGGTTTCAAACCAGCAAGGAAAGAAAAAGGTTTGTCCTGATCTGACAAATCAGAAATGCATAACATTAGAGAAGTAAACTTTTGCACATACTCTCTAATGGTGCTTTCTTGCTTCAAGGCTCTCAACTCCTTTCGAGCCTGATATTCCGCTCCTTCTGCAAAGAATTGCGACTTCAAATCTTTCTTGAAATCCTCCCACGTTCTTACGGTTGAGGTGTTTGATTCTCCATCTGTAGCCCTTCTCCTCCACCAAAGAACAGCATCATCGACAAGAAACATAGAAGCGGTGCTTACCTTTTGCTCCTCATCCATCAGTTTGGCTGAATGGAAGTACAGCTCTACTTGCCATAAGAAGTTGTCAATGGATTTGGGTCTCTTACCCCATTGAAAGGCTTTGGTACAGGTACCCTTGATCTTGGTAGCTACTCCATTCGTGCTTGCACCTCCATTAGCTACAACACTTTCCAGCAATGCAAGTCTCGTCCGTAATTCGTCCATCTCGTTCCTCACCTCATCTAGGTCTGCCCAAAACACAGTCATGGCACTATGGACGTTCTCCTCCAGTGCTAGAACCGATTCTGGACTCCCATCTCCAAAATTTAGGTTCTCAAGAACGTGTTCCTCTAATCCCAAACAACTCGCTTCCACCTTGTCCATTCTGACGTCGAGAGAAGAATAACGAACTTCAGTTTTAGACATTCTCTCCTTACCTTTTGTTGGAGCGATTTCAGTCTCGGAATTTGCCATTGGATTGATCTTTTGCTCTGATGCCAATTGTCACACCGCTGGATTGACGAATGCCTGAACTAAGTCTTTTGCAGCGTGCGGCTTTGCCTCCAAGTCGGTCTAGTTGCTAGTCAGCCTCCCCAACAAGATTAGCACAGCGTCGCTTTGTTCTAAGTTCTAGAACACCCTCAAGTCTCCAAGGCAAGAGCAAATTCGGGATAAGGAGGAAAGGATATTCTATTGAAATGATTAAGTGATTACAAGCTCTTCTACAACTATTTATAGTGTTCACATGCCCCTAATGTGGGGAGATCTAACCAAAACCTCCTTCTCTCTAGCTAACTCATTCAAACAAGTTTGAATGAGTTTATTTGAATTCAAACCTCAACTAACTCGTGCCAGCTATTAAGCACATGCTCCATGTACTTTGCCAACTCATGCATGCCATGTCATAAGCCTAATCAAGTACCACCTCAAGTGCCATGTCATGCAACTGCCACATCAGCTACCTTGTCATCCGCCATGTCATGCAACTACCATGTCAGCTACCATGTCAAGCGCCATGTCATCACATGGAGCTGGACCCACAGAAGGATGCTCCTCCATCTCAAAGTTGCACCATGTGGTCTGGCTTGCTTCTTGATGGCTCTATGCACATCGGTGCTTGAGCTGCGCGTGGCTGTTCCCATGTGGTTGCATGAGTGGGGTTACCGAATCGCAACCCCGCTCTAAGGCGCGCACGTATGTAGCCCCAAGCAGGCGTCTTGATCTGTCGGATGCGCTTGCGCATGCGGCCCCGCATGCGCATGCTGGTCGGTTAGTTGTCCATGTGCAGGAATGTGTGTGTCTGCCCTTGCTGTGCCGTCTTGCGCAAGTCCGTACTCCAAAGACGTAGCGCATGTGTGCATAGGCAAGTCGCGCCCCGTATCACCCTCTCTCTTTTTCTTTTCTTTCCCTCCTCTTTCTTCTTCCGCTCCCCTCTCTGTCTCTTCAGCTAACCTGATTGCTTCTCTTTCTTTTCTCTCTTCCAATGGACGGTACCGGAGATTATACTCGGCCACTCTCGGTAAGCATTTAACTATGTCCATGCTTGATTAGTAATTTATTTTTTTCATTATCATCTGATCGCAAATTGCATCTGACGAACAAGATGGTTAATTTGTTCTAAAAGTACAGCTAGGAAGCGCTGGAGTTTGATCTCTATGTGGAATAAATAAGTGTACGGAGATTGTGATGTTAGGCACTAGAGATTTCATTCCCGTGTTCGACCTGGTGAAAACGGCCATTAATGCACTCCCTTTCATATCGACCCTGGAGTCAAGGATTGGAGAAAGAACCGATTTTGCTGTCTTCGAAAAAGAAAAGGAAATAGTTACAATCACTGGTCATGGATGAGATGTTGTAGAATGTGGTGGCAGCCTGCAAGTATTTCCATTAAGCGTTTAGTTTCCGAAAATCTACGAAGGAAGATGTGGAACTGATCTGTATTGAAATAGTTTAATGTCCAGTTGAAGTAGAGTGAATCAACCACAATAAGAGGCGTCGCCACAGTTTGCATTACTCATCCTTCAGCATTAATGCAAACAGCGGCCACCCCTCTTAATGTGGTTGATTCACTCTGCTTCCAATGGACATCAAACTATTTCAATACAGAGCATCTTCTGCATATTGCAGATTTTTGGAAACCAAATGCTTCATATATAGTTGGCCGCCACTACATTCTACAGCATCTCGCCCATGACCGGTGATTGTAACTATTTCCATTTCTTTTCCAAAGACAATTCTTTCTCCAATCCTAAATACCATCGAGGTCTACGTTGTACAAATTAAGCCTCGACCAAAGTGCATCTGACGAACAAGTAGGTTCTTTCTTGTCCTCTGATATATATAAGAATTTTTTTTCTTATTTCATGCCTCTGATTTTATCTGTTTTTAATTCATGATTTGTTTGTCGGATATACGCAGTTCTTCATGTGACATGAACATCGAAGACATGTACGGACTGGAGAAAAAAATGGCTGGGAGCTGGCGATCCATGTAATTTGCCGAAACTGTGGGACATATGGCTAGATTTGCAGCTACAAGAGTGACCAACTAGAGGGTACTTTTAGGACAGATATACCTGATTAGGCCAAATCTGGTTAGCAGTTTGCGTTTTAACAAAAGCAGAAAGAAAGACTATGGAAACCGCCTGGGAAAGAGGTTATATATTCCAGAGTTGAACTAATTGGTGCTCTACATATACACATTCATGTACCACTGCAGATAAAAACAATTCTTGAGGACGCCTCCTTTTGGATGCCGTCCACTCCAGAAGAAATCACATCTTCTGGTATTGTATGGCAGATTCGTTGTGGACCGAGATAGGGCAGATGCAACTGTTGTATTATCTGCAATAACATTTTTATTCAGCAAGTTCTATTGTCTGTATTCTCCATCATTTTGACGGCCGTGATTTATTCTTTCCAATCGATCACCCAGATAAATCAGGTTCGTTCTGAAAGATTTCGGTTTATACTGTCTTCTAATTTTTGAAAAATGTCTTTTATTTATGCTGTCAGTACTCGTGGTTACTTTTTTTTTTATTTGGGAAAGCAGTTTTCATATTATAGAAGGGCATCTATTTTAGTTACAGATATACATTCATCCAAAAATAACATAGATGGGCTAGTCCCGTTCTGCAAATTGTCTTCCATAAACATATACTTCAAAATGTGTGTGGCATGCTTTCCTTCCATAATTGGATATTGTAGTCTGCATTAACGGCCTGTGTTAAACCTTCTTTTGCCAATCTGTCAGCAGTATTGTTTGCTTCCCTATAGACATGTGTTGCCTTGCACTAGACTGCCGATACTACTAACTGGGAATCCCCCTCGATAATAATTTGTTTGTCAGGAAACAAATTAGCCAATAGGTAGAGGGTGAGTAATAACGCACTGAGTTCTGCCTCGTCATTTGTTTTGTTTGAAAAAGCCCAATAAGCTGCTAAGAAACAGTTCCCGTGTGAGTTTCGAATAATAGTTCCCCTACCCACTGTGTGCTGGTGCAAAAAACAGGATCCGTCAAAGTTTGCTTTTAAAGATTATGGAAGGGAGGTAGCCAAAAGATGTGAAGACGTGGGTATCTAGGGAGAGTTGCATAGGGGACGGCTTTCTAAAGTTGGAATCGAAGAAAGGAGAGAATAAAAGTTGTCTTAGAGTGTAGGAACTTGTGGGAGTTTGATATTTATAGACTAATTCTTTCCCAACTTCGATGGCAAAAGAGTAAAAGAGGAAAATGTGCTGAATTGTTTCAGGAGCAGAGGCACAAAGTTCGCAATTTGTGTCAATGACCATGCCTCTTGATTGTAAAAATATTTTTGTGGGTAGGCAGTCCTGAAAAATTTTCCATAAAAAATTCCTTTGCTTTGGTAAGAGATGATTTGACCAGATTTTGGTCTAGATCCTATCTATTGGTTCGTATTTAATATTCACCTTTTCCAATTGCTGGTTGTGATTTATTGCTTGATAGGTGCATTTAATGGAAAAGGATCCATCAATGCCTAGGGTCCAAATCGGTTGATCTATTGCCGAAGGGACCCTAAGGATTCGTAACATTTTTGTTGTAACGTCACAAGGCCAAGTCTCTTGTACGTGATTTTCATTCCAGCTACCAGATTGGATCAGATTGCAGATTTTTTCGCTTGGTAATAATGGGGCAATGAATGTTTGGCGGTATTCAATCAGAGGGGAGTCAAGTCCTTCCACCCATCAATCGTACCATAACGATGCTTGTGTTCCATCCCCAGTTTGAAAGTTGAATTACTTTTAAAAAAATGGTAATAAGGTTGGGCCCATGTCGGGAGCATCCGTATTCGGATCTAATGATTTGGGCCCATAGTGAGTGTTTTTAAGTAAAAATTCGCCATAGTAAGCTGATTTTGTATGCTGCACTATGGGCTCTAAGGTTTCGTATTCCTAATCCTCCATTATTGACATTGGAGCATACCTATTGCCAATTTATAAGGTATAATATTTTCTGGCCTTGGTAGCTCCATAGGAATTCATGGAACATTTTTTATAATGCAGCGATACCATGTTGTGGTAAGTTAAAGCATGTGATTAGATGTATAGGAAGACTAGATAATACAGATTTAAGTAAAACTAGTCTTCCTCCAAAAGTAAGAGATTTCCTCATCCATGATTGTAATTTTTGTTTGGTGTTTTGAATCTGAGGATCATACCTTCCTCTCGTGATTCTTTTTTTGGGAACAATGATTCCCAGATATTTACCCAATGAGTTTGTTTGGGTGAAGGGGAGAATACCTAGTAGTTGTGTTTGGTGTTTTCTGGCGTGCTAGTGGAGAAGAAGATATTTGTTATATCTCGGTTTATTTTTTGGCCTGCTGCTCCTTCATAAGTACTTAACACCGAACTTAAGTTACAAGTCGTTCTCACATCTACTTTAGCGAAAATGATTGTGTCATCTGCATAATGCAAATTACAGACATTTGGTCTGTTGCCAGCATGAGCCCATGGGGTGATTTTTCGTTGAATAATGAGATCTTGTATTCATGAGGAGAGTAGCTCTTCGCATAAAATAAAAATGAATGCGGAGAGTGGGTCCCCTTCTCTCAGCCCACGTTGGGGTTTGATGGGTTGCGTAGGTACTCCGTTTATCAAGATTTGGTAGGTTGTGGACGTTATGCAGGAAAGAAGGAGATTCTTCCACTGCAGTGGAAATCCAAATTCCTTTAGAATGTATTCGATGAAGCTCCAAGACAAGGAGTCGAATGCCTTCTGTAGATCGAGTGTTTATAGTCTCGTGTGCCAGGAGGGTATGGTCTGACATTTGGCACCCTTTAAGGAACGCCATCTGTGTGAGTCCTATAGTGTCTGGGATTACTTTTTTTATTCTGTTTGATAGGATCTTCGCAAAGATCCTATAGGAGACATTGCAGAGACCAACAGGTCTAAAGTTTTTGAAGGTCTGTGGGTGGGTATTTTAGGAATCAAAGTGACAAAAGTTTTATTAATGTCTGGTTCCTTGTATCCAGACATAAATAACGATTGAAATTTATTGAATGGGCCATCTTTAATTATGTCCCAATGGTTTCTGAAAAAGATTGGATGAAAGTCGTCCGGTCCAGGAGCCTTGTATTGTTCTATTGAGAAGAGAGCTTCTCTAACGCCGAACACATAAAATATTTTGTGTGTGTGATAGAGTGCATTGTGGCCGAAAAGAAGAAGGGTCGACTTTGTCAGTTGACATAGAGTAAACCCTCTGAAAATAGGATCAGGCTTCCTTTCTAATCTCTTCTTCTGATTCTAGGACTATGTTATTGCTAAATTTTATGCTTCTAATCTAATTTGTGTACTTCCTTATCCGAGCGAAGATGTGGAAAAAGTTTGTGTTTTCCTCCCCATATTTAATAAAATTCTGGCGTGCTTTTTGAAACTCATGTGTGTATCGGATTCTAAGAAAATCCATGTGTTCATGTTGCAAACGTTTTTCTTCTTCAAGTAGGACCCGGTTGTGGGGATTTTTCTATAATGTTGTCTGAAGCTGAACCAATATTTGGGAAAGAATTCTAATTTTTATATTGAAGTTACCAAAGGTAGATTTATTCTAGTTTGAGAGTCGGCCGACGATTTTTTCAAATCACTTTGGCAAAGATTCTGGTGGGGGCATGGCACGATTTGGGTGGTTTATTGCTTGTCATCCCGAGGCAACTATATTGTTGTATTCCTTGGATACGGCCCACATGGCCTGATTAGGGATGTAAACGGGAGCCGATTACCCGCTCTACCGTATGTCCGATTACCGTTCTACCGTTTTAAGGAATAAAATAATATTATCCATTTACCGTTCTACCGTTTACCATTCTACCGTTTAATAAATGGAACGGAAACGGAAATTGCTCTTCCGAACCTATTTTACCCGTTTACCGTTTAACTAAGCGTAATATGGTAAATTTATATATTCATTTAGATTTTATAAAAAATTTAATTTTTCAAATGTATAACCTTATTATCTTTCCAATAACTTTTTATCACTTATGATAAAAATTATTAGTTGAAAATTTGGATATAATTTTAAATTTTTCATATTTTTGTAATTATTGACTCATGGTCTTATAAATCAGATATCATAATTAATAATTAGGATAGTACCTCTTTATATAAATAAAACAATTGTTATACAAAAATAATACATTATAATTCATAATTAAATAATTAATATAAATACATTATATTTCATAATTAAATAATTGTACAAATATAAATATAATAGTAAAATATATACACATGTATCAAGTATATATTAATTTTATTAAATATTTATTATGAATGACAACAATCAACATACAAAAGTAAAATTAAATAAAAAATGTAAATAACTTATTAACTATGTTACTATATACAAATTGAAACTCAAAAGCTTAGCACTTGGGAAGGTTAGATTGAAAGATTGGAATCGAAGGAGCCAATTATGAGAATTGTAACATTGGAACTTGTGTAGGTTAGTAAAATACTTCTCTTAGTTATTGCTTCAAAAAGATACTTTGATCAAAATTAATAAACAACCATTCCAACAAATATTTTTCTTTAGAAAAGGAAATTCTTTTTTTTTTTTGAAGATTTTGAGGACGAAAGTGTGCAAATACTTGTTTGGAGTTTGGAAAATTTTGTATCAATGATTTCAATATATCAAATGTATATAAGATATCAATTATAGAGTGCAATGCAATGTATATATTTGAATTTGATTTTTATGTTGTCAAAAGTTTGTAAGTGTTGGAACTTAGCAAGAAAAGGTGTCATATAAATATATCTACTATTTTACTTGATATAAATTTAGAATAACTTTTCTTAAATTTTTCTTTTTTAGTGGTTTTTTTATTTTTTTGATAATTTTGATAATTTTGCTTAAATTACCCGTTTATTGCCCATTTTACCCGATTACCCGTCGGAAAAAGGGTAATAAACGAAAACGGAATAGCCGAAATTAAACGGTATACGAACGGTAAACGAGTAAGGGACTCTAAACGGTAAACGGTAAACGAAAAACCCTTACCTGTACCGTTTATTACCCGTTTACTTCCCTAGGCCTCATATCGGAAGATTCTAGGTTTCTGTGGGTGTGGTTTAATATTAATTTTCAGGGGAGCAATGTCTAAGTGTACTCTGTGTAAAACTGAGACCATAGTGTGGGGCAATGTATTTACCCAAGTGTTATTGAATAGGGCCCGATCAAGCCGAGCCGAGACCCTATCTCCTCCCGTACGACAATTTGACCATGGGTGCAGGGGAGCTGAGGATCCTATGTCAATCCAACTATTTCTTTCTATGAAATTTTTAAAGATTATGTTCGGTCTAAAGATTTGTTTTGTCGAGGTATTTTCAACTTCATTTATTGTAGCATTGAAATCACCTAAAAGGGCCCACGGTCTTGTCTGTTTGATTTGTTTCGTGCACCAAAGCATTTAATCAAAAGCTCCATCTGTGTGAGCCCGGTGGTAAGTATATGAAACCTAAATTAACTTTTCCTTTTGGTGTCTCTAGTGTGCAGCTCAAGCTGTATTCTTGGGCGCATATGTGGCCCAGTGCGACATACACTTTCCAAAATAAACAAATCCCTCCACCTAAGCCCATGGATGGGATCGTATAACTATTTGGGTACTGATTTGTAACCCATTTAAATAATGTTGTTCTACATGGATTTTCAGCTTTGGTTTCACAGAGGAAAATGATGTCAGGGTGGTTTTCAAATACATATCGATTTAGAGTGTGTAAGGCCGAGATCTGTCTTATACCTCAGATGTTCCAACTAAATATACTATCCATAAAAACATTGAGTAGGAGGTGGGTATGTACCTGAAAATGTTGGGATCATGAGGCCCAAGTTGCTGAGCCGTGGAGTTTTGATGACGAGGGTTCCTTTGTAGTGAATCTACTGCATTGCACCCCTCTTGCATCCACATTCGCGACTAACATTTGTGAATGTTTGGATGACTGTGAGGAGAACACTCTGTCCAGATTCATGAACCGATGTCTCCGTTCGAATGAAAGTGTTTGTTTCAACCCGTTCGCCTAAAGAGGACGGGTTGGCTATTTTCCGAAAGCCCTCCAGCGCTTGGTGCAAACCTTCACCATTAGATATGCAAGTTCCATCTGTGTTTAAAATCAGACTTTGGTAATTGTTGTTCACAATCTCCTCTCTGGTGTCTTCTGAGTCTGTCGATCTTTTGGGCAGGTCGACATTTGGCTGACCGAGTGTCAAAGTGAGGTTACTCCCGGATTCGATTAATGGATCAACTATGTCGATGGTTTGATTTTGTTTCCAGGGTGTGCCATTTTGTGGTTTATAGTGTTTTGCTGGTCGGGGTGGTTGATCATGGGACGACGAAGAGGCCGATTTTGGAGGTATTACCAAAGTTTCGTTTGTTCACACTCTTCCAAGGTGGCTGGCCATCCTCTCCTTCACAATCTGGAGATTTTGTGGAGTCATTTGCTACGGCAGTCCTCAGTAGCGTGACCCCATCTATTGCAGAATTTTCAGATTCTCAGTCTGTTCTCTACATGAAAAGGGATCCTACACATGCTATCCATGACATAGAGTTCAACGCCACCAACATCAGGTTTGCATCAATCTCAACCTTGAATCTGGCATGGAGTTTGCTCCCTTCCCTGTTTCAAGTGTCATCGTCCATTGTGAGATATCTTCCTAGTGGCTTTACAATTTGCATCAAGGCTTCCTCATGCCAATGCATGAGTGTGAGTCTCAGTAACTTAACCCACACCACCGAGTGAGTGAATAGGTAAGATTCCACATGGAATCCTCTAGGCCACAGGAAAAGATGTAGGCGAGCATCTTTGATCTGGATCGGGTACATGGCTCTGAGGATGTTGCAATGGTCTTTTGAGGGCATTTCGAGGGAGAAATACCCTTGTGGCATTTTGAGAGCTGATATTGCCAGATCCGACAGACACGTTGTGCGTAGTGCATGTTGTAAACATGAGGAAATAAAAGAAGGGGTGCCTGAGATTCTTCCTACGAATACCCCAATTAGTGATGACTCTAATTGGGATAAGCCTTTCTCAATACATTCCTTGGTGAGTGTGACTCAATGCAATTTTGTGGTGATTCCATGCATGGTTTCATCGAACGAGTGGACTATCACTGAAGGCGCGACCATTGGTTTGGAAGTTGACAAGCTTCCGGGAAGAAGGGTTAGCGAGGGCTGTGTAGGCATGATGCTTGAGATATTCTCAATAGTTTGGTGCGGGTGTCCATAGATGAGGAATTTGGGAAATGATGCAAGCTTTGTGCAGATTCGTGTGGGGCTTCCTGGGTTGGTATTTCCATTTCGGGAAGGACGTTTGGAAGGACAATTGGAACAAAATCTTGAAGAGGGAAATATGGTTGTATGAAGACATGGCGATTATATGTTGTTTTAAAAGAGGGGTTTGCACCAACACTCCGACAAGTGGCTGAAAACATTAATTCTGTCATAAGCAGGGGATTTGAGATCTTGTTACAGTGCGTAGAAGGCGAGGGGATTTGCATAGCCGATCTTTCTATATCGTAAAGGTGCGTATAAGTTTTTTCTAGGAGGGGAGGGAACGTGTTTCGCCGAACTTTTGATAGATATGGAGGCTTGGAGTTTGAAGAGGGGGGAGCAAGGGGGGCGGGGGATGGGGGGGTTAATAAAGGACTTGAGGGGATGGCATTAAAGTGATTGATGTGGGAGGGGGGAATGTTTTAAAAAATAACGGGTACAACTCATTAAAAGTTGTGGTTAGAGAGAGGGGTAGAGGGAGCATGAAAGGAAAGATATTGAAGTCGAATAAATATCGAAAAAGTATATTAACTTTTGATGCTTCAATGAAAGCACTTCAGATGAGGGTGATTTGTTGCTTGACCACCTGTTGTGTCCTTCTTTACCGTTACAACTTCTTGTTCCGGATATCTCCTGAGTTACATAGTGAGTCGTGTTTGGGCGCCTTCCTTCGTAGCACTGTGTGAGGATTGTGTAGCTTCTGTGACTGAGTTTCATTTCTCCATACCTCCAATTGTGATGACTGTGTATAAGAAAAAGCCATAAGGTATATCTGCCTTGTGTGAGAATGTTCTATTGACTTGCTTGTAGTTCTTGAGTGTGTTCCTTGTACATGATATCATTTCCAGGCATATTTCCATGTAAGGGAAATCAATGTTGATCTTCCTGTTTTGGAGTGGTCGCATTTGCGAACTGATTTCTTTCCTACTAAGATGGGGTAACATTGTTGTGATTCCGTACATTTGCTCTTGGTGTGAGTGGGTAGCACGCCTTCAAATTAGATTTGTGATTGATGTCGTTGTAGATGTTGATGGTTGTGTGTAATGGCTGACTTTCGATGGCCTCTAGTGGTGAAAGTGAGTACGAGTTGTCGTAGTTTTGCGAGAGAACAGGGTTGTGGTGACGCTTCATCTTATTGACCTTCCAAAAGGTGATATTGGGTCTCCTTGTCGGATTCCTCTTTGTGATTACTCGTGGTTACTGAAATCTATCTTGGGGAAGTGAAATAAAGAACTTTATAATGGAAAATATTACAAAAATTTCTATTATGTCCATTCAATTTATTTGGATTAATTTTTGCAAATTTATATATTTTAATTTTGCATTATTTCTTCCAATATTTAAATTGTTAGAGAGAGTTACTTCAAACATGTATAAATAAGTTGCTTTAGAAAGCAAGTGGAATAAAAAAGGGTTTAAAAAGAATTTATGTAGTAAGTATAAACTTCTTTATCAAGCCTTTCATGACTTAGTCAAACAAAACAAAGTTTCTGTAGTGAACCTCGGTCTTTTACCCCCTGACCTACACAGGTGTTTTTGATTTGGTACAGAATTTTAAAAATGGAACCAACCCGGCTGGTTCGATCGGGTTCAACCGGAACCGGGTCTTCGAACGGTCGGTTTGCTTAAAAAACCTTTAAAGGTTAAAAATAGATGATCCAGCCGGTTTTATTGGTTCAACTGCTGAACCGTTAAACAGATCGAACCGGTTGAACCGGTCTAGTTACTATCGGCCAAAACAATTAAAATTAACTTTAGACATGAACCAAATAGGGAAATTGATGAACCGGTCTAGTTAATTATATTTAATTTTTAAACATGATATTTTTTTTCAGATGATGCTTTTTAGAACTTTTAATTTGTATTTTTAAACTTTTTTTTTGAATATAGAAATCTTATTTATGAAATTTTTAATGAGACACAATTCATACCCAGTTCAACCACCGGTTGAATCGGTTCATCCAAAATCGGATGCTTCACCAGTTCGATGACTAGTTCAGCTTTAAAACATTGATTTGGTATGATAAATATTAAATGGAGAATTTTCCTTTACTTTGCTGAACTTGGTATAATTTTACAGATACATCTATGGCGCAATAGTATGCAGGTATTTTTAAGCAGATTTTACTAGAAGACTGTTTAAAAGCGTGTCTTACTCCAAATTTATCTTTTGTGGGTGAATGTATCATTTTGAACCACCACTCAAACATTTTAGATATCTAAATAAAATCTTTTTTTTGCTGAAAATAAAAAGGCATGCATCGGAGTCGTGTCATGGAAGAAGACGCATACTGCTGACTTTAGAATCAGCTTCTTAGTGTTCAAATTAAGCCGTCATCGCAGCATCCAACAGCTAGAAAACTACGATAACCTTAATGACAAAACAAAACAAGCCATTTAGAACATGTGGAAAAGTAACAAAAAATAATTACAATAAAAAACAGTGTTCTAAAAACCAAACCGACATGGGAGGTTCGACTGGTTTCAACCAGACCGTGGATTCGAACTGTTTGATTTATTTTAAAACCCAGAAAAGGTCAAAAGCCAGATGATTCGCCGGTTTCAACGGTTCAACGACTGAACCGTCTAGTTACCTTTTTAGCACTTTAAATATTTTTATATTTTAACTTGTTTTTTGTATATAATAATCTTATTGTGAATTTTTTTAATGAGATACAACTCATACCAATTAAACCACCGGTTTAACCCGATTGAACGAGTTGAATCAGAACCGGATACTCCATCGTTCGATCACCAGTTCGGTTTTAAAACACTGGTAAAAGAGTAATAATTAGTAATTACTTGTGTTCTAAAATCTGAACCGACCCAGCCGATTCGATCGGGTTCAACTGGAACCGGGGATTCGAACAGTTCCATATGCATTGAAACCCGCAAAAGGTAAAAAACCGGTTGATTGGCCGGTTCTAACAGTTCAACAATTGAACCGTAAAACGGACCAGACCAATTGAACTGGTCCAAACTCCGTTTTGTATATAAAAATCTTATTAAGAAATTTTTAATGAGATACAACTCATACCGGTTTAACCCAGTTGAACCGATCGATCCAGAATAGGATGTTCCACTGGTTCGATCACCGGTTCAATTTTTAAAACGCGGGTAAAAAGAGATCATTAGTAATTACTAGTGTTTTTTAAACCGAACCGACCCGGCAGGTATGATTGGGTTCAACCGGAACCGGGGATTTGAACAATTCGATTCTCTTTAAAAGCTGCAAAAGGACAAAAATTGGTTGACTGGCCGGTTTAACGGTTCAACCACTAAATCGTAAAACGGACCGGACTAGTTGAACCGGTTTAGTTACCGTTTATAGCACTTTTAATAGTTTTAGTATTTTTTAATTTGTTTTTTATATATTGAAATGTTTTATGAAGTTTTTGTAATGAGATACAACTCATACCGATTGAACTACTGGTTTCACTCGATTGAATGAGTTGAACCAGAATCGGATCCTCCACCGGTTCGATCACCAATTCAGTTTTTAAAACACAAGGTAAAAAGAGTAATTTAATTACAAGTGTGTTAAAAACCGAACCGACTTAGCCGATTCGATCGGGTTCAACTGGAAGCAGGGCTTCGAATGGTTCAATTCTCTGTAAAACCCGCAAAAGGTCAAAAACTGGTTGACTGGCCGATTTTAACGGTTCAACCACTAAACCGTAAAACTGACTGGACCAATTGAACCGTTCTAGTTACCGTTTTTAGTACTTTTATTAGTTTTTGTATTTCTTAACTTTTTTTTTGTATATTAAAATCTTATTATGAATTTTTTTAATAAGATACAACTCATACCGGTTGAACCCTTGCTTGAACCCGATTGAACCAGTTGAACGAGAATCAGATGCTCCACCGGTTCGATCACCAATTTGGTTTTAAAGGACAGGAAAAAATATTAATAATTAATAATTACCAGTGTTTTAAAACCGAACCGACCCGGCTGGTTCGATCGGGTTCAATTTGAACCAGGATTTCGAACGGTTCAATTTTCTTTAAAACCCGCAAAAGGTTAAAAACAGTTGATTGGCTGATTTTAACAATTCAACTATTGAATCATAAAACGGACCGGACCAGTCGAAGCCGTCTAGTTACCGTGTTTAGCACTTTTAATAGTTTTTGTATATTTTAACTTGTTTTTGTATATTAAAATATCATTATAACTTTTTTTTAATGAGATACAACTCATAACGATTGAACCCTTGGTTGAACCCGATTGAACCTGAATCGTATGCTCCACCGGTTCGGTTGTAAAACACAGAAAAAATGAGTAATAATTAATAATTACCAGTGTTTTAAAACCAAACCGACCCGGCCGGTCGATAGGGTTCAATTGGAACCGGGGTTTCGAACGGTTCAATTTTCTTTAAAACCAGCAAAAGGTTAAAAACAGTTGATTGCCCAATTTTGACGGTTCAACTATTGAACCGTAAAACGAACCAGACCAGTTGAATCGGTCTAGTTATCGTTTTTAGCACTTTTAATAATTTTTGTATTTTTTAATTTATTTTTTGTATATTAAAATCTTATTATGAATTTTTTAATGAGATACAACTCATACCGGTTGAACCACTGGTTTAACGCGGTTCAACCGGTTGAACTAGAATCGGATGCTCCACCGGTTCGATGTTTAAATCATAGGTAAAAAGAATAATAATTAGCAACTAACTTTTTTAAAAAACGAACCGGCCCACCTGGTTCGATCTAGTTCAACAGGAACCAGGACTTCAAACGGTTCGATTCTCTTAAAAACCCGCAAAAGGTCAAAAACCATATTACTGGCCGGTTTTAACGGTTCAACTACTGAAATGTAAAACGGACCAGACCAGTTGAACCGGTCTGAGTACCGTTTTTAGCATTTTTAATCGATTTTGTAATTTTTAACTAGATTTTTGTATATTAAAATTTTATTGTGAATTTTTTTAATGAGGTACAACTCAAACCAGTCGCACCACCGGTTTAACCCGGTTGAACCAGTTGATCCAAAATTAGATGCTCCAGTTCAATCACCAGTTCGGTTTTCAAAACAGTAGTAATTACATAGAATCATGGAAGATGAACATCACTGCTGACTTCAGAATCTGCTTCATCACAGTTTGAAACACGGTTTCGTCACAGCTTGCTACAAAACCCAATCCGCTTTGGGATTAGGGAACAAATGTAATTAGGAAACAAAAGCTCAATTCCAGGACATAAATCTGTTTTGGAATGAAAAACACGCACGTGGAACTAAATTTAGTGAGGGAAACCGTAAGAAAAAGGTTAACATAACAATCATGGGTCTGAGACATTCCAGTCAATCTCAAAGTCTATTTTGAGATAAAAGTCTCTTTACCAATATAATCTGGATTTGAGATACAAGCAAAGGAGCATTCTCAAAACTCAAAAGAGAAATTCTCCTTTAAACTAATACGTAAACACAAAAACTACGTTTTGGTTTTTTCTGATAAGGCCATACAAAATACATGAAACTGGATATATATATATATATATATATATATATATATATATATATATATATATATATAATATGAAACTCTCTGGGGAAAACCATTGTCCCTTTTAAACTTGGTCCAACGGTGAAGATTTTTTTTGTCCTTTTGTTTTATGAAGCCACAGCTCAAACAGCCCCTAAAATTGTTTGGTTCCCGGAAATTATGCAGTTGGAGGCAAAAGGCCATCTCTCTTAGTCATCTCGTATAGAGCAATGGCACAAAGAACTTTTGCATCTGCTGTTACGCGCCACAGCTTCTCATATGGTACAACATGCACTCTGATCATCTCTCCCTGATCACGAAGACCCATTTCCTTTCCATGCATAGATTTTATAACTTCTTCATTCACACGCTCTCTATACAAGAAAAGACTGATTGCTTCATCACATCCACCCTGAACAGCCAGCATATTTTTAGTAAATAAGCTATAGATCAGAAGCCGAGCCAGAAAGATTGGGAAGAGAAGGCAAGTACAATAAAGTTGGAGAGAAATGTGAATCTTTGTATGAAGGGCGTGGCTAGGAGGGTCTGGATAGCGAAGGGGTCAAACTTATACTCCTTTCTAATTGTCCCCCCTCCCTGTTCCTTAGTGACTCCTGCCCTGCCCTAGATTCTTCCACAAGCCATTATCAAAGGATTAGAAATTCAGAGGTAACATACAGGTGAGGGGAAAATTTTGCAGCCTGTTGATTCATCCAGAAAAGAGGTAAGATTCACCATATTTTCCAATTTTAAAGAAATTCCGATCTCTTCTTCAACCTGTCAGAAAACATCTTATTAGTAAAACTATAGTATCTGGTATACATAAAAAAGAAAATGGTCTATGGTGCCATTCAGTTAGAGGATTCATCATCATAAAGAAGTCTTCGATGGCAAGGGATTCAGCCATTTCACTCTCAAACTAGATGCAGCGGTTCTCTAGCTAGTCTTCAGTATGGATACCATATCCATGCAGCATGTCTTGTAATTCCAAATGCAAACCCCAAACAAACTTTCATCTCTGCCTTCTCTAATCCACAATTTGCTATTATCTGAATCGAATTAAATGCTTTTCCTACAATAGAGCTTAAAAAGCATTAAGATTTATTGCATCAAAATTCCAGCTGATATGATTATCTACTTAGGAGGCCAATTGTTCAAATATATGAACCCATTCACTCTTCTTATCGTTTTTCAATATAAAAAATTTTCCCTGGCCTTCTAAATACTCTATTAACGTCCTTCCATGAAACCATTAAAGAATCAAGGTACAGAAAGTGGAAATGGCCTCCTAAATATTCTATTAACGTTCAACACTTAGAGCTTTGATACGTTCTGAGATAGAATTAAAACAGCAAGTTGAAGGCAATGCGATTTTTTGGGAAATTCTGGGTAGTACTGGACTCCCTGTATTCTATTACTCAATTCTCTCTTTACATTAGATAACCAAGCATTCGAGAGGCTTGGTACTCTCCCCAAGAACCGAGCTCTGAGTTTACAAGAAAGTTATCTCCCCACTACAATCTGCCCTCCATTCCATATATTTTCTCCTTCCATGCGACTCGTATGACTGCTTCCAAACCTTTGCCACGTCAGCCTCCTCCAACTAACTCCTGATCAGGAGCCAGCAGTTCACGTCCTTGTTTCTTGCTGACTGGGACGAGTTGAAGACACCTCAGCTTCTTTGCTTTTTGTTTTTCCTCCTCGCCTAGCATAGGTGAACCAAACCGGTGGCCTATCAAGCTTCTACAAAATTGAGTAATGCTAAACGAGTTTGTTTCTGATGCCCATTACACATGAGAAGATGTCTTCAGCATATTCTGTGGGCAGGACCAGACGGGATAATGGCCCCTCGAAAGATTTTGGAAAGTACCCCTCTAAAATACTCCATTAACCTTCAACCCATAGAGCTTCTACCAAATTGAATAATGGTAAATGAGCTTGTTTCTGATTTTTATCCTTTAGTTTTACAAAGAGAGGGGGAGGGGTGGGAAGTAGCGCAAAAATATAATAAATATACCTACTCCCTCTCCTTACTATAACTTATCTTCCACAGCAATTTATGGCTAAGAACCAAGCTCGACGAATGGAGACGAGAGAAATTTCAGGATTTGATTATATATACTCCAAGGCCATATTTTCTGTAGCATCATAGATTCATACTCTAGGCTCTTTGTAGTTTAGATTCTGTATAATTTTTACTCTTCTTCAAAATATTCCTAAAATAATAAAATTTTACTTGAAAGGTTCTGAAGTTTGGATCCAATGAATGACAGAGAAAGACATGCATCAGAGTTGGAAATGTTCAATAGCTCCAATAGAAAGAGAGATATTATGAGAGAGATATTATGAGAGAGATATTATTAGAGAGACAGAGAGAGATATTATGAGAGAGATTATGAGAGAGAGATATTATGAGAGAGATAATATGAGAGAGAGAGATATTATGAGAGAGACAGACATTATGACAGAGATATTATGAGAGATATTATGAGAGAGATTATGAGAGAGATTATGAGAGAGATTATGAGAGCGAGATTATGAGAGAGAGATTATGAGAGCGAGATTATGAGAGAGAGAGAGATTAGAGAGAGAGAGAGAGAGAGAGAGAGATTATGAGAGAGATTATGAGAGAGAGATTGTGAGAGAGATTGTGAGAGAGATTATGAGAGAGATTGTGAGAGAGATTGTGAGAGAGATTATGAGAGAGATTGTGAGAGAGATTATGAGAGAGAGCTTATGAGAGAGAGAGAGAGAGAGAGAGATGAGAGAGAGAGAGAGAGAGAGAGAGATTAGAGAGAGAGAGAGAGAGAGAGAGAGAGAGAGAGAGATGAGAGAGAGAGAGAGAGAGAGAGAGAGAGAGATTGAGAGAGAGAGAGAGAGAGAGAGAGAGATGAGAGAGAGAGAGAGAGAGAGAGATTATGAGAGAGAGAGAGAGAGAGAGAGAGAGATTGAGAGAGAGAGAGAGAGAGAGAGAGAGATGAGAGAGAGAGAGAGAGAGAGAGAGAGAGAGAGAGAGAGAGATTATGAGAGAGAGAGAGAGAGATTATGAGAGAGAGAGAGAGAGAGCTATGAGAGAGAGAGAGAGAGAGCTTATGAGAGAGAGATTATGAGAGAGAGAGAGGGAGGTTATGAGAGAGACAGAGAGAGAGATTTTGAGAGAGAGAGAGAGAGAGATTATGAGAGAGAGAGAGAGAGAGAGATTATGAGAGAGACGGAGAGAGATTATGAGAGAGACACAGAGAGAGATTATGAGACAGATATTATGAGAGAGAGATATTATCAAGAGAGAGAGATATTATGAGAGAGATTATGAGAGAGTGTGAAATATTATGAGAGAGATATTATGAGAGAGATATTATGAGCGAGAGAGAGAGATATGAGAGAGAAAATTAAAATGAAAAATCAGATTAAAAATCTTTGGGTGAAATAAAGGGATACCATATGTATTTAGAATTAAGTTCGTAAGATTTTTTCTGAGACCAGCGGATAATCCATTGATGATAATGAACATCCCAATTAGTTTCTTTGGGAAATTCTTTACCGAATAAAGAAATTTTATTTTGAGAAATCTTAGTGACAGGAAAACTTCTGACAAGTTGTTTAAAAATTTTAACCTCTCAGACATAACTTTAATAGTGCAGGTTTTCAAGAATATGGATAATAATAGGGCAAACGATTTCTTTCCTACTCGTTTTTCTAAATAGAAAAGAGTAAGCAAAAAATCGAGAAATCAAAAGAATTTACAGAGATAAAAGAGATAAGAAAGAAAACATACCGCTAATTATCCTAGTCATCTCGGGAGTTGCGTCGCATCTTAGCGATTTTCAAGAATGATTTAAAGAGAAGTCTTCAAAAGAACCAATCGAATAGATATTTAACGCCTTCGACAAATTCTTCGTATACTTTTTTCCCTACACGGCCTCCTGCCTCAACGGTACTTTTTTCTCCTATTTTTTGGCACACAACTTTCTCTGTTTCCTTCTTTTCTTCAGGACTCTTCACTCAAATCTTTCTGAACTATGATTCCCTCCTATGTGCATAACTTCGATAGTTTCTCACTTTTCTTCTTCACTTGCTATAAAAATTTCTGATTTCTCAATTTCTGCAAACTCAATTCAAGAAAACCTTTTGGAAAGAAATAGTAGCTCTAATTCAGGTCTACCCCATATTCATTTTAAAACAGTCAAGATCTTACAAATTTTAAAACTCAAAATATTCACAACCACAACGGAAAACACAAGAACACTCAGGAACACAAGTTTCTTCTTCTCTCTCTTCTCCTTTGATTTTCCGATGCCTTCAGAGTGGAATGGCCTCGGGTTAAATAGGAGAGAAATGGAATCTATGACGTAGTGGATTTCGTCATAGTCCACTCATTAAGATTCCTCCTTATCCGAGAAATCGAATCTATGACGTCAAGGATTACGTCATAGCATAATTCCTTTTTATCCAAGTGGTGTTGTCCACTATCTCGATATGCGAGATTGCGCTAAAATGTGATGGGAAGATTCCTGAACAACTGTTCACCCAATTTTTATAGACGTGGAGACCATCGTCTAATTTACATTTATCTACTACATATTTATCCTGGTAGGGATCACCAGACTGTAATTAATTAACTGTAATTTTTTTTCCTTGTGTGTGCTCTCATGCAAGCAGCTCACAAGCTATTTTTTGAGTTTCTTTGTACAAGGAAACTCATTATTAAGAAGAGAATCTCTGGAAGCTAGTAGATGTCTGTCTTGATTACTTGAACCTTCGTCGGCAATGAGAATCCAGTTTTCTCCTTTTGCAATGGTTCTTTTATTTTGAGTTACCAAAACTCTGATACTCTGAGAAAGAGCTCTTATTCCTTGGGCTCTTTTGGTAATAATCCAATTTTTGTTAAAATTTGGAATCCGATGAGGAACTCCTCTTTTTTTTTGAAAGTTGTGATTTTATTCATTATAACCCAATTGGGTAAAAGAAGTACATAATAGGATTACATCTAGAAAGAGGTCCATACAATAGCATGTTGCTCATGAGCCCCTTTCTTAGCTAATTCATCCGCTTTACCATTTGCACTACGTAATACATGACTCCAACTAGTGACAGTAAATGCTAATTCTCTGATTTCCTCTATGATGGGAAGAAGCCTCCTAGGAGGCTTGAGGTCCTTCTTACACCATTGGATTAGAACTTGAGAGTCACCCTCAACATGTAATAGCCCAACGAAATGGAACTTGAGGAAGTATTTGAGGCTATGAAGCAAACTTTGAGATTCAGCAATTGTGGAATCAGTGGTGCCAATTGGGCATGAATAAGTGAGCAAACAATCCCCAGAAGAGTTACGAATTAGTCCACCCACACCAGCTAGCCCCGGGTTTCCAAAAGACAACCCATCAAAATTCAGCTTATAAGCATGCCTCGGTGGAGTTACCCAAGCGATGATTTTGGGAACCTTCCCCCCCTTTTCAAAAGCATATGGGGACCAAGAATTCCAGATTACACTTCCCTCTATGTTTTTGAAATGTTTCTGTACTTTCAACCAACATACAATTTGGTGTATAATGCGTTGGCATAAATCAGGTCAAGAAATACTTTTATTCTGAAAAATTCTGTTGTTTCTTTCCTTCCACAGCAACCAGGGAATGTAGCTCAAACAACAACTAATCATCAATTTTCCTTTGGCGCCAAGGCCAAGAGATCCGATAAGAGCAATGATGCTACTAAGATCTTTAGGAATAGGGAAGCTCAGACCAAATTTATCAATGAAAAAAGCCCATACCTTCCAACTATACGTGCAGTGTAGTAAAAGGTGATTAAGAGATTCACTCTCAGAATTACATAAAGGGCATGTAGCATCCTGGATCAGAATTCCTCTTAAGCAACACAATGCAAAAAAAGCTTGTTTCCTAGGGCAGGAAAGAGTCCAAGCTTTTGCAGCCTGGTGGGAGTGTTATCCACGATCAGTTAAGCAAGAGTAAGCCGTACTAACTGAGTAATGCCCCAAGGGATGAGGCCTCCATAATAATTCATTTGTCTGGTCTCTCTTTAAGAATGACATACTTAACTCATCAAGTAATGAGACTATCTCAATAGATTCCTCATCAGTTAGATTTCTTCGGAGCAATGCTGTCCAATCCACTTCTCTCAGCTATCCCCTAGGGGCAATGTCCCTAATAAGGCAGTTCTGATCCCTTGCTAATATGAAAATTCTTGGATACTTCTCAGCAAGAGTGTCCTTACCCGTCCATTTGTCAGTCCAAAAAAGTGTCCTATCACCAATTCCAGGATGAATGAAAGTATGTTGAGCAAAAAAGGGCAGCAACTTAACGATTTTCTTCCAAATCAAGGAGAGCCTCCATTGCCTTATGTCACCAAACCACCAATCTCTCGGCCTACTGTCAAGTGTTTTTACAATTAAACTTCTCCAAGTAGCCCCACTGCTTGTGTTCAGTTTCCAAAGCCATTTAGTTAGAAGTGTTTCATTCATGTGCCTTATTTTTCTGATTCCAAGTCCTCCATCCTTCTTTGCCAGGCATACATCCTCCCAACAGATAAGGTGCATATTTGATCTTTCTAAAGATCCCGACCAAAGGAAATTTCTCATCAGCTTCTCAATACTGTTTACCACTGATGTAGGGCAATATAAGAAGGATAAAAAATATGTGGGTATGCCAAGTAGGCAAGCTTTGATTAAAGTAAGCCTGCCTGCTTTTGTAAGTAACCTCCCTTGCCATGTGTTCAGTCTGACATTTTGAAACTGAATTTTCCACAAAATCCAATGGAAATAATATGGAAACCAGAAAGGTACTTGCTATGTTCCCATTCGGGAATTTGAGATAGATTGACCGGCCTTTCGATTTGTGGTCCACCATTTTCTTGAAAAGATTGTCAAAGAGACAGGTGATCTCGAAAAGGTCCTTCCCTGGGTAGATTGTATATATGAATCTGAAAGATACAAGCTTGTAGATGTAATGAGGATCTTCTTTCGCCTTTGATGAGATCCTTGGGTACATAGACCTTTTTTATTCTTGAAACTGGTAGGAGAGTCAGTAAACTGGTAAATCTTCTGGGCGAAGTCAAAATAGTCTTCTTCTCCGAAGCAAAGATTTCCTTTGAAGGATGGATTGTTAATAGTAAAAGTTGTTCTTTTTAATTTTGGTCAAAGAAATATTTCATCTTCCTGTTCATTCTGGGCCTCTTTACTGCTGGATTCAGTAGTTTCGGGTCCATCACTGCTTCCAATCTTCTTGCCTTGTTCGGCGTTTTGCGGGATTTAGCAGTATCTGGCAAGGTCTTCTCAATTCCTTCAATACGCCTTTTATAAAAAAGTCAAACTCCGGAATATGGCTAAATTTTTCTGAAGAGTATCAACTATTGAATCAAGGCATTCTTCAAAAACTTGAAGTCCTTCTTCAATGTCATTTACTTCTTCTTTTAGTATCCCGAGTTCGAATTTTGTTACTTCCATATTGTTATTATTTTTGAAGAACAATAAAAACTAATTTTCACAATTATAGTTTTGTGAAACTATGGGAGAATTCCCTTTTACGTCCGAAGAACGGAGTTGTCACAATTATAGTTTTGTGAAACTATGGGACAGATGCCGTTTTATAGTCTAGAGGACTCTGTAATCAGTTTAAGACTGATTACACTTTGTCGGACGAAACCCAGATAGTGTGACGAAACCCTTCTTGCATTAATTATACTGAAAAAGAAACACATTTCTGGTTAAAAAAACAGCTAAAAAATTGTCTTTTCCTTTTATGTGGTGAATATCAAATTCATGCACAGAAAGAAAAGCCTGCCAACGATTTAACCTTCTAAGTTTAGGTTCGTGTAAAGATTTTTTCTCTATTAAACCTTTTATAGCAGAATTATCAGTTAGAACGGAAAATCTTTTTTCGTAGAGAAATAGAGAGAATTTTTTAATTCCTCTTATAATAGCAAGTAATTCTTTTTCATGCACAGTATAATTAATTTCAGCAGAATTAAAACTTCCATAAACATATCTGCAAATTTTATTTAAATCTGTTTTTAGAATAGCAGCCCAATATTCGTCGGAAGCATCACATTGTAAAATCAATTTATCAGTATTAGAAGGTAATTCTAATAAAGGAAATTTAGAACAGATTTGTTTAATATTTTTTACACATTCAGTGTGTTCGGTAGTCCATCCAGATGTACAAGAGTGTCTTAATAATTTAGAAATTGGATGTGTAAATTTCTTATAATCATTGATAAATCCTGAGGCATAATTTAAACATCCTAGAAATTGTTGAATTTGTTTCTTGTTTTCCAAAATATCTGGAAAAACTAAAATCTTTTTAGAAATATGTGTTTGTAACTGAATTCCATTGGAAGAAATATGAAATCCGAGAAACTCTATTTGAGATTTGTTTAGAATTGGTTCTTTTCGAAAAGACAAATTCCATTCTCAATGCATAATTTAGCAAAAATACGTATATTTCTCTCCATCTCTCCATCATGAGTCTAATAGCCTCTTCCAATTGCAGCCATACCAGGTTTACCTTTTCTCCTATGTTGGAGAACTTCAGCTCGTAACTTAGACCGAGAAGGGATTTGATCTTTTCGGCGTGTTCCTTTAACTCAGGTAGAGTCAAGCCGGAGATTTTTCTCCCCGCGCCCAAATCGACTCCAGGTCTTGGGTAGGTTGGTCGTTCCTCCTCTTTTGGGGTAAAGGTGCTTCCTTTCCTGGCGAGTTCGGAGTTCCAGATGCAGTCAAGTTTTCCGTCTCAACCGCCATGGTTTCTATGATGTCAAGGGTCTTCATCCAAATCGATATTCCTGGGTCGCTGAGAGATTTATCAGGTATGTGTATCCTTGCCATGGTTTGGTCTCCTTTTTTTGGATTATCTTGATGACTGGATTTGGGTTTGTAGAGACGATCAATGATATGGTCTCATCTTTCAGGCCGAATGACCGGATGTCCCTCTTTGGGTTTCCATGATTGAGGAACTTGCTCATTAGGGCTCTGCACTCCTCCTTGATTGCCGCTGGTATTCATATGAAGGACCGTTTTTCTCCTCTGGAGGTGGAGATTTTGAAGCTTCTTTTTGGGTTCACTCCAGATCTGTCATTCCACTCAATGTTTAGTGTCCAGTCCTCATCACGGATTGAGCTAGTTATCAGAGGTACGCTTGCCCTTCTTCTTCTTCCCGTCACAAGGTGCCAGTCATTCTCTACTGGTTTGAGCGCCCGGTTTAGGTCTCCAGTCAACTCTTCTTCTGCTACGATTGAGCCTCTAGAGGCCCCGGCTTCGTCTTCAATGTTTTGCTGATGTTCCGCCCTTCCTGCTTGGGCTCTTCCATTGTCTTCACCTGGATTTTCTTGGTGGATTTCATTCGGGACTTCATTAATTTCGCTTGAGAAGTTTCCAATCATTTCTTCTCCTTCGAGTTCTTTTCCAAGCAGCTCGTGATTTCCGTTTGAGGTGTTTACAGTCATTGCTTCTCCTTCGATTTCATTTTCGAATGACTCTTGAGCTCGGTCGGAACTTCCTTATGTCCCATTCTGTTGATTTCTACTCTAGATTAGGTTTCGGCGAAATCTCGCCAGGAAACGCCTGACTTTCACCGGAAATCGCCTTCGGAAGCATCGTCTAATTCAACAAAACAACCTGAACAAATTGTCGCTGTACAAACAAGTTTAAATACTGAGTTAAATTCTAACCCAGAATTAGATAAGACCGAAGTCTACGAAGGACCAAGAGGTTATGCTCTTAAAGCAACCTTCGATGACAAAAAATTAAAAAAGGTTTGTGATCTTCAATTACAAGATGAAAGACCTAGAAAATCTATTCAAGAAAATATTAGAAATATCTTTTCTACGAAAAAAATTGAATATCGAGAATATCCTGAAATAGAAAAACCATTGTTAATAGATCAAATTGATGGATCCAGTACGATATGATGTGCTCAAAGAAAAATAAAACAAGAAGATAGACAGAAAATTACTTATGTCTATATTTTTGCAATACAAATTTTAGTCAAATCTTTATTTAAACCAGGATTAGATTCTCCTATTACTTTAAGTCTTCATGATCGAAGATTTCAAAATGCCAATGACTCTCACTTAGGAACAATAGAAGGAAATTTAATTTACAAAAAGCTTTTGTTCAAAATCAGACCCAACTATTGTATTTCAATATTTGACAAAAATTTTAAACTCTTTAAGTCTTTATTTCAAGTTTCATCGCGAAAATATTTAAAAAACAGGAAATGCCATCTTTTCTATTTTACTCAGGTCTTTTTACCTTTACCAATTCAAATTATGCCGAACATCTTTCTACAGAAAAGTTTATCACTATTAATACTCTGTGATGAATTTAGTCAAGTTGTTCAACCCATTTTTGAAACCCCGAGTTTTCCATAAAATTATAATCTGTGATTCTAATCTAAAGATTCCAATGATAGAAGGAAATGAATCCGAAGAAAGAAGAATTTCTTTTAGAGACGGAAGACTAGTTTGAGGAGAATCTAGTACATCCTCTCAATCTAGACGCATTTGAACTCTTCCCATAGAAGCACCAATAAGTTCTACACCCGTCCTAGTACCAAAAAGTCCTTGTCCTTTTTATACTCTTCAAGCCTCCTATTTTAATGGAATAGAGTTTAGAGATAACCGTATACTGTTAAATACGGGAGCCTCTCAAAATCATATTAGTATTCATAAGATTGGCACTTTAAATCAATGTAAAGTCCCATCTAAAAAATATCAAAATCATAATTGACATATAGTTGAAATGGAATCCAAAGTCTTAGTCCCAATACAATTTGAAGAAAAAGAACTTATAGTACCTTGCTATGTTGATCCCCTCATGATCACAGATTATTTTGATATTATACTAATAAATTCATTCCTTTCCGGTATGTCACATTACTCTATTTCTTCTGAAAAATTTATTGGAATCTTTAAAGGGCACAGTGTCTCTTGTCTTAGACTACGAAAACTCAAGGAATTCCAGTAACATTCAAATCTCTTTGAATGACCTTATCCTCTGTGCGTTAATTGATACTGGAGCTGAAGTATCAATAGGTCAAAAAACATATTTTAAATAATTGGAAAAAAGATCAAAAAATAACAATAACAGGCATAAATGGTATTTCTTTTGCTTGCGATAACATAGATGAACAAGAAATACTTTTAGGCTCTAAAATAGTAAAAGTCCCACGTATCATCTGTCGTGATACGGTCCGATTAGACTTACTTGGAAATGATTTTATTCAACGTTTCCAATGCTATAAACAGACCACACATATGGTCAGTTACATGTACCACGAGAATTTAAACCATACAGAGTTCAGCTAGCACCGCAAGGTGATAAAGGGAAATCCCGATGGAAGTTTCAATCTTAAACCTTCAAATCTCAATTAGAAAAACTGATTTAATTTCTCAGATCAGATTTCCTTACGGAGAAAAACTCTCCAATTTTGGGATCCTTCACACCTTAGGTGATACAGGGCGCGACTTGCCTATGCATACATGCGCAACGTCTTTGGAGTACGGACTTGCACAAGATGGCACAACAACGGCGGACGCACACGTTCATGCGCGTGGACAACCAACCGACGAGCATGCACAAGCGGGGCCGCATGTGCAAGCACATCCAGCAGATCAAGACGCGCGCGCCTAAGAGCAGGGTTGCGATTCAGTAACCCCACTCATGCAACCACAAGGGAGCAGCCATGCGCAGTTCAAGCACTGACGCACATAGAGGCATCAAGATGGAAGCCAAACCACATGGTGCAACTTAGAAAAAGAGGAGCATACTTACAGAGGGTCCAGCAGCATATGATGACATGGCGGCTGACATGGCGCATATGGTGGCACTTGATTAGGCTAGTGATTTGGCATGCATGAGTTGGCAAGGCACATGGAGCATGTGCTTAATAGCTGGCACGAGTTAGTTGAGATTTGAATTCAAATAAACTCATTCAAACAAGTTTGAGTGAGTTAGCTAGAAAGTAGGAGGTTTTGGTTAGATCTCCCCACATTTGGGGGATGTAAACACTATAAATAGCTGTGTAGAAGCGCTTGTAATCACTTCATCTTTTCAATAGATGATCCTTTCCTCCTAATCCCGAATTTGTACTTGCCTTGGAGACTTTAGGGAGTTCTAGCATTTAGAACAAAGCGACACTGCGCTAATCTTGTTGGGGAGGCTGACTAGCAACTAGACGGACTTGGAGGCTAGGTCGCACGCTGCAATAGACTATGTTCAGGCATTTATCAACCCAGCGGCGTCACACTAGAGCAGAAATTAAACTCACTGAGTCTGTTATCATAAGAATTAAACCAATGATGTATACCGAAAATGATCGCAAATAATTTGCCATCCAAATTAGAGATTTATTAGGTCAAAAACTTATTCAAAAATCTCATAGTCCTCATTCCAGTCCTGCTTTTATGGTAAGAAACCATGCAGAAATTCTTAGAGGAAACGCTCGAATGGTAATTAATTATAACAAACTAAATAAATACAATTCTTTTGATTGATATTTTCTCCCTAATAAAGATTGCTTGATTAATCTAGTTAGAGGAAAAAAAAGAAAAAATTTCTTTTCCAAATTTGACTATAAGTCCGAATTTTGGCAAATCAAAATGGAAGAAAAATCTATTTCCTTAACAGCTACTTCTACTCCTCAAAGTCATTATGAATGGTTAGTAATGCCCTTTGGACTTAAAAATGCTCCACAAATTTATGAACGAAGAATGGATACAATTTTTAGTAAATATCATGAATTTATTCTTGTTTATGTAGATGATATTCTTATATGTTCTTTAAATTTAAAAGACCATATACAACATCTACGTATTTTTGCTAAATTATGCATTGAGAATGGAATTTGTCTTTCCGAAAAAAACCAATTCTAAACAAATCTCAAATAGAGTTTTTCGGATTTCATATTTCTTCTAATGGAATTCAGTTACAAACACATTTCTAAAAAGATTTTAGCTTTTCCAGATATATTGGAAAACAGAAAAAAAAATTCAACAATTTGTAAGATGTGCAAATTATGCCTCAGGATTTATCAATGATAATAAGAAATTTACACATCCAATTTCTAAATTATTAAGACAGTATTGTATATCTGGATGGACTACCGAACATACTGTATTTGTAAAAAATATTAAACAAATCTGTTCTAAATTTCCTTTATTAGAATTACCTTCTAATACTGATAAATTGATTTTACAATGTGATGCTTTCGACGAATATTGGGCTGCTATTCTAAAAACAGATTTAAATAAAATTTGCAGATATGCTTATGGAAGTTTTAATTCTGCTGAAATTAATTATACTGTGCATGAAAAAGAATTACTTGCTATTATAAGAGGAATTAAAAAATTCTCTCTATTTCTCTATGAAAAAATATTTTCCGTTCTAACTGATAATTCTGCTATAAAAGGTTTAATAGAGAAAAAATCTTTAAACGAACCTCAATTTAGAAGGTTAAATCATTGGCAGGCATTTCTTTCCATGTATGAATTTAATATTCACCACATAAAAGGAAAAGACACTTTTTTAACTGATTTTCTAACCAGAAATGTGTTTCTTTTTCAGTATAATTAAAGCAAGAAGGGTTTCGTCCCACAAAGTCTAATCAATCTTAAGCTGATTACAGAGTCCTCTGGACTATAAAAGGGCATCTGTCCCATAGTTTCACGAAACTATAATTGTGACAGCTCCGTTCTTCGGACAATAAAAGGGATCTCCCATAGTTTCACAAAAGTATAATTGTGACAAAAAGTTTTTATTGTTCTTCAAAAACAATAACAATATGGAAGTAACAAAATTCAAACTCGGGATAGTAAAAGAAGAAGTAAATGACAATGATGGACTTCAAGTTTTTTATGAATGCCTTGATTCAATAGTTGATACTCTTCAGAAAAATTTAGCCATATTCCGGAGTTTGACGTTTTCAATAAAAAGGTGTATTGAAGGAATTGAGAAGACCTAACCAGATACTGTTGAATCCAGCAAAACCCCGAAACAAGGCAAGAAGATTGAAAGCAGTGATGGACCCGAAACTACTAAATCCAGCAGTAAAGAGGCTCAGAATGAACAGGAAGAAGAAATTTTTCTGTGACCAAAATTAAAAAGAACAACTTATACTATTAACAATCCATCTTTCAAAGGAAATCTTTGCTTCGGAGAAGAAGACTATTTTGACTTCGCCCAGAAGATTTACCAGTTTACTCACTCTCCTACCAGTTTCAAGAATAAAAAAGGTCTATTTACCCAAGGATCTCATCAAAGGTGAAAGAAGATCCTCATTACATCTAAAAGCTTGTATCTTTCGGATTCATGGATACAATCTACCCAGGGAAGGACCTTTTCAAGATCACCTGTCTCTTTGACAATCGTTTCAAGAAAACGGTGGAGCATGAATCTAAAGGTCGGTCAATCTATCTCAAATTCCTATCTATTTCTCTCAAAAGGGAACATACCAAGTACCTTTCTGGTTTCCATATTATTTCCATTGGATTTTGTGGAAAATTCACTTTCGAAAAAGGAGTTCCTCGCCGGATTCCAAATTTTAACAAAAATAGGATTATCACCAAAAGAGCCCAAGGAATAAGAGCTTTTTCTCAGAGTATCAGAGTTTTGGTAACTCAAAATAAAAGAACCATTGCAAAATGAGAAAACTGGATTCTCATTGCCGAGGAAGGTTCAAGTTATCAAGACAGACATCTACTAGCTTTCAGAGATTCTCTTCTTAATAATGAGTTTCCTTGTTCTAAAGAAACTCAAAAAATAGCTTGTGAGTTGCTTGCATGCGAGCACACACAAGGAAAAAAAATTACAGTTAATTAATTACGGTCTGGTGATCCCTACCAGGATATGTAGTGGATAAATGTAAATTAGACGGTGGTCCCCACGTCTATAAAAATTGGGTGAACAATTGTTCAGGAATCTTCCCATCACATTTTAGCTCAATCTCGCATATCGAGATAGTGGACCACACCACTCGGACAAAAAGGAATTATGCTATGACGTAATCCATGACGTCATAGATTCGATTTCTTGGATAAGGAGGAATCTTAATGAGTGGACTATGACGAAATCCACTACGTCATAGATTCCATTTCTCTCCTATTTAACCTGAGGCCATTCCACTCTGAAGGCATCGGAAAATCAAAGGAGAAGAGAGAGAAGAAGAAACTTGTGTTCCGAGTGTTCTTGTGTTTTCCTTTGTGGTTGTGAATATTTTGAGAGAGAGAGAGAGAGAGAGAGAGAGAGAGAGAGAGAGAGAGAGAGAGAGAGAGAGAGAGAGAGAGAGAGAGAGAGAGAGAGAGAGAGAGAGAGAGAGAGAGAGAGAGAGAGAGAGAGAGAGAGAGAGAGAGAGAGAGAGAGAGAGAGAGAGAGAGAGAGAGAGAGAGAGAGAGAGAGAGAGAGAGAGAGAGAGAGAGAGAGAGAGAGAGAGAGAGAGAGAGAGATTTTGAGAGAGAGATTTTGAGAGAGAGAGAGAGAGATTTTGAGAGAGAGAGAGAGAGAGAGAGAGAGAGAGAGAGAGAGAGAGAGAGAGAGAGAGAGAGAGAGAGAGAGAGAGAGAGAGAGAGAGAGAGAGAGAGAGAGAGAGAGAGAGAGAGAGAGAGAGAGAGAGAGAGAGAGAGAGAGAGAGAGAGAGAGAGAGAGAGAGAGAGAGAGAGAGAGAGAGAGAGAGAGAGAGAGAGAGAGAGAGAGAGAGAGAGAGAGAGAGAGAGAGAGAGAGAGAGAGAGAGAGAGAGAGAGAGAGAGAGAGAGAGAGAGAGAGAGAGAGAGAGAGAGAGAGAGAGAGAGAGAGAGAGAGAGAGAGAGAGAGAGAGAGAGAGAGAGAGAGAGAGAGAGAGAGAGAGAGAGAGAGAGAGAGAGAGAGAGAGAGAGAGAGAGAGAGAGAGAGAGAGAGAGAGAGAGAGAGAGAGAGAGAGAGAGAGAGAGAGAGAGAGAGAGAGAGAGAGAGAGAGAGAGAGAGAGAGAGAGAGATTTTTGAGAGAGAGATTTTGAGAGAGAGAGAGAGAGAGAGAGAGAGAGAGAGAGAGAGAGAGAGAGAGAGAGAGAGAGATTTTGAGAGAGAGAGAGAGAGAGAGAGAGAGAGAGAGAGAGAGAGAGAGAGAGAGAGAGAGAGAGAGAGAGAGAGAGAGAGAGAGAGAGAGAGAGAGAGAGAGAGAGAGAGAGAGAGAGAGAGAGAGAGAGAGAGAGAGAGAGAGAGAGAGAGAGAGAGAGAGAGAGAGAGAGAGAGAGAGAGAGAGAGAGAGAGAGAGAGAGAGAGAGAGAGAGAGAGAGAGAGAGAGAGAGAGAGAGAGAGAGAGAGAGAGAGAGAGAGAGAGAGAGAGAGAGAGAGAGAGAGAGAGAGAGAGAGAGAGAGAGAGAGAGAGAGAGAGAGAGAGAGAGAGAGAGAGAGAGAGAGAGAGAGAGAGAGAGAGAGAGAGAGAGAGAGAGAGAGAGAGAGAGAGAGAGAGAGAGAGAGAGAGAGAGAGAGAGAGAGAGAGAGAGAGAGAGAGAGAGAGAGAGAGAGAGAGAGAGAGAGAGAGAGAGAGAGAGAGAGAGAGAGAGAGAGAGAGAGAGAGAGAGAGAGAGAGAGAGAGAGAGAGAGAGAGAGAGAGAGAGAGAGAGAGAGAGAGAGAGAGAGAGAGAGAGAGAGAGAGAGAGAGAGAGAGAGAGAGAGAGAGAGAGAGAGAGAGAGAGAGAGAGAGAGAGAGAGAGAGATTTGAGAGAGAGAGAGAGAGAGAGATTTTGAGAGAGAGAGAGAGAGAGAGAGAGAGAGAGAGAGAGAGAGAGAGAGAGAGAGAGAGAGAGAGAGAGAGAGAGAGAGAGAGAGAGAGAGAGAGAGAGAGAGAGAGAGAGAGAGAGAGAGAGAGAGAGAGAGAGAGAGAGAGAGAGAGAGAGAGAGAGAGAGAGAGAGAGAGAGAGAGAGAGAGAGAGAGAGAGAGAGAGAGAGAGAGAGAGAGAGAGAGAGAGAGAGAGAGAGAGAGAGAGAGAGAGAGAGAGAGAGAGAGAGAGAGAGAGAGAGAGAGAGAGAGAGAGAGAGAGAGAGAGAGAGAGATTTTGAGAGAGAGAGAGAGAGAGAGAGAGAGAGAGAGAGAGAGAGAGAGAGAGAGAGAGAGAGAGAGAGAGAGAGAGAGAGAGAGAGAGAGAGAGAGAGAGAGAGAGAGAGAGAGAGAGAGAGAGAGAGAGAGAGAGAGAGAGAGAGAGAGAGAGAGAGAGAGAGAGAGAGAGAGAGAGAGAGAGAGAGAGAGAGAGAGAGAGAGAGAGAGAGAGAGAGAGAGAGAGAGAGAGAGAGAGAGAGAGAGAGAGAGAGAGAGAGAGAGAGAGAGAGAGAGAGAGAGAGAGAGAGAGAGAGAGAGAGAGAGAGAGAGAGAGAGAGAGAGAGAGAGAGAGAGAGAGAGAGAGAGAGAGAGAGAGAGAGAGAGAGAGAGAGAGAGAGAGAGAGAGAGAGAGAGAGAGAGAGAGAGAGAGAGAGAGAGAGAGAGAGAGAGAGAGAGAGAGAGAGAGAGAGAGAGAGAGAGAGAGAGAGAGAGAGAGAGAGAGAGAGAGAGAGAGAGAGAGAGAGAGAGAGAGAGAGAGAGAGAGAGAGAGAGAGAGTTAGAGAGAGAGAGATTTTGAGAGAGAGATTTGAGAGAGAGAGAGAGAGAGAGAGATTTTGAGAGAGAGAGAGAGAGAGAGAGAGAGAGAGAGAGAGAGAGAGAGAGAGAGAGAGAGAGAGAGATTTTGAGAGAGAGAGAGAGAGAGAGAGAGAGAGAGAGAGAGAGAGAGAGAGAGAGAGAGAGAGAGAGAGAGAGAGAGAGAGAGAGAGAGAGAGAGAGAGAGAGAGAGAGAGAGAGAGAGAGAGAGAGAGAGAGAGAGAGAGAGAGAGAGAGAGAGAGAGAGAGAGAGAGAGAGAGAGAGAGAGAGAGAGAGAGAGAGAGAGAGAGAGAGAGAGAGAGAGAGAGAGAGAGAGAGAGAGAGAGAGAGAGAGAGAGAGAGAGAGAGAGAGAGAGAGAGAGAGAGAGAGAGAGAGAGAGAGAGAGAGAGAGAGAGAGAGAGAGAGAGAGAGAGAGAGAGAGAGAGAGAGAGAGAGAGAGAGAGAGAGAGAGAGAGAGAGAGAGAGAGAGAGAGAGAGAGAGAGAGAGAGAGAGAGAGAGGAGAGAGATTTGAGAGAGAGAGAGAGAGAGAGAGAGAGAGAGAGAGAGAGAGAGAGAGAGAGAGAGAGAGAGAGAGAGAGAGAGATTTTGAGAGAGAGAGAGAGAGAGAGAGAGAGAGAGAGAGAGAGAGAGAGAGAGAGAGAGAGAGAGAGAGAGAGAGAGAGAGAGAGAGAGAGAGAGAGAGAGAGAGAGAGAGAGAGAGAGAGAGAGAGAGAGAGAGAGAGAGAGAGAGAGAGAGAGAGAGAGAGAGAGAGAGAGAGAGAGAGAGAGAGAGAGAGAGAGAGAGAGAGAGAGAGAGAGAGAGAGAGAGAGAGAGAGAGAGAGAGAGAGAGAGAGAGAGAGAGAGAGAGAGAGAGAGAGAGAGAGAGAGAGAGAGAGAGAGAGAGAGAGAGAGAGAGAGAGAGAGAGAGAGAGAGAGAGAGAGAGAGAGAGAGAGAGAGAGAGAGAGAGAGAGAGAGAGAGAGAGAGAGAGAGAGAGAGAGAGAGAGAGAGAGAGAGAGAGAGAGAGAGAGATTTTGAGAGAGAGAGAGAGAGAGAGAGAGAGATTTTGAGAGAGAGAGAGAGAGAGAGAGAGAGAGAGAGAGAGAGAGAGAGAGAGAGAGAGAGAGAGAGAGAGAGAGAGAGAGAGAGAGAGAGAGAGAGAGAGAGAGAGAGAGAGAGAGAGAGAGAGAGAGAGAGAGAGAGAGAGAGAGAGAGAGAGAGAGAGAGAGAGAGAGAGAGAGAGAGAGAGAGAGAGAGAGAGAGAGAGAGAGAGAGAGAGAGAGAGAGAGAGAGAGAGAGAGAGAGAGAGAGAGAGAGAGAGAGAGAGAGAGAGAGAGAGAGAGAGAGAGAGAGAGAGAGAGAGAGAGAGAGAGAGAGAGAGAGAGAGAGAGAGAGAGAGAGAGAGAGAGAGAGAGAGAGAGAGAGAGAGAGAGAGAGAGAGAGAGAGAGAGAGAGAGAGAGAGAGAGAGAGAGAGAGAGAGAGAGAGAGAGAGAGAGAGAGAGAGAGAGAGAGAGAGAGAGAGAGAGAGAGAGAGAGAGAGAGAGAGAGAGAGAGAGAGAGAGAGAGAGAGAGAGAGAGAGAGAGAGAGAGAGAGAGAGAGAGAGAGAGAGAGAGAGAGAGAGAGAGAGAGAGAGAGAGAGAGAGAGAGAGAGAGAGAGAGAGATTTGAGAGAGAGAGAGAGAGAGAGAGAGAGAGAGAGAGAGAGAGAGAGAGAGAGAGAGAGAGAGAGAGAGAGAGAGAGAGAGAGAGAGAGAGAGAGAGAGAGAGAGAGAGAGAGAGAGAGAGAGAGAGAGAGAGAGAGAGAGAGAGAGAGAGAGAGAGAGAGAGAGAGAGAGAGAGAGAGAGAGAGAGAGAGAGAGAGAGAGAGAGAGAGAGAGAGAGAGAGAGAGAGAGAGAGAGAGAGAGAGAGAGAGAGAGAGAGAGAGAGAGAGAGAGAGAGAGAGAGAGAGAGAGAGAGAGAGAGAGAGAGAGAGAGAGAGAGAGAGAGAGAGAGAGAGAGAGAGAGAGAGAGAGAGAGAGAGAGAGAGAGAGAGAGAGAGAGAGAGAGAGAGAGAGAGAGAGAGAGAGAGAGAGAGAGAGAGAGAGAGAGAGAGAGAGAGAGAGAGAGAGAGAGAGAGAGAGAGAGAGAGAGAGAGAGAGAGAGAGAGAGAGAGAGAGAGAGAGAGAGAGAGAGAGAGAGAGAGAGAGAGAGAGAGAGAGAGAGAGAGAGAGAGAGAGAGAGAGAGAGAGAGAGAGAGAGAGAGAGAGAGAGAGAGAGAGAGAGAGAGAGAGAGAGAGAGAGAGAGAGAGAGAGAGAGAGAGAGAGAGAGAGAGAGAGAGAGAGAGAGAGAGAGAGAGAGAGAGAGAGAGAGAGAGAGAGAGAGAGAGAGAGAGAGAGAGAGAGAGAGAGAGAGAGAGAGAGAGAGAGAGAGAGAGAGAGAGAGAGAGAGAGAGAGAGAGAGAGAGAGAGAGAGAGAGAGAGAGAGAGAGAGAGAGAGAGAGAGAGAGAGAGAGAGAGAGAGAGAGAGAGAGAGAGAGAGAGAGAGAGAGAGAGAGAGAGAGAGAGAGAGAGAGAGAGAGAGAGAGAGAGAGAGAGAGAGAGAGAGAGAGAGAGAGAGAGAGAGAGAGAGAGAGAGAGAGAGAGAGAGAGAGAGAGAGAGAGAGAGAGAGAGAGATTGAGAGAGAGAGAGAGAGAGAGAGAGAGAGAGAGAGAGAGAGAGAGAGAGAGAGAGAGAGAGAGAGAGAGAGAGAGAGAGAGAGAGAGAGAGAGAGAGAGAGAGAGAGAGAGAGAGAGAGAGAGAGAGAGAGAGAGAGAGAGAGAGAGAGAGAGAGAGAGAGAGAGAGAGAGAGAGAGAGAGAGAGAGAGAGAGAGAGAGAGAGAGAGAGAGAGAGAGAGAGAGAGAGAGAGAGAGAGAGAGAGAGAGAGAGAGAGAGAGAGAGAGAGAGAGAGAGAGAGAGAGAGAGAGAGAGAGAGAGAGAGAGAGAGAGAGAGAGAGAGAGAGAGAGAGAGAGAGAGAGAGAGAGAGAGAGAGAGAGAGAGAGAGAGAGAGAGAGAGAGAGAGAGAGAGAGAGAGAGAGAGAGAGAGAGAGAGAGAGAGAGAGAGAGAGAGAGAGAGAGAGAGAGAGAGAGAGAGAGAGAGAGAGAGAGAGAGAGAGAGAGAGAGAGAGAGAGAGAGAGAGAGAGAGAGAGAGAGAGAGAGAGAGAGAGAGAGAGAGAGAGAGAGAGAGAGAGAGAGAGAGAGAGAGAGAGAGAGAGAGAGAGAGAGAGAGAGAGAGAGAGAGAGAGAGAGAGAGAGAGAGAGAGAGAGAGAGAGAGAGAGAGAGAGAGAGAGAGAGAGAGAGAGAGAGAGAGAGAGAGAGAGAGAGAGAGAGAGAGAGAGAGAGAGAGAGAGAGAGAGAGAGAGAGAGAGAGAGAGAGAGAGAGAGAGAGAGAGAGAGAGAGAGAGAGAGAGAGAGAGAGAGAGAGAGAGAGAGAGAGAGAGAGAGAGAGAGAGAGAGAGAGAGAGAGAGAGAGAGAGAGAGAGAGAGAGAGAGAGAGAGAGAGAGAGAGAGAGAGAGAGAGAGAGAGAGAGAGAGAGAGAGAGAGAGAGAGAGAGAGAGAGAGAGAGAGAGAGAGAGAGAGAGAGAGAGAGAGAGAGAGAGAGAGAGAGAGAGAGAGAGAGAGAGAGAGAGAGAGAGAGAGAGAGAGAGAGAGAGAGAGAGAGAGAGAGAGAGAGAGAGAGAGAGAGAGAGAGAGAGAGAGATTTTGAGAGAGAGAGAGAGAGAGAGAGAGAGAGAGAGAGAGAGAGAGAGAGAGAGAGAGAGAGAGAGAGAGAGAGAGAGAGAGAGAGAGAGAGAGAGAGAGAGAGAGAGAGAGAGAGAGAGAGAGAGAGAGAGAGAGAGAGAGAGAGAGAGAGAGAGAGAGAGAGAGAGAGAGAGAGAGAGAGAGAGAGAGAGAGAGAGAGAGAGAGAGAGAGAGAGAGAGAGAGAGAGAGAGAGAGAGAGAGAGAGAGAGAGAGAGAGAGAGAGAGAGAGAGAGAGAGAGAGAGAGAGAGAGAGAGAGAGAGAGAGAGAGAGAGAGAGAGAGAGAGAGAGAGAGAGAGAGAGAGAGAGAGAGAGAGAGAGAGAGAGAGAGAGAGAGAGAGAGAGAGAGAGAGAGAGAGAGAGAGAGAGAGAGAGAGAGAGAGAGAGAGAGAGAGAGAGAGAGAGAGAGAGAGAGAGAGAGAGAGAGAGAGAGAGAGAGAGAGAGAGAGAGAGAGAGAGAGAGAGAGAGAGAGAGAGAGAGAGAGAGATTTTGAGCGAGAGAGAGAGAGAGAGAGAGAGAGAGAGAGAGAGAGAGAGAGAGAGAGAGAGAGAGAGAGAGAGAGAGAGAGAGAGAGAGAGAGAGAGAGAGAGAGATTGTTTTGTGGAGTAGAAAGGGTAAATAGGGAGAAGAGAGAAGATGAGAGAAGAAAGGGGAGACCATGAAGAAGGGATTGTTCAATTCTGGCTACCTTGCATTGGGGTAGACCATTATTTATAATTAACCAAAGTAACAGAATTGTAAATAGGTCCTCCTACGTGGCGACTTATAAAATAACTTAATTTTACGCAAAAGTCACCAAGTTCTAAATACCTCAAGAAATGATACAAACTCAACTGGAGACCCATAACATGCCAGTATATAAGAATTGAACTTCAAGTTCATATTCTAGAGCTACAGTGAACTTCACAGATTACCAAAAGAAGCTGGTGAAAAACGCCCATAGACGAAACTAGAGAGGCCACATCAAATTCCTCTGTTTCTGCAAAGCTATAAAGTCCGGGATGACAAGGTTATTCTAGGGCTTGCAACCTTGAATAATTACCAATCCATGCACTATACAACATTGCCTAAGTTAGACATGTTAATCTTCTGCCCAATTGATACTGAATCGTTCCAGGTGACCAATTCAAGGAATTTTGTTGTACTTTACAAGAAATAAAAAAAGGTATTGCAAGGTCTTGGAGCAGTTCGTGTGTTTATCTATTTGTTGATATCTTGTTAACCTACTTAACTTGCTAAATAAGCTAAAGAAAGAGGAAGCGGGTCAGCAACTTGCGGCCTCAGAATAGGACTTACCTGATCAGTAAGAGCGACGAAAGTCTTTTCATCTCCCTCTAAGAGGATCAACACTGCAACTGCAGGTCCTCGAGAGAAGACAATACCTGGAATCTAAACATATTTTACTTTGTGGCACACCATAGAATGTGCTCTAGGGCAGATAATAAAAAAAACGCAGAAAGAGTTCTCCACATAGAATAAAAAATAAAGGTTAGCCAGCCCAGCAACTTGACCAAACAAGACTTGTTTGATGAGGCAAAGTACGACCCCTGTCATACGAACAAAATGCGTTTTCCAGGTGCCCCAAAGATATCTAAAATGCAAATAAAAATATGAATAAGATTTGACAAACAAGGACATTTTGAAGTCAACTCAATACCTTCTGCCCCATTTCCTTGTCAAAAACATCTGCTTTGAACTTTAGAAATCCAATTCGTCTTCCAAACATATCCACACCCTGTTTAGCAACAAAAATACTGGAATAACCAGACCATATAATAAGTTGCACTCAGAAAAGGAAAATGATCAGTTAGTGAAGTAATTTGGACAATTATCAATTCATAGCTTTTTGAAGAGTCATTAGAGAGGCAGCTCAATGGAAAAGATATAGAGAGCTTCACAGTAAGAGTCACAAATAACCTTTAAATCCACTTTCTTGAAAGCTCCCATCTGGGATAGCTGAATGTACAGAAAAAAAGTAAAAGAGGACAGACCACAGAGCACAGATTCAACTACAGCATACATGCATAAATGATATATACCACAAAATCCTGGCTAAAGTATTAATTGTACAAGAGCAATTCTTCTCCTCGGTGAATTTATGATAAACAAATAGAAAATGGAATCAAGCAATCAGATATATATGAATCACAAGAGCACCTGTACAATTTTAGACTGTTTCACACTTTTAACCAAAAATACAACCCTTTTATGGGACCATAGTATCATAGCTTGAGAAAACCTCACAGATTTAGTTTTATGGTTGGTGATTTGTGGCTTCTACTCATATTCTTATACTCAGCACTATGTGAAAGCATAATGAGTAATATACCTGCATTATGTCTGTTAAAGGACCAAAATGAAACAATTATGAAATGATAAAGCAGATAATTGGGTGCAGAAACAGAAACAGAATAAAATTAAAGTTTAATCAAAAATTCATTTCACAAGTTGGAGTTTACTCATTTATTTTGCAGATCTATTCGTAATTCAGAATACTGCTCTCAGTAAAATATTTAGGGTCAACTAAACTATAGGGGAGCTAGTTAATATTCAATATATGTAATGACTTACAAACAAAACTACAGAAATACTCAGAGAGAGAATGGAAGCAAAAGAAAAAACCAAAATTTTCAAGAGGGAGAAGGAGCTAAAGCAGATAACAAGCAAGAGCTTAGCCTTCTCCAAGAGGAAACCTCTGAAATGGCAGCAACAGAAAATGTTAGAGCCAACTAACATCTTACCAAATAATAATAATGATGTCTACCTGTAGCAAAAAAATAAAAATTAATATCCAAAACCAAATTTATTTTTACCTGAATGAGCACTCGGTTAATAGAAATGTCTCTATGGCATAAAATTCCTGAATCACTCTGCATATTCTTCAACCATTGCTTGAATAAAGATGAATCTAAAGCATTCCTAAAAAGACAGGTAAAGAAACCCAATATAATTATAGTCACTACAAGTGCCTTCTTTTCTGAAACTCGTTCTCGAATAATGAAGTACCCAAACACGTTAATTTGGAAAGAATCAGGATTGTGCAAGGTTAAGGAGTCCTGTGCACCCTTTTGCTACCTGTTTTCCAGTAGATACTGAGGGGTTCATAGCATAACATTGCAACTTCTGCCATACCACTTTCTCGTCATTTATCTAAGCACCTTTACATAGTAGAGTAATGATTTCTCAAACTGATAAATGATAACTGGGTGCCCCATTGTTAATAAAGACACAAAGTCAACTCTCCGATAGCTTCATTCTTCATAACATAAACCCCCATTATCACTATGCGTCCACTTATTGGAACAAACATTTGAATTTTTTTAGTAGAATTTGATCAACTTTCCCTATCGGCTGAAAGAATTAATTTTCCAAAGAATCAACTCCAGCGTGCATCACTCTGTAGATAGATATAATTATGCATGTATTCCCTAAATTCAAATCATGCCAACAAGACGTGAAGCGTGCTTTCTTAAATTTCATACGAACTCAGGGTAGAGTAAATGTCCATTGCCATGCCATAATACGGTCTTCTCCCCATGGCCTTACCGGCCCTTTTTTTTTAGTTTAATCATAAATTTTAACTCACGGGCCATAACAGAAGCACGACAACGAGAATTCAGCGTCTGGTGCACGAGGGGTCACCTGAAATCGATGTCGGAAAGACCAGCTCCTGCAACGACTTCCACAGGCTCGCCTCCTTCGAGGTTGATGATATGGGTCCGAACGACTTCTTGTTTGACCGCCATTCTCCTAAAACCTCTCTTCACTGGCAGCTCGCAAAATCTCACAGAAGATGAGAGCGGAAATCGAACTTCAGCAGTAAAATGAGAGAACCGTAGAAACGAGGATAATGACTGTGGTCGATAACGATTCGAGGTTGTCTGCGAGCATACGAAAGCAGGAAAGCTAGCTAAGCTGGGCATCGTCGTGGAGTGTGGAAGAAAACAAACGGATACATATCTAAAGATTCTGAACGGCTGTGCCGCGACCAATTTGGGTAGGAAAATGCTAGCAGCCCCTAAGCGCAGTACCATCCGACGTAAATTTTGTTTTTTCTTTTTAAATATTTTAGATTGGCTGATAGGTCGAATGAGTATTTTTTTTGTCCTCTACGGAGAGGGATTTTTGGGTCCAACGGGAAAGTGGTGTAGTTTTTTCTGTAATAGTTCATAAGTTTTACAAAAAATTTTGTTCGTAGGGATATGGATTCCTAAATAGGTTCCTAAGAGTATTTGTGTGTTTAAATGGGAGGATAGCCGAGATGGATTGTTTGGTGGTCGGTGGGACAGATTCAGAAAAGAAGATAGTGGATTTAGAGGGGTTTAAATGTTGACCGGAGAATTGCGCAATAAAGGATCATGACATAGTATCAAAGGTCTTTCGAAGATCTAATTTAGCACCAATGTCTCTTTTATTTTTGGATTGAAAGTGGGTGAGAATTTCATAGGAGAGGAGAATGTAATATGTAATGAGTTGGCCTTTTACGAAGGTAGTTTGGGTACGAGAGATGAGATTATGTAAAAAGGGAGAAATGGGTTGATTAGAGTTTTGGAAAAAATCCTATAAATAACATTGCAAAGACTAATAGGGCGGTAATCATTAAAGTTAGTAGGGGTAGGGATTTTCGGGATTAATACAATGTAGGTTTGGTTTAGGGGTTCTTATATATAGCCGGAGTCGAACATTTATTGTATATTTTTATGTAAGTCTTCTTTTAGAATAGGTCTATGGTGTTTGAAAAATATAGGTTGAAAATCATATGGGCTAGTGGCTTTATATGATTATTTGGAGAATAAGGCAGCCTGAACCTTGTTCTTGGTAATAACTAATAGGAGAAGTTAGAGATTTAATTTGGCTTTGTGTGAGGGTAGTATGCAGGTGAAAGTCATATTGTGTTGACGCATTTCGGATATCTTGGTTCTGATCTAAGAGGGTACCATTTGGTTGGGTTATTTTATTTATTTGGGTTCTGCCTCTAATAAATGCATGGACGATTTTTCTCTGGAGAGGAAGGAGTCATAGGAATTTGGGTATAGCTGGGTTTGAGTGTTTTGAAGTGATTTGGAGGTCTCCCCAATTTGTATGTGAAAGTTATTGAAGGAATTTTTATTCCATTCTTGAAGGCTGGTGGCGATTTTTCTTAAACGAAGAGGTAAAAATTCTGGAGTAGGAGTGGATTGATGAGGGTGTTATATAGACGACCAGGCTTGGAAAACTAAATTGTCATAACCCGGGCCGTCACACACCCATGGCCTGAAACCTAAAGGGTTTTGGAAGTAATGAGATTCGGTGAGAAGTAAGGAGGATCAGGCAGTGACTTGAGCGAATTCGGGGTAGATGGGTAATTCAAGAGTGGGGCCAGAGGCGAAGCCACTTGTGGTTAACTAGGCCTCTGTCGAGTCTTACCATAAAAACCTAGGTGATCCCAGCTTCCTTGAGAGATGAAACTTTGGAAGAGCTTATGTGGTTTATATGGGTGGGGGTTTGTGGAATATTTTTCAGCAGAGGAATGGGCGGCATTATAGTCACCCATGATTAGTGTTGGGATATTTGGAGACAGGAAGATAAGATAGGATTGAAATTAGGGTTTGAGTCCATTGAGGGTGATAAGGGGGAAGGTATGAAAAAATTATGTGCGTGAGATTTTTTTGAAGAAGATGGAGGTTTCTGTGTATGGTAGATTCCGTGGAGTGTGCAATATCAAGAGAGATATGGGGTTTCCAGAAGAACCATTGTCCACCACTAAGACCAGATGAAGTGATTTGGTAGGCATTTCGGTGGAGGTGATTGAATGTAATGCACATGAGCCGAGGTGCTTTGGGCACCTCTAATAATCCATGCAAGTATGGAAGTCATGAAAAAAATTATTTTTGAGGGTGTCACAGTATTCTTACTTGGTGACGCAGGTCGGAGTTTTGATGCTTAGGACATCATGCACGATAGTTTGGAGGGAGAGACTTCTTCGTCCAGAGGTGGGACAAGTTGATCCTCCCCTATGTGGTTTTTTGCCACAAATCTCTTCAAGGGGAGATTCCTAGTTTGTTGGTTCAGATGCATGTGCTGTAAGGGTAGGAGCATTGGAGAACTCTCCTAGCGGGCGACGGTATAGAGGACATTTGGGGGAGTGAGGGGGTTCTGGACGTTGGTAATCTAGGTTGATGCATGTACAAGGCTACCAGTATTGAGTAGGGTGGGACAAAAGAATAAAATGAAGTTTTCTATCGTCTCCCCTATAGGATTGGAATGGCGTAAGACATGGTTGTCTTTCTACCCAAAAAGGATATGCACCACCCATTCCCAGGGATCATCTTCTGGAGGAGGTGGGAGAGGAAGTATTAATGAGTTTTGGGCTAGAACTCGGTGGGGGATATGAAGAACATCGCTGCCGACGTTGCACTATATGCCAGTCATTGGGGGGAGAGTCATGAGGGTCATGAGGGTCATTTGTAAGGGGACGGGGGGAAGCCGACGAGGATTCCGGTAGACAGTCTTTGCAGTCAAACGTTCAATGTCCCTTGCGTCAACAGTGGTGGTATATGCGTGGACGACCTTCAGTGTTAAACGGAAGCCTGAAAGAGTTTTTGGGTGTGTCAACAATGACTCCTGGGATTTGTCTTCCAGGAGATTTACGTCAACGTTGAGCCGTATGTTCAACATTCCATCGGTACGGCCAAGCATATCAGCGTCCCTCCCGATGTATTCTCCTAATGGTTGAACTAGTTGAGCCAAACTTCATCGTGTAATAGGGGTGGTGGGAGATTTATGAGTTTAAGCCAGATTGGGGCTCGCGTGAACATGTATGTTTCAACATGGAAATCTCTTGGCCATGGGAAAAGATGTAAATGGGCATCTCGAATTTTTAAAGGGCACTGCAGAAGGAGGTGATCACAATGTTCTTTAGAGGGAAGACAAAAGCAGTAGTATCCTCTTCCAATAGGAAATATAGTGATTTCAGGGTCAGGCCGATCAGGGTGTTGGAGAATATTTGCAGGTGGGCTGGTAGTATAGAAAGGTTTCCTGTTAATTGCCATAAATTAGGCCGACTAAGGAGTGTTGCATGCGAAGGAGCCCACAATCGGTGCATTTGCTGGATATGGAGACTCAATGAAGGTTGTCTATTATGCCAGTGATTGTACTATCGCGATAATAAGGGGGCATGCAAAGGTTGAGTGATATAAGGGACAAGGGAGTGGGTAATAATGGAGAGGAGTTACGAGGTGAATTTCAGTTGTGTTCAAGAAAATAATTTGTGTTGCACCACTGTTGCAATTCATTTTTAAATTTTACTTAAAATATTCTTATCTTGCATTTCTACAATTATATATATGCTTCAAATGTTGACAAAGTTTCCTTCTGAGTAAAGAAAATGATAATTATAATTCTTTTCATCTTGAAAATTCACATAAAAAAGAAGCAAATCATTAGGCAATAACTTGATAGAACCACATAAGTTTCCCCCCTTCTTCACTCCATCCATAGAATAGGTTGATAGGATTACGCCATTTTAATATTAAAATTGGCAAGAAAAGGGGGAGATTAACACTTTCCATAGCCAATTCTTCTTAATTTTGGTACATGTTGTTAACACAATTAGGTACTTGGGACAATTCTTGTTAATTTCAGAACTCAGATATAGTTGTAGAGAATTCTTGTACTAGTACGTAGTACAAAACCCTATGGAATTGACCTGGACTCTTCCAGTATATAAATTGGTGTGACATGTGTGCTTGCATAGGGTCGATTTTCGATAGAGGCGTTTGTGCCCAACTAAGTTTTTTGTGCTATTGCCGGGGATTTGTTCAACTACATTAACACTAAGCTCTATAGCTGTAATCTAGCTTAGAGTAGGTGTTTGTAAACTAACATAGTTGCGCGCTTAGTGTAGAATAATTTAGCTATATTTGCATGTTAGTATTAGGTAGTTTTTCTAGATGGTGTAATTTTGTTTGTTTGTTTGGATGTTGTTTTTGTGTATTTGTGTGTTTGTAAAGTTTTTATCTTTTTCTGAATGTTGTTTGTTGAGCTGAATTGTCACTATTTTCTGTTGTATGCAAGAAGGTAGTGGTCTTGCCTTGCTACCCGACGATCCTGAAATTGAGAGGACCGCAAGGGCCAATTTAAGGCAACAAAGGTTATTCAGAAGAGAGGAAGATATGGCTGAAGAAGAGCCAAAAAGTCTAAGAGAGTTTGCGGTTCCTCAAGCTGGAGGTACACACTCTAGTATTAGAAGACCGACAATTTTTGCGAACAATTTTTAGATCAAGCTGGCAATAATTCAAAGGATCCAAACCCCTATCCAATTTAGTGGACTTCCCAATGATGATCCAAATGTGCATGTAGCAGATTTCTTGGAAATTTGTGATACGTTCAAGCACAATAGCGTATCCAAAGATGCAATCAGATTGAGATTGTTTCCATTTTACTGAGGGACAAGGCAAAACATTGGTTAAACTTGCTACCACCAGGTTCCATCACCACATGGATGGACCTGAAACAAAATATTTTGGCGAAGTACTTCCCTCTAGCCAAGAGGTAAAGCGCAGAAACGATATCAATCTCTTCATGTAGATGGATAAAAAATCACTTTATGAGGTTTGAGATTGTTTTAAGGAACTACTAAGGAAGTGCCCTTACCATTCAGTCCCAAAAAAGGTCACAAGTGCATACATTCTATAAAGGACTGTAGAATCAAACAAGAACCATTATTGATGCAGCCGCGGGAGTAGCACTGATGAAAAAAATGTATTGATGAGGTGTATGACTTTCAGAAAATATGGCTACCAACAGCTACCAATGGGACATAGAGAGAACAAGGAGCTTGCTGGAACAAGGTTAAAGCACAAGGAAGACAGTTGGAGTATATGAGGTGAACACCAACACTGTTATTAGAGCTCAGCTAGAAGACTTGAAAACGAAAATTGCAGCCTTAGAAGTTAAGCCTTCTCACAGTCTATTCATATGCTGTGAGTTATGTGGTGGTGCTGGTCACGGTGTTGAAGTATACACATCCACTGTGGAAAGTGTGTAATATCCTCAAAATAGAAACAACCCATACTCCAACACATACAATCCCGGCTGGAGGAACCATCCGGATGGAGAAACAATCAAGGGGGTGCATCAGCACCGATTCAAAGGAATTATCAAAATTTTGGACACCAAGGAAGATTTTAGGACCATCCTCCAGTTGAAAAATCGAACTTACCCATGAGTTGCAGCTGAAAATGGAGCAAAGTCATGATGCATCCTTGAGAAATATTGAAATTCAAATGGCTTAGTTGACAAAAGCCTTTGCACCATCCTTGAGAATATTGATATTCAAATGGGCCAGTTGGCAAAAGTCATCAAAGAAAGGATGAAAGAGTCTCTCCCAAGTGATACAATGGAGAACCTGAAGAAAGAAGAAAAGGAAGAAGTAGAGTGCTGCAATGCAGTGTTGTCAAGGGAAACTCTAAAATAAATGGAGATGGAAGAAGTGAATCGAGATTTCACTCCGGAAGAAGAATATGAGTATGATTCCATCTAGAGGAAAGCCAAGATCACCTTACCCAAGAATTTAATGAAGTACATCGTTCTCAGGCATCTCCCTTTGAGTGGGTTGAGATCAAAGGGAATGAGTCATATGAAGAGGAGAGTAAGGAGGAAGATTTGGACGAGAAACCCCAAAGATCACTCATAAAGAGACTTGAGGAAGAGCTCCAGAAAAATTTGAATTTTAAAGAGCCAAACCTGATTCCTCCTATGTCGGAATTGGAAGAAGAACATTTAAAGTGGTCAAGTGAGGAGGAATTAGCTAAGAAGAAGGTTTGGCGACCACTCAAGTATAAAGAAGAGTTGAAAGAGAGAGAGGAATTTTAACCTCTAAAGCCATCTGAGCTTCATATTGATATACCTGATTGTGAGCAGGAGGACAGATTCGGCCATGCTAGATTCAAGGAGTCTGAAGAACATGTACTGAACAATACCGAATAGAGGATGTATAAAGAAGAAGGAAGCAACAATTGGAGAGAGAAGTGCTCTCCAAAGGGTGAAAGATCAGAAAAGCTTCGAAATACCCTGCACCATAGGGACCCATACAATCGATAATGCCTTGTGTGATCTACGGGCTAGTGTTAACATTATGCCCTTTAGTTTGTTCGAGAGTTTGAATCACCATGAAGAGAAGCAAACAGGGAAGTCAAAGGGGGAGGCACCCACTGAAGTTGGCAAGGGAGATTCTCAGGAGCAGACTTCCAGTTGAAGGTTTAGACCTGTGTGTTGTAAAGGGCAATTCGCCCTATGAAGAAAAAGGTGGTTGAATATGGATGATTAGTGCAAGGCCACTAAAGGAGAAGTTGGAAGAAGTTAAGACGCATACTTAGTAAACCGTGGGAAGCTTAGGGAGAAGGAACTAAAGGATTTTAAAGGTTGGTGGCGAAAAGATTGGGCATTCCACCAAATCAGAAAATGAAAGTGAAGAAGAAAGAGAAGAAGCCAAGAAACGTTGTTGTTGGAGGAGGGCAAGAGGCGAAGGAACTAATAGCAGCTCACAGAACGAGATTACCAACATCATAGTGATGTTGGTTTATCATATGGGGTACATATGAGAAGTGCACAGGTGGTGCACAACTCAAACCCCATATGAGGTGAAAGGGTTTCCTTTCTGTAACCCTCCAAAGCTACAACCCGCAATGGAAGAGGAGGAAATCAAGGAGGATAGTGATAGTAGTAAGAGTGAGTAGAGAGGAGCACTGTAGAGACTCATCAATTTTGCCACTTAGGATAACCATTAGTATTTTGCATTTATCCTAAGTGAAACCAGTCATCATTATATGTATTGAATGTTGCCCTGATGTAATGAAACATGACTTATGTGAAGTACTCTTTCGTCACGAATAAAACATTTTCTCCCTCGTGGCTACAAATTCAAAATTTTCTATCTCCAGATGCAAATTTTAGTTAACTAGCTTAACATTAGCCTTTTATCTTTTGAATAAATGTTTTTAATGAACCTTTTGGTGTTATATTGCAAACATCACACTAAGAGCCTCATGGAGCATAAAGCAGACCAAATGCAAGCACAAACTAGGGAGTTCCTTTCGACCTTTATATTTCAATCTTTCAATTCAAACATTGAGGTCAATGTTTCATTTAAGTTTGGGGGTAGGGAATAGCATGTGTGGCCTTAAGTGATTATATTCTATCTTGCATGATTGAGTTGTTGTCAATGTGACGTGAAGATTTTTATTAGTGCAATTCCCTTTTACATTACCAAAAGTAATTATTCCACCTGATGGTCATTGGTTTTATGGTTGTATGAAAGAGTTTAGCAATCCTCTAAATTTTTTCAAAACCCACACACTAACTTTCTAATATAGCTATCTCATTAGTGTTGGGTTTGTGGATTGAATGGTTGTATGCACTTGATCTTCATCTTTGATACTAGAACAAATTTTGAATGAAGTTAAGGCGAAATAAATAGAGAAGTGAATCCGAAGAAATGAATTAGGCCACATTTGGACCGTTTGGGTCTTTGGAGCCAACCGATGTATATTCCTAAGTTACCCAGATTTTGAGCATAAGCAAACTAAATTATTTTTAATCTAACTGTTTTTCAAACCACCTCATTAGTTTATTTGCATTTTAACTTTTTTCTTGCATAAATGTTACTATTCAAATTCATAAAGGCTGGAATTATAAAAGAATTAGGGTTTAAAAGAGGGAAAAGGAAGAAGAGGAGAGAGAATTAGGGTAGAATTATGGTTTAGAGGTGGAAAAAGGGAAGAGAGGAAAAGAGAAGAAGAAGACTAGGGTTTTGATCTTTAATTCTAACCTAACGGACCAGGGGGACCTCCTATTTATAATAATAAAAAGATACATAATTGCAAATTAGTCTATTCCAACATGGACTTAGAGAAAAGACCCTAATTAACTAATAATTAGAAATAGATCCTAATCTAGTAAAACCCACAATAAACCCCACTAATGGTCCATAATGCTAAAAAATCGTAATATATCCGTAACATACCAACCCCCTTGAAAAGAATCTTTTCCCCAAGGTTCGTAACAAAATAACCCCATGAACCAAGCAATCAGCCAAAACATATCTTTCTCATTGATTCCATCATCCTTTGTAGGTATATCTTGAAAATCTAAATAAAAAAGAAGTGCATTTCTCGTGGAATTAGGCTGAGGTAAGTTGGAAGCTGGCTGTAATAGAAAACAAGTGTTTGAAATGCTGTTGATGAAGATGGTCGGCTGGCTCAAATCAACCCAAAGCATGATAGAATAAGCTGCGTGGTGAAGAACTCTTAGCGGTCGATCCAGCAAGGACAATGGATCTAACAATGGTGATGGCTCTGGTAAGGGATCCGGCAAAGGCGGTGGCAAGGGTGAGGATGCTGACTCCAACAAAGCTGGCGGCACGAGTGAGGTCGCTGAATCTGACAATGGTGCCAACTCAAGGAAAGAAGGCAACACTGGCTACTGTGATACGATGATTAGTTCGAGTGGGGCTAGAAAACTAAAGCTCGGATTATGTGGTCGAAAAGACCCGTCGAAAGCGTACCTGCGGATGGTCTTCCTTGAAGAAATCGAGACCATAGCAGGTGTATCTAACTCTGTCTGAGGAACCGTCATTGACTAGTCAGGCTGGTCTAGAGGTGGCGAACCCTCTTTCAGAGGTGGATCATTGATTGGAGCTGTTACAAGATCATCCATGAGATCAAGCAACACTACTGGCATTGGTGTACTAGAATGCCCAAGAGAGAGGGGTCTGTGGAAATAGTGGAAACGGTAGAGGAGGCTGAAGCGGTGCAGATGACAGCCCGGCAACTGAAGAAAGTGGTGGTATGACTTGTAAAGGAGGCTGCAATACTGGCTCGACCTTCAATGCCAATTGAAAAAGATCCTGCAACTCTACATTAGCTTGAGCGGCCTCATGGAAATGTTCACAAGCTTAAAGAGATAAAAATGTTTGGATAGCTGCTGTTGTGGCTTTTATGGCTTTCTGGTATCCTCTAATTTATCCAACCGTTATAAGAGGTTTGCCATATTGTGCTGCCAAAGAAAAAAAAATCCAACTTGTTTTTTTTTTAACAACACTCAAAACACTTGAAAAGAAACAAAACCAACACCTTACATGTTATCCTGAGTCAGTTCCACACCACAACAAATGAATGCAACCAGTGTTGTAGCAAAGAGTCGCAAAGTGAGAGTGCATCATCTAACCAATCTAGGGAAAAAAAGTACTTCCCATTTTCATAAAATCTCCCCTATCCAATTGAAACCTAGAAATTGCTGTTAATACAGAGTCAACATCCTAAAGTTCCAATTGCTCTTAATCCTTTGCCTGATGATAATTAGTCCAAATATCCAAAAAAACTGCTATACTTGTCATTAACCACCAAACCCAAAAACAACATGTCTCCAGCAGTAGCTCTTGCGCATCCAATCAAAAGGCTGGCCATGAACTGCTGCAACAATATATTTAGCAGCCCAAAACAGAATAATTTCTTCTCTAAGTACACAAAGTTGCAGCACATTCTGTTTCTCGTGCCAAAAAAGTCCTTCCGCCTAGTAAATTCTGGTAATTCATCACATATGTTTCTTGGTCACGTTTAATGGCGTATCCGAAGTCGGAAGTCAGAGACAGCTAATAACAATTTGGCATGTGAAAAGAAAGGAGGCTTCTATGTTGTCCATCAACTCCAGAAATTAATAGAAAACCTGTCCACAAAATCTCTACCAAAAGCAACACGTGCAGCAAGGTATCAAAATTGAATGAAAACATTACTTGCACGCATGTGACCACCTACTACTTAACCCACAGCAAGTACTATACCATAAAGAATTCAAAGAATGTCTACAAATACAACACGTGCACCATAACATTGAAATTCAATCAAGTATCACTTCCACCAATGATGATTCAGCACAGACTCTCTTAAAATAAATAAAATAATATATTTTATAAAATTCAAAAAATATATTATTTTATTATTATATGAGAGAACTTGTGTGACTCACGATACGCTCTGTGCATCACTCCTTCCACGTATGTAGGCACCTCCTACTTATTAGCCCACAACAAACAATATAGTATAAAGAACTCTGAGAGCAAAGAAAAACGGAACCTGTCCTTTTTTAATCAGAAGTAATAGCATGAAATAAATGCAGAATTGAATGTACGGATGAGATGCTGTATCAGAGAAACGAACCCACAAATTTCATTATGTCACGGATTTCTGCTGCTGATTCTAGGTGAACGAATTGCTGTTAGCCGAAAGATAAAAGAGTCTTGCTTGATGCGGAAGAGTCTACAGCAGGATAGCTGACCAATATGCTGCTGCTTGCAGTTGTTTGAATTGGCGTGGCTTCAGGAAGGATTGATTTTGGTTCTGGTTGAAACAGGCTATGCAAATAACTGGAGCCGAAGGAAAATAGTAATGGCATGTAGAACAGAGAGCTGACTACGGAAGTGCTTGTGTGCAAAACTTTGCTGCAAATTTCAGAAGCTGAACGAACACTCGAGTAGATGAATTTCAGTCGCTCAGCTCTTGGTGCTTCTGATGGAATGAAAAAGAATTACTTCTGCTGCTTCTGAAATAAGTAACGGGGAGCCGAACACAAATTTCTATTGCTGAAACATATGACAGTGCTCGACAATGTAGGAAAAAAAAAATCAGGCCTTTGAGTCTGAGGATGAACCTGCTCTGATGGCACTTGTTACAATTCAAATTCGCAATGGCCGGAATTCTAATAGGATTAGGGTTTAGAAGAGGGAAAAGGAAGAAGGGGAGAGAGCATTAGGGTTTACAGGAGGAAAAAAAGGAAGAAGAGAGAAAAATAGAAAAAGGGGTTGATTTTTAATTTTGACCTAATCGGTCCAGGGACTGACCTCCTATTTATAATAATAGAAAGATAATTAATTACAAATTAGCCCATTCCAACATGGACTTAGAGAAAATATCTTAATTAACTTATAATTAAAAATAGACCTTAATCTAGTAAACCCCACAATAAAGTCCAATAATGGCCCATAATACTAAATAATCGTAATATATCCGTAACAATAAACCATTATTCGAATTGCATGGCTTAATTAGGTTGGAGTTGAAACTCCCAAGAAGCAATGAGTGAAAGCAATTTGAGGGTAGCAAGCAATAAAAAAAAACCGTTGGAAAACAAGTTTTGTACTTAGAATCTGTCAAACATAAGAAAGATGATTGACCCAATGCCACAAAGGCATTAAATTCTTAAATAAGGGGTGATGTGAAAAATTGACTTGCAATTGATCAAAGCTTAAGTTTGGGGGAGTAGCTTTGTATTAGAAGGGGAGCTTCAACTAATTCAATTTGGTTAAGTCTTGCATGCTGATTGATTAAACCTTCATGATTAATCTTTTTGACTTACCCTGGTCACTGTGTGCATCACCACTCGACGCCAAGGTCAAAGCCAAGACGTCTGAATAATCACAGTGGAAGCCGTAGGTGACGCCACATGGCACTAGCATCAAAGCCGTGGCGTCGACCAAATTTGTTTAGCGATCGGGAAAATGACTAAGTGTCGAGCGCGTCGGCTCCTGACTCAACGCAGGAGTGTTGGGAGCATAAATGGTTTTTTGGGTTGAGTGCCTTGGCGCCCGAACTCAGTGCAGGGGTGCCCATCTTTGCACATGAGCACCCTGGTGACCAGATCCAGCACAAGAGCGCTGGAGGCAACTAAGAAGAGAAATCCCGGCGCCATGGTCGGTGTAGAGACTTGGCACCACGGAATACATCCGACGCCATTTGGTGCCACGGAACACATCCGATGCCCCTTGGCGCCAGGTCACTTAGGGCACTAAAAATTAGGGGAATCTTCCTCCCGCATAAATAAGCATTATAAATACACTTGGGACATCGCGCTTCCGCGCCCTGGAGGTTGTGTAAGCTTTGGAGGAAGGGAGAAACACATATGAGGAGCATAGGAAGGAAGAAGTAGATTGGGAGTTGAAGGGAAGCTTCTTCTCCCTATTTTATCTCTTATTCACATTTATTGTGTGTTTGCTTAGCTACTATGCCTTGTATTAATTCGGATTGAGATTTTCCCGAATCCTTACTATTTCTTGCTAAGTTCCCTTAGTGGGTTTTTTTTAGAAAAATCTATGTTCCTATTATGAACATCACACTTATGCAATTGATATGGACCCAATGAGTAGATATCCATATTGGCCCATCAGGGGATTATGGGAATCCTGATTGATCACTATAAAACTCTAGGTTATGGTCCCTAATACAACAAATCAAACGACATACTCCTTCTCCCCATCTAAAAGAGAGACTAAAAGCCCATTGAGGAATAAGGATATTTGGTTGAGGAAGACCACAAACAGCATGCGTGTTCCTCATCAGATTGTTGCAGTAATTCCTCAACAGTTGGCAATCAATGTGGTCAGAATTAGGTATGTTGTCCAAACTTCATAGAACAGTCACGTCCCTTTGTTTCTGAGTATGGAGGATTTTACGTCACCTTCCGGCGCTGGAAACCTCGAAAGAACGGTCGCCGATGATCAGCCGACCGTTCTGCGATGGTCTCTAACCATGGGTGTGGCCGGAACGCCGGTGTAGAGAAACCCTAGTTTCTCTATAGCCAGCGGCGGGAGGTTATGGATAACCTCCCACGACCCGGTTAGGTCCACGCGAACAGGACCGGTTTGTTTTGGTTTGTCCCAAGAGAACCGGACCTGTTTGGCCCAGTTCGGACTGAGAGAACTGGATCAGTTCAGTTTAGTTTGTACAGCCAAAACTGGACCAGTTCGGTCTAGTTCGGCAACGGTTCACTAGTTTTGGGTTTTCTTGGTTGAGGACCCGGTTCAATGCCTTAGAAAATTCCGTTTTGGACTAAATTTGAACCTTAGGTAGCATAAAATATACTTTGTTTTATGATTTATTTTACGGAATTTGATATTTTGCCTCAATTTCAATTAAATGCAATATGGTTTCTTGATGGTTTGATTCATTGCACGTGGGAGGATTCAGGATGAAAATCTTATTTAATTGTTTGCATAGAATGCATATAAAGTCAATTTGAATTTCATTTTGTTGTTAAATTCAAATTTTTGAATGTTTATACATATTTGGTGTATGCTATCATGACGCTATATGAAATTGAATCAGCGGTGCCATTTTGGTAGTACCACAACTTTAGGGTGACTGAATAAATGTTCAGTTGGTCTAATAATTTTAATTTAACTGAATGAACATTTTGCTTAAACTAACTCTGTTGTGTAAATTAATTTAATTGATGTTACGTAGATGTATTGTGTGGAGTTATTTATGTAAATTAACTTGTAGTGATAAATATGTGATGACTATAATTTTTTATTCATGTGAACAACAGCCGATCCAAATAAACATTGTTGTTTGACTGAATTAATCATCAGTATTTGATCATTGCCTTGAGAGTACCATTTACAGTTAATTTCTCTATTTAAATTGTAGGAATTAATGTTGTGCTAGGTATCTCGTAATATGTACCCAAACAGAATTATTTGTTCATGTTGTGATTTATTTTACTATGACATGCTTATTGATGTAAGTATGTTTATTTATTTTGTTCTATTCGGTTTATGTTGCTAGTGCTATGGATGATTCTGCTCCACGCCATAATATCCTAATACTAAATGGGACAAAGTTTAAGATCTGGAAAGAATCCGTGTAAATAAGCCTCGGTTGTATGGATTTGGATCTTGCACTTATGATAGAGCGACTTGTTTTTACTCCGGAAAATATTAAGGAGATTAAAATTTAGAAATGGGATAGCTCTAACCAAATGTGTGTCATGATCATAAATGTTTCCATTTTGGAATTGTTTTATGGCACTATTACTGAGAGCGAGAATGCTTAGACGTTCTTTGAGCAGGTTGAGCGATATTTTGTCAAAAATGAGAAGTTAGAAACGAGTAACCTTTTGCCTAAATCATTTTGATGAGATATAAGGGCAAAGGGAACATAAGGGAGTACATCATGGAGATGTCTAATCTCGCATCAAAACTCAAGTCACTCCAGTTAAAGGTGTCTGAGGACTTGTGCACAAATGGTCCCTCAATGTGCTTATATCGCACTGTGTGCAAGAAGAAGAGAGGCAGCTGAGAGAGAAGACTGAAAGTGCTCATTTCTCTTCAAGCTCTCAAAACAAGAAAAAGAAGAGAGTTAAGGATACTGTGGATGGGTCTTCTCAGAAAAAAAAAGAAGTAGAATGAGGAATTTCACTGCTATTTCTGCAAGAAGACGGGACCCATGAAGAAAGAGTGTGCCAAGTACGCCGCCTGACGTGTAAAGAGTGATAAGCTTTTGACTCTAGTTTATTCTAAAGTAAATTTAGCTTATGTAGGATACTTGGTGGGTAGCTTCTGGTGCTACTACTCACATAAGTATGTCCATGTAGGGTCGCCTGTGGAGCCGACCTCCAAGTGATGCTGAAAGATTCATCTTTGTGGGAGACAACAATAACGTTGTTGTTGAAGCTATTAGAACTTTTAGATTACAATTAACAACTGGATTTTATTTGGATTTATTTGATACTTTTGTTGTACCGTCTTTTAGATGGTATTTAGTATCTATTTCTAGTTTGGACAAATCAAGATTTTCTTGTTCATTTGGATATAATAAAGTTAGTCTCTATAAAAATTCAATTGTTGTTGGTTCTGGTTCTTTAATTGATAGTCTATATATGGTTGACATTATCAGTTGGTATAATGTAATACAGCAAACAAGTTCACGTGGTACAAAGCGAAAATTAAGCGAGAATTCTACTACCTTATGGCACAAGCGTTTAGGCCATATCTCTAAGCAGGGAATTCAGAGGCTCGTCTCGCATGAAATTCTTGAACCCTTGGATTTGTTAGACTTTCAAGTTTTTGTTGAGTGCATCAAGGGTAAATGAACAAACACAAGAAAATTAGGTGCCGAAAGAGCTAAGGATGTCTTAGAACTCATACATATTGATATATGTGGTCCCTTCCCTGCGGCTTCTTGGAATGGACAATAATATTTTATTACGTTCATAGACGATTACTCTAGATACGGTTACCTATGTTTGATACATGAAAAGTCACAATCCCTAGACGTTTTCAAGTTTTTTGAAATTGACGTTGAACTTCATTTTGGAAAGAAATTAAGGCTGTCAAATCTGATTGTGGTGGCGAGTACTATGGCAGATATGACGGATCAGGAGAACAACGTCCAGGACCCTTCACACTTTTCCTCAATACACCATGCCGGCAAACCCTATATGAACGGTGTTGTAGAGTAACGAAATCGGATTCAAGGATATGGTGAGAAATATGATTAGTCATTCTTCTTTGCCAGTGTCTCTTTGGGGAGAAGCTTTAAAGACCGCAGTTTATATACTTAATAGGGTATTAAGCAAGGCAGTTAACAAAACCCCTTATGGGCTTTTTGACAGAGAAAAAGCCTTGCATTAGGCACTTGCACATTTGGGGTTGTCTAGTTAAGGCAGGATCTTATAGGCCTCATGAAATTAAACAAAATTCCAGAATGGTTAGCTGTTACTTTGTTGGTTATGCTGAACGCTCTCGAGGCTACAAATTTTACGATCCCACATCAAGATATTTTTTTGAAATGGGAAATGCAAGATTCTTTGAGGATGTTGAGTTTGGGGGAGGAGAGAATGTAAGGAATGTTGTCTTTGAATTAGAATATGTTATTGATAGTGATCAGGTCTTTATACCTATCGATGTTTAGGACACAACTCAGGCAGTAGACAACAATGTTCAAGTTGCTATTCCTGACATTGTTCTAGTACAAGACAACTTTGATATTCTTCCTCTAGCACCACCAACCTCAACAACCTCATGAAGTGTCATTAAGGAGATCCACTAGAGAGATGAGAACATGAGGATGATCCAATCAACTTCTGTCATGCCATGCGTAGTTCTAACTCTCATAAAGGGATTGATGCCATGAAGGATGAGATGAAGTCTATGAAAGATAATGATGTTTGGGATCTCGTCGAATTTCGTAAAGGTGTGAAACCCATTGGTTGTAAATGGATATTTGAAACCAAGAGGAATTCAAAGGGTAATGTCGAGATATAAGGCTCGTCTAGTCGCTAAAGGCTTTACCCAAAATGAAGGCATTAACTACAAAAAAACTCTTTCCGATGTCTTCAAAAGATTCTTTTAGAACTATTATGGAATTGCTGGCTCATTTTGATTTGGAGTTATATCAGATGGATGTCAAGACTGTGTTTCTAAATGGAGACATTGAAGAAACAATTTACATGGCACAACCAAAAAACTTTGTATCTGGCGATCAAAAGTCTATGGTTTGCAAAGTAAAGAAATCCATCTATGGTCTCAAATAGGCTTACCGTCAATGGTATCACAAATTCTTTCAAGTTATTACCTCGTACGATTTTGAGGCAAATGTTGTTGATGAATGTATATATTACAAGTTCAGTGGGAGTAAATACATTTTTCTGGTATTATATGTTGATGATATTCTGTTTGCTAGTAGCGATATAGTCTTACTGCACGAAACCATCAGATTTCTAATGAAGTATTTCGAGATGAAAGATCTTGGTGGCACGTCTTTTGTATTAGGTATTCAGATACTAAGAGATCAATCTCGAGGTCTCCTTGGATTATCACTCTTGCTATATGCAATACTTATATTTCATTTAAGGATTTCGGATTGCTCTCACTGAAGATTAAATGACGAGTTGGAAATAGACATTTCTTAGATCCCATTGCATGCAATTTCCATTCTACTCATCCATATTTGATCTATGTCATTAAGTATATTGGTATGGTGATCATTGTGGTTTAATCATGTTTGAATGTGATAAAAGCTGCAGCGGTTCCATTATGAAAATATATGAAATTGACCAGATTGCATTAAAAATTAGTCTAAAGATAAATAGCATACAGATGCATGCTAAGGAATTTGTAATATAAGTGCTTCTAGAATATTATGTGTTCAAGTGGGAGATTGTTAGAAAAATCTATGTTGGTATTATGAACATCACACTTATGCAATTGTATCACCTATTTAATTAATGGACTTATATTAAGTGATCTAATTTGGTAAGCCCATAGACTACTAAATTGATATGGACCCAATGAGCAGATACCCATATTGGCCCTTTAGGGGATTATGGGAACCCTGATTGACCACTATATAAAGACTCTAGGTTATGGTCTCCAATACACCAAGTCACATACGTGCTCCATTCTGCCCATCTGGAAGAGAGACTAAAGTCCCATTGAGGAATAATGAGATTTGGTTGAGGAAGACCACAAACCACATACTTGTTCCTATCAGATTGTCGTAGTAATTCTGCAACAGTTGGGCAATCAATGTCGTCAGAATTAGGTATGTTGTCCGAACTTTATAGAATCTTAATAATCTGACATGATGGTTTCTTTTGGTTTAGATAAATTTCTATTAGGGTTGTGATGTAATGTGATATTTGGTGCAAATTCATGTAATTTCAGTTCATATTTAGGGTAATCAATCTTTTATTTAGTGTGGTTGACATTAGGAAAGTCTTTGTGCACGAGGATATTGATGACCTCATAGGGTAAATCCCATGTCCCCGATTAGACCGAGAGGGTATACTGGGAAAGGCATCCTTCAACTAGCGTGTGATCACCAAATCAACTGTGTTCTATTAGTGGCGGATAAGGGGTGTGCTGGTGGACTTCGAGAGAATCATATTAACACATGTGGTCGGGTTGGCAGCTCTGATGGGGCTTGGATTTAGACCCATGACCTCAAGTGACAATAGGGTTAAGGAGGGAGGCACGGTCATAGCACCTCGAGAGAAGGCTACATGTACTGAATTTTAGATCCACAAATAAGCAATAGAATTACACACCCAACTGAAGTTGTATGAATCCCCAAATTTATCACATGATGTCACTCCCCCCGACTCCATTCTTCGAGTCTATTTCGCATGAGCATGTATCACTCTAGGCTGATTTCGTAGTTAGTAAGTTTTAGTATCTTTTAGTAGTTAATACAATTAGGTACGTGTGACAATTCTTGTTAATTACGGTAGTTAGATATAATTGTAGAGAATTTCTACACTAGTACATAGTACAAATCACTGTGGGATCGACATGGACTCTTCCGGTGCATCGACCCTCGATTTCATATAGAGTCATTTGTGCCCAACCACTAATTTCTCACATAATATAAACACATGAAACCTTAAAATTTTTCAAATGTGTGAAGATCACATGCATAATCCTTACGTTACTTTTTCAAATGTCCCTAACAGCCATCACACCAACACCGTTTTCCATTGTTTCTCAAGATGCAGTTTGGTGAGCAACTCGTTGGGCAATACAATTGGCTCTTGAGTCCAACGTTGGCGCAGTCACAAGAACAATAATTTCCATGGTTCTTTATTACCCAGCTGGCACCACAGTCAGTAGGATAATAATGGTTGTTTGGCTCTTCGGTGGGTTGTACTCAGCCTGCAAAAGGAGAAAACAAATCAAATAGAACTAAGCACACTTTATACAAAAAATAAAACAACAAACCCAGCTGTACTTACATGCCCATGCATCCTGAACAACGATGAGGTAGGAAGCCAAGAATAGGGCTAATACAATGGATGTCTTCATGGTGTTGTCTTTGCAAATATGTAGGCTTATCATTGTCCTTTTATGTAGGAAAGGAAGAAGTAAAGAGGGGCAGAAGAATAGGAAGGAGAGGATGGGATCACTGGGGTGATGGTAGAGGAGAGGGAAACATTAAGAAAGAAAGGACATTGGAAGATTTCGCTGGACAGGATATCCCTACAATGTTGCCATATAATAATTATCCAGCCTAATCTCTCATCTAATCCTCTCTAATTTAGCTATAAATAGGCATAAAAGGACTGTGGTAAGCCTACACATTTCCAAGGACAACACCATGAAGAGATCCATTGTCTTAGCCCTTTTTGTGGCTTCCTACCTGATCGTTGTTCATGTTGAATGCACAGGTAAGTACAACTGGGTTTGGTTTTTTATTTCTTATATAAAGTGTGCTTAGTTCTATTTGATTTGTTTTCCCCTTTTTCAGAACAAGTACAACCTGCCGAAGAGCCAAACAACCATGACTGTGGTGCCGGCTGCGTAATAAGGAAGCATGGAAATTATTGTTCTTGTGACTGCGCCAACGTTGGACCTGAGCGCCACTTGTATTGCCCAACGAGTTGCCCACCAAACTGCATCATGAGAAACAATGGAAAACGGTGTTGGTATGATGGCTGTGAGAAACTTTTGATAAAGTGTTTTCCCTCCCATCGTTTTGGGATTCATATGTTAATATTATGTGAGAAATTAGTAACGTTGTGCTCTACTCTTGTATGAAGAAATTAAAAAAATAATATTAAATACAATAAGAGGAATAAAGGGTTCTAAGGTCAACCACGTTTGAAATTTTAGCGATCGATGCTCTTGAACTAATTTTTATCTATTACGGTGATCCTGTTTTTGTTTGAATTTTAGTGTGACGCTTGATCAGATTGTAAGTTTTAGATAGTAATCCATATTTGTCACACACCTGCAGTATAGTGGTAAATTAATCTAAGTAAAATTTTCAGAATCCCTTTTTTCTTTAAAGTCATAAGGAATTTATTTTCCTCCAGCGTGCCTGATAAGAATATTATGTAACATTCAATTTTGATGACTGAAAAAATTTCGAGTATTTCATGAAATGTTGATCAAGTTATTACCTAATGACAATTTTCACAATGAAAAGAAACATAATTATCATTTCCTTTACTCAAAATTTTGTAACTGCTTGAATCGTTTATATAATTGTATGAAGTAATTAGGATTTAAACATAAATGTGATGAAATCTATTTCTTAATTTACTGGTCTTTCTTCTCCCCGCAAGATTCATCCCACGATTGAGTATATAATTGATTTTTAAGTGATTGGGCCTCATATACTATTTTATTTAGTTATTGAGAGTGTTAGCCTCCGGCTTTTCTTGGCACTTTTAATGTTAAAATGGCATAATGCTTTCAGTCCATTCTGGGGATGGAGTGAAGAAGGGGTGGAACCTAAGTAGTGCCCAGAGAATTGGGTCATTTATAAAAGAGAAGGATGGAATGGATTTCAGAAGATCCTATATTAAATTGCTTCATAATTGTGGAGTCGTTATGATCTGGGTGTCTAAGTTGAAGGAAGGGAAGTAGTGAAGAGTGGCGTAAGAAAAGGAAGGAGAGGAGGGGAACACTGTGGAGATGGTAGAGGAGAGGGAAACATTAAGAAAGAACTGACATTGGAAGATTTCGCCTAGAGAGGATATCCCTAAAATGTTGCTACATAATAATTATCCTGCTTAATATCTCATCTAATCCTCTTAAATTCAGTTATAAATAGGCATAAAAGGACAGGGATAAGCCTACACATTTCCAAAGACAACACCAAGAAGGGATCCGTTGTCGTAGCCCTTTTCTTGGCTTCCTACCTCATCGCTGTTCAGGATGCATGCGTAGGACAGTGCAGCTGGGTTTATTTTTTTTTCTTATATAAAGTGTGCTTAGTTCAGTTTGATTTGTTTTCTCTATTTGCAGGCCGAGTACAACACACCGAAGAGCCAAACAACTATTATTGTCCTACTGCTTGTGGCGTCGGCTGCATATTAAGGAACCGTGGAAATTATTGTTCTTGTGACTGAGCCAACGTTGGACTCGAGGGCCAATTGATTGCCCAACAAGGTTCCCACCAAACTGCATCTTGAGAAACGATGGAAAACGGTGTTGGTGTGCTGGCTTTTAGAGACTTTTGAAAAAGTAACGTAAGGAATATGTGTGTAATCTTCACATATTTGAATAATCAATAAGAGTGTTTTACCTCCCATCGTTTTGGGATTCATGTGTTAGTATTAAGTGAAAAATTTGTTACATTGTGCTCTCCTCTGACATGATGAAATAAAAAAATAATATAAAATACATTACATGGAAGAAAGTTTTCTAGGGTCAACCCCATTTGAAATTTTAGCGGTGGGTGCTCTTGATTGTGTTTTTGTTTCGAATTTTAGTGTGACACTTGATTATTTAATAGAAATAGCTTTTGTTGAAAAACAAACACATGCTAGGGACTACTCCTTTAAGACTTTAGTACAAACCACTATTTGAACCATTTTCTCATTTGTTACCATTCGACATCGTCCATTTTTGGAAACAACTGCACCAAACTTTTGAACGATTGGGCACATTGCAAGTTATAGATAGTAATCCATATTTGTCGCTCCCCTGCAATACTGTGGTAAATTAATCTATGTAAAATTTTGAGATTTTTTACTTTAAAGTCATAAAGAGTTTTTTTTTGCTCCACCGTTCCTGATAAAAATATTACGTAACAAGAATTTTGGTGACTGAAAAGTTTTTCGAGTATAGCATGAAATGTCGATAAGGTTGTTACCAAATGATTTGCTTCTTTGTTGTGAATTTTTGCAATTAAAAGAAACATAATTACTGTTTTCTTTAGTCGAAAGGAGACTTTGTAAATGTTTGAATCGTTTATATAATTGTATAAATAAAAGAAAAGAATATTTTACGTAAAATTTAAAAATGATTTGTAACAGTAGTGCGGAAGTGAACTATTTTATTGAACAGAATTGAAAAATCGACTTATTTAAACCTTCATTTAAACTAAATTAAAATTCTATTCCGATAAAATGGTACATGCAAATTGTTTTTTTTTGAAAGGTTATTTATTTCTGCCACTTCCCTTAAAATGAAGTAATTACGATTTAAACACATATGTGATGAAATCTATGTCTTGATTTACTGTCTTTCAACTCACCACAAGATTCATCTCACAAAATTTGTGAATTCAATTGATTTTTAATTGATTAATTGATTGGGCCTGATATGCGATTTTTTTATTTATGGAAATTGTTAGTCTCTGCCTTTTCTTGCTGCTTTTATTATTAAAATGGCAAAATTCTACCAGTCCTTTCTAGGTATGTAGTGAAGAGGGGGAGGAACTTATGTTGTGCGCAGAGGGTTGGGACATTTATAAAAGAGAAGGATGGAATGGATTTCAGAAGATTACACAATAAATTGCTTCCTTCAAAGGGAGAGCGATATGGGCGGCCTGTAGCAAACTCCCTTGGTCTTGAGAGACCCTGTTGTTGGGAGTTGCTAGAAGATGGATCTGGATAAGCATCATCATTCAACTCATAATTCTCTTACATGAAGTGATTAAAATAAGAATGCATTAATCAAACATACACACAATCATCCATGCATGAAAGAAATCACAGTAATTTCAAAATCTCTCTATTTTTTTTGAAAATAAAATCTTACTAAGAAAGAAATAAAGCTAAAACACCTAACTACAACTAGACTAGAGTTCATTGGGATTGGTAGTAGTGTTAAGTAAACACTTCTCCAGCAACAACGCCAAAAACTTGGTTGGCCAAAATCGTACCTAAGTAGATTTAGCAACATTAGCGCAAGTGCACACGTCGTACCAAGTAATACACTATAGAGTCCAGGTCGAATCCACAAGGAAGTGGGATTGAACACCATAATTGTGTCCCTTTAACTATATCTAGCTACGGCAATCTAAGGGGGATTAGAATTAAAACTAACTAAATGCAAAACTAACTTAAAGTAATCCTAATCCAACTATGAGTTGGATTTGGGGACTTAAGTACTAGGGGATGCTTCTCTTGAAGTCCACCGGCGCACCCCTCATTTGCCAATGCGCGATTACAGTGGATTTGTGGATCACACGCTAAGTGATGGAATCTTTCCGCATACTCTTGATTTTAACGAAACTGTAAAATTTACACTCGGAGACTCAATCTTCTTGTGTACTTAGTGATGAGGACATCAAGGCTACAGCAAAAACTGATCCAGTTCAAGTTCCAATTGGTCCGATTAACGGGGTCTAGCAAAGTGATTCAAAGATGAGTTGAACAACCTTGTCAAACGTGTCATTCAACAACAAGATAATACATGTCTAAATGAGAGTGACCAAAAGCTTATTTTACTCATCAAGGTTGATCAGAAGACACCTAATCACGTTCTAGAAGCAGCAAGGAATCAATAGAGCTGAAATTCACGTTCTAGAAGACTCAGAGGTTTCATCAGCTATTTGAAGCCCAATTTGAGCTAAGAAAGCCCATTGAAAGCCCGTGGAACACTCATTCACGAAATTAGGGTTTCTGAGGATTTAGTTGAGGGGTTTTTATTATTTTATTAATTACTTCTCTACTAAGGAACCTCAATTAGGAAATTTTTGTAATTAGGAAAGTTTTGTATTTAGATGTATTTTCGTTTAAATTCGTTTCTAGGGTTTCTCTTGAGTCCTATTAGAGTTAGAATATGAGTTACACGTTTTATATCTGTGCCTATATAAGGCCTTTATGGAAAAGTTGTAAGGACAGAAAATTTTAACCTAAATCAAGTGTTTTGCTCGAGTTCTCTTCTGGGGGGGTTCTTGAAGATACGAATTTTGAACTTATCAAGGTTTCTTATGGCGTTCAACCTGACTTATCAAACAGATTCTTCCATCCTCGTTTGTGGCGTCTTCACTATACCAAGGTTCTTGCTTTGCTAAGCAACGGGTCGCGGTTTCATGCATTCTTTTCTTCTCTTGAGTTCTTCGTCCATCTTTGATTCTGGGTTGCGTCACATTGTTGGTGTGGTTCGCATCAGTTTGGTATCAGAGCTTGGGTTATCAGGTGTGCTCTATTTCTGTTCGTTTTCGTGGTTTCTTAGTTGTTCTTGTCTAGTTCTTGTTCTTCTGCTTCGTTGTTGAGTTTTGTATTCGAATTCTTGTTGTTGTTGAGTTTTCTTCCTAGTCGTATTTCATTAGAGTCAAAAAAAAATCGTATTTTTCTCTGTCAGTTCGGTCTTCTCCGTGAGTTTTCTTGTATACTTGACAAATTCGTGGAATTTGGAGTTTTTTTTATCAATTAGAACTCTTCCTCTTCTCTAACTTTTGGATTTTGGGTTGTAAGACCAATTTGGACTTCTCTTGCCAAATTCGTGGGTTTCAAAGTTAAATTTCAATTAGGACTCTGTGACTTTCCTAATTTGTGGATTTTTCAGTTTGAGATGAACTGTGAGTCTTCACTTTCCTAATTCATAGATTTTGGAATTGGTGATAAATTAGTCTTCCAACACTTTCCTAATTCGTGGATACTAGAGTTTGAGTCCAACTAGGACTGTACCTCGTGACTTTTTCTTCTCAAAAAAAAAAAAGAAAAAAAAAGAGAAAAAAAAGAGTAAAAAAGAGTAAAAGAGAGAAAAAAAGAAAAAAAACAGAAAAAAAGGAAAAAAAAGTGAAAAAAAAGAAAAAAAAGAAAAAAAAAGAAGAAGAAGTAGCAAAAGTCCGAAAGGGATAAGGAAACCTCTGGCACCCTAATCTTGTGTTCCCCGTTTTAGAACAAAAGTGAGAGCAAAGAGGTCATAAAAATCAGGGAAGCCTTCTTTATAGTCTCATATTACAACCCAAGATCTAGTCTTAGTTTGCTCAATTGACATTGTTTTTCGTTGTTTCTGGTCTCATCAAGTCAAATTCACTTGTTTCTGGTCTTGTTTAGCCAATTCACTAGTTTTTGAGTTGGTTTTGCTCAATTCTACTCATTTCCTTGGTTTCTGTTTGCCTGGGTCATAGAGTTGCTACTTGGACCTTTGATTAGTGTTCAATTCGTTTCAACAGAACTCCAAGAAGGACACGAGTTGCAACACACACACACACAGAGAGAGAGAGAGAGAGAGAGAGAGAGAGAGAGAGAGAGAGAGAGAGAGAGAAAATTAAGTGAGATTACGAGAGATTGAGAGGAGACGTTACATATTTCATTGTCTATTTCTAATCACCTTTGGCTGGAGTAAGACATGTCCAACAGTTCAGGGAAGAACACAAACGAAGAGGGTCATCAATCCTCTGTTCCGAATTTGCAGATTCAAGCAATAATGGGAGAGGTGAGACGTATGTTGATAGAGGAGATAGGAAATATTCATGAGAGGTTGGATAGACTTGAAGAGAGAACACAACAGGGACAAGCACAATTTATGTCTAATATTCATAGAAGGTATCAGGCACATAGAAGAGAAGTAGAAGAAGTAGAGGGCTATGATGGGGAGGAATTAGTGGAAGATTTTGATAGATTTTAAATAAACAGTCATAGAAGACATGGAAGGGATAGAGAAGCTAGGAACCGGGTAGATAACAATTTGGGGAGTATCAAGATGAAAATCCCGACCTTTCAAGGGAAGAATGATCCAGAAGCTTATTTTGAGTGGGAAAAGAGGATGGAATCCATTTTTCATTGTCACAACTACTCCGAAATTAAGAAGGTAAAACTTGCTGGTGTAGAGTTTACTGATTATGCTCTTGTGTGGTGGGACCAATTGAGTATTACTAGGAGGAGGAGTGGAGAACATGCAGTTGAAACATGGAGTGAGATGCAAAGAATAATGAGGAAACGGTTTGTGCCTAGCCATTATTACCGAGATTTGTACCTCAAACTACAAAGTCTTCATCAAGGTAATCGAAGTGTTGATGAGTATTTTAAAGAGATGGAGATAGCAATGATAAGAGCAAATGTTGAAGAAGATAGAGAGGCAACTATGGCCAGATTCTTAAATAGCCTAAATAAGGAGATAGCAAATACAGTAGAGTTACATCACTATGTTGAGTTAGAAGAACTGGTGCATATGGCGATCAAAGTTGAGAGACAACTTAAGAGGGGGGGAATGCGGCCTAGAACAGTTACTCAAAGTTCAGGTACAACTCCTTGGCGTTCAAGTTACTAAAAAAAAGAGGACAACTCCAGCATGTCCAAATCCAAGGTTGAATCCAAACCAGTTTCTGCTAGCTCAAACTTCCAAGGTAAATCGGTCACTTCTTCTTCTCGTTCTAGTGATATTAAATACTTTAAATGTCAGGGAAGAGGCCATATAGCTAGCTAATGTCCAAACAAGCGGGTTATGATGGTCCAAGAGAATAGAGAAATAGAATCGAAAGAGGAAGCTGAATTGGAAGATATGCCACCCTTAGAGGATACCCCTGAAGGTGATGAAGAGTGTGGAGCAGAACATGGAGAGATGCTTGGGTTAGTAGCATGACGGGCCTTAAGTTTGAATGCACAACAAGAGGAAGAAGAAGTGCAGCGAGAGAACATTTTTCATACTCGTTGTTATGTGAAAGGCAAGGTATGTAGTGTTATTGTTGATGGAGGTAGTTGTACTAATGTAGCTAGTACATCCATGGTGGAGAAACTGGGTCTCACAACACTCAAGCATCCTCGACCATATAAGCTTCAATGGTTGAATGACAATGGTGAAGTAAAGGTTACCAAACAGGTTGTAGTAGCATTCCGTATTGGAAGATATGAAGATGAGGTGACATGTGATGTGGTGCCTATGCATGCTGGTCATCTGTTACTTGGAAGGCCATGGCAATTTGATCGACGCGTGCAGCATGATGGCTTTACCAACAAATATTCATTCATTCTCAATCAAAGAACAATCACACTTGTTCCAATGACTCCTAAACAGGTCTATGACGATCAAGTGAGTTTGCGAAAATCAAGAGAGGAGAAAAATAAGAGTGATCAAAAGAAAATGAGAGATCCAAAAGGAAGCGAGAGAAAAGGAATGAGTGAAGGAGATACAAAATTTAGAGAGCTGAGAGTGAGTTCAGGCAATGAAAAACAAAAAAAAGAGATGGCTGAGAAAAATAAGAGTTTTGAGAGAAAACATGAGAAGAAAATGAGTTTCTATGCGAGTGCTAGTGAGGTCAAGAGAGATTTTTGGCACAACAGCCCATGATAGTACTCTTGTACAAGGAGGCTTTTGTAAATACTAACCAACTTGACCCATCTTTGCCTAGTGTTGTTGTTTCTCTCTTGCAGGTATTCCAGGATGTATTTCCATACGAATTACCACTAGGATTGCCACCTATTCGAGGGATTGAACATCAGATTGATTTCATTCCAGTTGCTTCAATTCCGAATCGACCAGCATACAGGAGCAATCCGGAGGAGACTAAAGAGCTTCAAAGTCAGGTCGAAGAGCTAATGGAGAAAGGGTATGTTAGAGAAAGCATGAGTCCATGCGCTGTTCCAGTGATTCTAGTACCTAAGAAAGATGGATCATGGAGGATGTGTGTTGATTGCAGAGCCATCAACAATATAACGGTAAAGTACAAACATCCCATTCCCCGTTTACATGACATGTTAGATGAACAGCATGGAGCGTGTTTATTTTCTAAAATTGATCTTAAGAGTGGGTATCATCAAATTAGAATGAAAGAAGGAGGTGAATGGAAGACTGCATTTAAAACTAAATATGGATTGTATGAGTGGTTAGTTATGCCATTTGGATTAACTAATGCACCTAGTACTTTCATGCGTTTAATGAATCATGTTTTGCGTGCTTTCATTGGAAAATTCGTTGTTTTTTATTTTGATGATATTTTGGTTTATAGCAAGACCTTACATGAACATGTCTCTCATTTACAATCGGTTTTGAATGTACTTCGAGAAGAGAAGTTATTTGCTAACCTCAAAAAGTGTACTTTCTGCACCGATAAGCTTGTTTTTCTAGGATTCGTGGTGAGTGCAAAAGGCATAGAGGTTGATCATGAAAAGATCAAAGCTATTCAAGAATGGCCGACTCCTTCCACTGTTGGTCATGTTAGGAGTTTTCATGGGCTTGCTAGTTTTTACAGGAGGTTCGTACAAGATTTCAGCACCATTGCTGCACCTCTTACAGAAGTTATCAAGAAGAACATTGCATTCAGATGGGAGAAGAATAAGAGAAGGTGTTCCAACTTCTTAAGCATAAGCTTACTCATGCCCCTTTACTTGCTCTTCCTGATTTTTCTAAGACGTTTGAAATTGAATGTGATGCTTCTGGTTTTGGTATAGGCGCTGTTCTTATGCAAGATAGAAGACCACTTGCATACTTTAGCGAGAAGTTGAGTGGGGCCGCACTTAACTACCCCACTTATGATAAAGAGTTGTATGCTTTAGTTTGGGCATTGGAAACATGGCAGCATTACTTATGGCCAAAAGAGTTGTAATTCATACAGATCATGAGTCCTTGAAGCATTTAAAAGGTCAACACAAGCTGAATAAAAGGCATGCTCGGTGGGCAGAATTGATTGAGACTTTTCCTTATGTCATTTGCTACAAACAAGGTAAAGAGAATGTAGTTGCTGATGCACTTTCACGGAGGTATGTCTTAATCTCTACTTTGGATGCTAAGTTTCTTGGTTTTGAGCACATAAAAGATCTTTATCATGATGACCACGATTTTAATGAAGTGTATAGTGTTTGCGAAAAATCTGCAATGGGTAGGTTTTATAGGCATGAGGGTTTCTTGTTCAGAGAAAATAAATTGTGCATACCCAACAGTTCAATGAGAGATTTGCTAGTTCGAGAAGCCCATGGTGGAGGCTCAATGGGGCACTTTGGAGTTGCTAAAACTCTATCTATTCTGCAAGAACATTTCTATTGGCCACATATGAAACGGGATGTAGAGAGGTTATGTGGGAGATGTATAACGTGTAGACAAGCAAAATCGAATGTTCAACCTAATGGTCTTTATACACCCCTTCCTATTCCTATTTCACCTTGGATTGATATATCAATGGACTTTATTCTTGGTTTGCCTAGGAGTAGACGTGGGCGGGATTCAATCTTTGTGGTGGTAGATAGGTTTTCTAAGATGGCTCATTTTATTCTTTGTGAAAAGACTGATGATGCTTCTCATATTGCTGATTTGTTCTTCAAAGAGATTGTAAGATTACATGGTATGCCTAGAACAATCGTATCTGACCGGGATGCTAAATTCTTAAGCTACTTTTGGAAGACATTATGGGGAAAATTAGGAACAAAACTGTTATTTTCTACTACATGTCATCCACAAACCGATGTTCAAACAGAGGTACTTAATAGGACTTTATCTACTCTACTGCGACCTATCATCAGTAAGAACATCAAAACTTGGGAAGATTGTTTACCACATGTTGAGTTTGCTTATAATCGTTCGGTGCATTCTGCTACTAAGTTCTCTCCATTTGAAATTGTGTATGGTTTTAATCCGTTAACTCCATTAGATTTATCACCTTTACCTGTTTCTGAGCACATGAACTTAGATGGTCAAAAGAAGGTAGATTTTGTGAGGACACTTCATGAGAAGACACGCCTTAACATAGAGAGGAGGACTCAGCAATACATCAAACAAGCCAACAAAGGACGTCAAAAGCTTGTTTTTGAGCCTGGTGATTGGGTGTGGTTACATTTGAGAAAAGAAAGATTTCCAGCACAAAGACGCTCGAAGCTACTTCCACGTGGAGATGGACCTTTTCAAGTGCTAGAACGGATTAATGGCAAAACCTACAAGTTAGACTTACCAGGTGAGTACAATGTCAGTGCTACATTCAATGTTACTGACTTAATTCCATTTGATGTAGGTGACGATTTGAGGACAAATCCTTTTAAAGAGGGGGAGAATGATGAGGACATCAAGGCTACAACAAAAACTGATCCGGTTCAAGTTCCAATTGGTCCGATTACAAGGGGTCGAGCAAAGCGATTCAAAGAGGAGTTGAACAACCTTGTCAAACGTGTCATTCAACAACAAGATAATACATGTCTAAATGAGAGTGACCAAAAGCTTATTTTACTCATCAAGGTTGATCAGAAGACACCTAATCACGTTCTAGAAGCAGCAAGGAATCAATAGAGCTGAAATTCACGTTCTAGAAGACTCAGAGGTTTAATCAGCTCTTTGAAGCCCAATTTGAGCTAAGAAAGCCCATTGAAAGCCCGTGGAACACTCATTCACGAAATTAGCGTTTCTGAGGATTTAGTTGAGGGGTTTTTATTATTTTATTAATTACTTCTCGACTAAGGAACCTCAATTAGGAAATTTTTGTAATTAGGAAAGTTTTGTATTTAGATGTATTTTCGTTTAAATTCGTTTCTAGGGTTTCTTCGGAGTCCTATTAGAGTTAGAATATGAGTTACACGTTTTATATCTGTGCCTATATAAGGCCTTTATGGAAAAGTTGTAAGGACAGAAAATTTTAACCTAAATCAAGTGTTTTGCTCGAGTTCTCTTCTGGGGGGGTTCTTGAAGATACGAATTTTGAACTTATCAAGGTTTCTTATGGCGTTCAACCTGACTTATCAAACGGATTCTTCCATCCTCGTTTGTGGTGTCTTCACTATACCAAGGTTCTTGCTTTGCTAAGCAACGGGTCGCGGTTTCATGCATTCTTTCTTCTTTTGAGTTCTTCGTCCATCTTTGATTCTGGGTTGCGTCACATTGTTGGCGTGGTTCGCATCACTTAGCCCTCCAAAAGTCACTCATACTAAGGTGTGGCTATGCCTAACACGAGCCTACAAAGCTACCGTCGCCTTGTAACAGAAGCATCACTCACTCATAGGCATATCAAAATATCACAAATCACCACAAGTAAATGAAAATCATCTAAGACATTAACAAAGTACAATCACAACAACCCTATGGTCCACTATCATCTAATGTATCAAAATACATGCAAACCCAGACCCAAATATGAGTTCTAGCACAAATACAAGAGTACATTGAAAGATAAAGAGAAATAGGGACGAAAAGAACTCATAAAAGAGAGCATCTATGGCGGGAAACATCCTCCTAGATCGAATCTCCTCTTTTTGTAGTTCCAAATCCATGTTCTTGAGCTCGAGCTTTAGTATCGTCCAAAATCGCCACCAAATCCAAATCACTCTCAAACTTTTTACTTCCGTTCCTGTAAGGTTTGTGTCGAAAATGCACTAAATTAGTGTTTTAAACGCGTTATGTAAGTTGTCCGACGACGCCACGATTCTATGGTGTCGAGAATAGTAGCAGCACTATTGGGTACTGTATCTGGCGCTGGAACCGTAACTGGCGAGGGAACAATAGTGCAAAGTCGAGTATTGTAGCAGCGCTAAAGTACCTGACACCATGTGGCGTCTGATACCCTCTGTAGTATCACGTTTTGTGCTTTTTTATGTGCCTCTAACGTTCCTGTGCTGAGTTTGAGTGCCGAGGCGTTGATTAAGCAAGGATGAGCGCACTTGCGCTGGTTTTGGGCATAGGAGAACTTAACCGATAAATCTGGTGCCAAAACTACAGTGTTTGGTGCCATGCAGCTTCAACTTTTGCAGTTAGCAATTTTGTGCTATTTTCTTCATTTTAGCTCCGATTTGCGGAAGATTTGTACCATTGGTTTCCTTTTGGCAATTTACATGTTTTCCCTACATAAGGCCAACAAAACTAAGTCAAATGAGAAAAATAAATACTAAAATTGGTTTAAAAGTAAATGAAAATGGGAGTATTATATCCCTTGTGTATTGATTATGTGTTTCACATATACATATACAATTGAACTGTGGAGAGAGTCCGAGTCAATTTAGGAAACAGACTCGGAATCTTAATGAACAAGAAATTCTGATTTACAGAATTTACATAATATGGAAACACTAGGATTGTCTTCTGATCACGACTTGTCCTGCCTAATCTGTGAAGAGTCTGTATTTAGTAAGACTCTCATTCACTAACATTCCCCCGCAAGGTTGGGGTCTTGGCAAAGACAAAAAATTTGATTAAAAATCGAGAAAAGTGGCCCCGTGACAATCCTATAATGAATTTATCAGCCACTTGATCATGAGTGGATACATATTTGACCTGAAACTGCCCATTAAACACACGTTCACGAATAAAGTGATAGTCAAGTTCCATGTGCTTGACCCTGCCATGAAAAACTGGATTGGCGGCAATGTATGTAAGTGAGAGGTTATCACACCAAAGAGTAGGAGGATTTCGTAAAAATATTTTGAGCTCATGAAATAGTTGAACCCAAGGGACTTCAGCAGTGGCAATAGCTAATGCCCTGCATTCTGCCTCAGCGTTAGAGCGGGCGACAATGGCTTGCATCTTGGAGGACCATCAAATGAGAGACCCTCCAATATACATACAAAAACCTGTAATAGAGCGCCTATCATCAGGGCAGCCTCCCCAATCAGCGTCACAAAAGACATCCGTGCCATAATCACGAGTTGGCTGAATGAGAAATCCATGATGCAATGCGCCCTTCAAATAGCGCAATATCAGCTTGACCGCGGACCAATGTATGTCAGGGGGCACTTCCTGAAATTGACAAGTCTGATTGACCGCATACTGTATGTCTGGTTGAGTGAGTGTCAGATATTGGAGAGCACCAATGGTGGATCAATATTCTGAAGCATCAAGAAGAGGATTCCCTTCTTATTTAGATAACTTCGAACTTGCAGCAACTAGAGTGGAGAGTGGTTTTACATTGGCTTGGCGTAGGCGATGTAACAAATCAGTAGTGTACTTTGACTGGCACAAATGAAGACCAGCTTTCGTGTGAGTCACCTTAATGCTGAGAAAATAATGTAAATTACGTAGATCTTTAACTGAGAACTTAGTCTGTAAGAAGCAAATAATATTAGAAATAGTAGAGGGAAAATCACCTGTAACTAGGGATGTAAACTGGAGCTGATATTTTGACTCTGACTCATGGTCTCATAAAGTCATAGAGTCATAGTCATAGATGATTAATCATATATCGTAAATTCATAATTAACTAATTAAGGTAGTATTTTTTAATCTAAGATTAAAAAAATTTTCATTTTTCTTAGAAATGTCAAAATTTTTACAAATGTCAATTATTTTCATAAATGTAAACAATCGTCATACAAAATTATACAAAGATAAATAATCTCTAACTCTCTACTCAGTCCTTCAGCAGTTAGCCACACATTAGCATAACTTTAATATAAGTAACATTTTCTGACAGAGTGATAAGCCCTTAGGAGTTATTACCTTGAACAGTTGGGCGACACATTAGAATTATAGCATAACTAATACAAGTAACATTGTGACAAGTGAAAAGTTATTAGTTACAAGTTATAAGTTACAAGTTACAATACAAGTTACAACCCTATTACTCTATTAGACTATTAGGTTATTATCCTTCGGACACAACTTCGCCTTCTCGCTTTCTCGCCTTCTCGGTACCCGAGGACCAAAGTCCCAAATCCCTTATCCCTAAAATCATAAATGGCAGAATCTAACCTAAATTTACCCATCGACATCGTGGAAGACGACTTCGACGAGTCTACAAACAGCAACAGTCCTCTCTCGCCTGAGGCATACAAGGTAGCTCCTAGTCCTAGCGCGGGGTATTTGATTCTCTTCTTCCTTTGTTCGTCTCTTTTTCATTCTTTGATTTCTCTCTCTTTCTCTTCTCTTTTTGGTTTTATTCTTCTCTCTTCAGTTCATTTCTCTTTTTCTATTTTGTTTTTCTCTCTTCGCTTTTATGTTTCTTTTCTTTTAGGTGTTCTATTTTTCTCTGCCATTTGTCCTAATGCCCTAATGCCCAAATGGCCAAATGACTTAATCCCTAATATATCTTTCTCTTTTCTACGATTTTCCCTAATGCCCTAATCCATTTTTATATTTCTCTGCGATTTGCCCTAATGGCCTATTAGTATTTTCTCTTTTTCTTGATTTGGTTTGACATCCTGACAATGCAGTAAGCCCTTTAAAAATTTGAAGCAAACAGAGGCAAACGTGTGTGTTCTAGTTGCTACTCTTCTTTTCTAGCTTTCAATTATTAGACATTTAGACTATATTCTGATTCCTCAGAAGCAGCAACATGTCTCTGCCTTTAGAAGGTAAATTTAAAACTTGTAGATGATAAATACTCTCTTTGATGATCTCTTATTATTTTCAAATTGTTTTGCTGGAACTGGAATTGTTATTTTATTATGATTTATTATAGATTCATATTACTGTAGTGCAATCAATGGTAATACCATGTGGTGAGGAGATTCGGGTTTTTTTCCTAATATTTCCTTTTTTTATTTTTTAGTGATTTATATATATTTTTTAGTATTTACCCGTTTATTACCCATTTATTACCCTGTTACCTGTCGGAAAAACGGGTAATAAACAGAATGGAATTAAATGGAACTAAATGAATACAGGCGGTAATTGGGTAAAGGATTGAAAAATGTAAACGGTAAATGGAAACCCCTTACCCATACCGTTTATCACCCGTTTACTTGCCTACCTGTAACAATCAAGTCATCCACATACACCAAAATATATATAATCCAACCCCATGTTGCCTGTATAACATGGAAAAGTCTGCCTTGGATAAAACTAAACCAAACTCAAGGAGAAACGTGGTCAGACGATAGTACCATACTCCAGGACTTTGATTTAGCCCATATAAGGATTTATGGAGAAGTCACATTGCTTGTGGCCTAGTAGAATTAATAAAACCATGGGGTTGTGCCATGTACACCTCTTCTGCGAGATCACCATTGAGAAAAACATGACTTATGTACAGATGTTTGATAGGCCACCCTTTGCTCACAGCCAAAGTGAGCATGACACGAATTGTTACAAATTTCATCGCTGGACTAAACGTCTTAAAATAGTCTTGGTCCTCTCTCTGATTAAAGCCTTTCGTGATGAGACGAGCTTTGTAATGATCAACTGAAGATTTTCACAAAGATCATATGTAAGGATGCAAGGAGAAGAAGACACACAAGTTGTTGTTCCACACAGCTAGGTTCGTGGTTGAACCCTAAACTATGCGTGTGCTTCCTTTAAATAGGGTAGCACTCTTCTTACATTAGGAATAAAAGAGTACATAATTACAAGTATATCCTTATTGAGGTGAATCACTAAAATTACATAATATACCCCTTTATACAGATGTCCAAGCATCTCTAACATCAACACTGCCATCTGATTTGGTTTTTACTTGAAAAACCCACTTACATCCAAAAGGACGTCTCCCCTGCGGCGTAGAAACAAGTCTTCAGCTTGCATTGCCGCATGCCATTCCGGGTAATTCACTGCTTGAGAATAACAAGTCAGTTCAACTGGAGTGGAAGGAGTAACCAACGGATGACGAGATGACACATGGAGTTTAGGCTTAAGAGACCCAATCATCGACCGAGTACTCATAGGATGGGTAGCATGGGGAGCATTTGGTCGGGCCATAGGTGGGGGAGGAGCCGGAGCAGGAGTTGGTGAAGAATCAATGATAGGATATAGGTCTGGAGAGTTGGGGACAGAGGAAGAGAGAGAGTTGGGGACAGAGGAAGAGAGAGAGTCGGGGACGGAGGAAGAGAGAGAGAGTCGGGGACAGAGGAAGAGAGAGTCGTGGACAGAGGAAGAGAGAGAGTCGGGGACAGAGAAAGAGAGAGAGTCGGGGATAGAGGAAGAGAGAGAGAGAGTCGGGAGTAGAATGCAAAGGCGAAGGCAGTGACTGATTGACAGATTGAGGACCGATATCGATTGAGACTGAAGATGATGATTTCGATGATGAACTCCTGTGTAACAAAAGAAGTGGTAATAATTTCACAGGCGGGTTTAAAACAGACGTACCTGAGGGGTGGGAAGCAATGCTGCCTTGGCATACAGAAAAGATGTCTCATCGAAGATCACGCTGGGACTGATGTACACTCGACCTGTGGGCAGATGAAGACACCTGTAGCCTTTATAATTTGGGCGATACCCCAGAAAAACACAAGGGACAGAATGATCATCCATTTTAGTAGAATTATAAGGACACAAATGAGGGTACCAGCAGCAGCCGTAAATACGAATTGTGGAATTATCAGGTGTGCGCCCAAAAAGGAGTTCGAATGGACTTTTTGAAGATAAAAGTGGAGTTGAGAGACAATTTATTATATACATGGCTGTAGAAATTTCTGAATCCAATGCTCCTTTGGTTTTGAAGCATGTGTAACCAGGATCATACCCATAGTAGCTATATGACGATGCTTGCATTCAGCAATGCCATTCTATTGTGGAGTGTATGGGCATGATATTATTTGATGAATACTGCAAGAGGAGAAGAGTTGGTTGAACCGAACATTAACAAACTCAGATCCACCATCTGACTGAAAATATTTTATTTCATTCGTATAGAACAGATTTTTGACGGAAGACTTGAAACGAACAAACGAAGAATAAACTTCATCTTTGGTTTGAAGTAAAAACTGCCACATAAATCTGCTGAAGTGCTCTATAAAAGACGTAATATTTGAAAGCATTAGTGGATATAGTTGGGCAAGGGCCCTAGACGTTGGTGGAGACAATGTGCAATGGAGATGGAACCGAAGACAAATATGCCAAAAATGGCAAAGATGAAGAGTTTTTACACAACAAGCAGGGCATGAAGCCATTTTATTAGAATTTGAAATTTCAACATTAAGAGTCCTAAGTACATTGCACAAAATAGAGCTACCCAGATGACCTAATCTTCCATGCCAAAAAGAAAACGAAGATGTAGTAGAAAGTAAACAAGTAGGTGATGCAGCATGATCAACAATGTTAAGTCCATTCTTATTCTGCCCCTGCAGTAGTATGCGACCCGAACTGGCTTCCCGAACACAAAAACCATTAGAGCCGAAAACAACAGTGCATGTGGTCGGAAGTTAAACGGGAAACTGAAAGCATATTTCTAAGAGAAGTGGGGATGCAAAGGACATTACGAAGAGTGACCGATTTTTCAGTGGAAGAGACCCAATATTAGAGGTGGGCAAACCTGAACCATTGTTGATATGACTTGATCCGAACCTGTGTAAGGGACACTGTCTGCAAACTAGGAATCATCTGGAGCAATGTGGTGAGTTGCTCCCGAGTCAGTGTACCAAGCCAAGTCTGAATTCTGATCAGTCTGTGCTGAATTGGCCTGAGGGGGCTGGCTGGTGGGCTGGTATGCCAAATTGAATTGATTTCGGCATTGAATAGACAGATGACCAATCTGACAAGTAGGTCTACCAGTGTTGTCGCGTCTATCTTGCTATCTGCAACCTGGATGGGCACCGAGTTCTGACCACAGCCATGATTGGACTGACCACGACCTTTGTTGTTAGGGCAACCTTGACCTCCTCGTGTAGTGACATTGGCTGAAGGGGTGCCAGAGAGTTTGAGTTGAGAAAACTGTTGTTGCATCTGTATTCGATGCTCTTGAGTAAGCAACAGATTTTGTAGAGAAATCGAAGATGCGTGGTTCGTCTCTGCTCGTCATTGACTAGGAGAACGACTCAAATTCTTGTCCGAAGCCAGAGACAATATAATACGTGATTGTCTGGTTTTCAAGTGGCAGTCCGGAGGCACAGAGATCATCAATGATCTTCTTCGATGTCTAGATATGCAGACATGGAGATGGACCCTTTGCGAAGGGTCGACAATTGGAACTGAAGTTGGTTCAAGAGAGACTGAGAGGTGGAGGCATAAACGGTCTTAAGCTTTTGCAACATAGCCACAGCAGTGAGTAGGCCGAGTGTATGTCCTAAGGCACCTTTAGAGAGGGTGGCAACAATCCAGCTTTGAACTGTTTGATCGAGCAAGTACCACTAGGTGTACTGCAAATTGGGAGCAGGTTCGGCCGAACCCTCGGCATGAATAAACTGAGGAGTAAGAGATCCGTGACTCCCCTCTCTTGCGATTGTTGAGCATGGGAAGCATCTATCATCGCCAAAGTAAATAATTTTGGCGATGGGGGGACCATGGGCACATCATGTTTGATAATTGATGGGGTAGTAGAAGATGTGGGAGATTGAGAGGAGGCTATAAGAGCAGAATTCTAGGAAGGAGGAAAAATGGGAAGGATATTTACGGGAAGAGGAAGAAGACGACGAACTAGGGTTTGTGTGTAGCGTTGGTTTGATACCATGTAATGAATGTAATTCTTGTGAATTGATTATGTTTTGAACATGTACATATATAGTTACACAGAGGAGAGAGTCCATGTCAGTTTTGGAAACAGATTCGAAATCTTAATGAACAAGAAATACTGATTTACATAATTTATTTAATATGGAAACACAAGGATTGTCTTCAGATCATGAATCATCCAGCCTAATGTGTGAAGTTGTCTGTATTCGGTAAGACATACTATCCAGAAGATTATGAGAGATATCTTTCAATAACAACGAGGGAACAATAGCGCAAAGTTTGGTATTGTAGCAGTGTTAAAGTACCTGACGCCATGTGGCACCGGATACCCTCAATGGCGTCCCATTTTGTGCTTTTTTAACACATAAATCTGGCGCCACCACTACAATGTTCGGAGCGTTGTACTCGGCCTGCAAAAGGAGAAAACAAATCAAATAGAACTAAAAACACTTTATAGCAGAAATAAAACAACAAACCCAGCTGTACTTACCTGCACATGCATCTTGAACAGCGATGAGGTAGGAAGCCAAGAAAAGGGATAAGACAGTGGATCTCTTCATGGTGTTGTCTTTGGAAAAGTGTAGACTTACCACTGTCCTTTAATGCCTATTAATAGCTGAATTTGAGAGGATTCAATGAGAGATTAGGCAGGATAATTATTATGTGGCAACATTTTAGGAAAATCCTGCCCAAGCGAAATCTTCGAATGTCCATTCTTTCTTAATGTTTCCATCTCCTCTATCTTCTCCCCCGTGATCCCCTCCTCTCCATCCTATTACTCCTCCACTCTTTACTACTTCGTTTCCTTCTGCTTTCACACCCGGATCGAAAAGACTCAATCATAAATAAGACCTTATCTCTTAAAAATCAACTAAATACTCAAATTTCGTGGTATAAATCTTGCTGTGAGAAGGACCAGTAAATCAAGACAGATTTCATCAAATTTATGTTTAAATTGAAATTACATCATATTAAGAAATCTAGCAAAGATAAATTACCATTTGAGACATAAAAACATTGCATGTTCCATATTATCGGAATAGGTTTTTAATTTAGTTTTAAAGGAAGGTTTAAATAAATCTATTTTTTAATTGTGTTCAATAAAATAGTTCACTTCGCACTACCGTTGCAATTCATTTTTAAGTTTTACTTAAATATTTTTAAGATATATTCAATTATACAAATGATTCAAACATTTAAGAACTTTCCTTTCGTGTTATAAAAATGGAAATTATGATTCTTTTCACTGTGAAAATTCGCTTCAAAGAAGCAAATCATTAGGTAATAACTTGATCTACATTTCATGCAATAATCAAAAACTTTTCAGTCATCTAAATTTCATATTACATAATAATCTTATCAGGCATGCTGCAACAAAACAAATTCCTTATGGCTTAAAGGTAAAAATGCAATCTCAAAATTTTATTTAGATTAATTTACCTCAGTATTACAGGGGTGTGACAAATCAGGACAACTATCTATAACTTACAATGTGCTCAAGTGATTCATGAGTTTGGTGTAGTTGATTCTGAAAATGGACGATGTCGAATGGCAAGAAATGAGAAAATGCTCACACAAATAAAAGAGAATTTCATATTTGTGAAAAATACGGTTCAAATAGTGGTCTGATTTAAAATCTTATTGCTTTCGGTCCCTAGGAGGTGCTTATGTTTCGTTGAAAGAAATTTCTATATAATCAAGTATCACATTAAAATTGAAACAACAACACAACAACTCTATCAGATAAAAATTAGTTCAAGAGTACCCACCACTCAAATTTCAAACAGGGTTGACCTTAGAACTATTCCTCCCTTGAAATATATTTTATATTCTTTTTTTATTTCTTCATTCCAGAGGAGAACACAACGTAACTAATTTCTCACAAAATATTAACACATGAATCCCAAAACGATGAAAGGGAAAACACTTTTATTGATTATTCAAAAATATGAAGATCACATGCATATTCCTCACATTACTTTTACAAAAGTCTCTAACAGCCATCACACCAACACCGTTTTCCATCGTTTCTCAATATGCAGTTTGGTGGACAACTCGTTGGGCAATACAATTGGCCTTCGAGTCCACCTTTACCAATGTCACAAGAACAATAATTTCCATGATTCCTTATTACGCAGCCGGCACCAAAGTCAGTAGGACAATAGAGGTTGCTTGGTTCTTCGGTGGGTTGTACTCGGCCTGCAAAAGGAGAAAACAAATACAATAGAAGTGAGCACTCATTAAATAAGAAATAAAACAACAAACCCAGACATACTTACCTGCACATGCATTTTGAACAGCGATGAGGTAGGAAGCCAAGAAAAGGGCTAAGACAATGGATCTCTTCATGGTGTTGTCTTTGGAAATGTGTAGACTAACCACTATCCTTAAGTTTCAATTTATAGCTTTGGCAGAGTAATTATTATGAGGCAGCATTTTACGGATATCCTGTCCAAGGGAAATCTTCCAATGTCCATTCTTTCTAAATGTTTCCTTCTCCTCTACCTTCTCCCCTCCCTCCTCTCCTTCCTATTATTCCTCCACTCTTTACTACACTTCCTTCTGCTTAGACACCCGGATCGAAATGATTCCACAATTACGAAGCAATTTAATGTGTGATCTTCTGAAATCCATTCCATCTTTCTCTTTAATAAATGTCCCAACCCACTGCGCACATCTTAAGTTCCTCCCCCTCTTCACTCCATCCGTAGGATGGACTGATAGCATTACGCCATTTTAATATGTAAAGTGGCAAAAAAAGGCCAAGACTAACACTATCCATAACATAATAACATTGTATATAAGAGCCAATCACTTAAAAATCAAATGAATACTTAACTTTCATGGGATAAATCTTGCAGGGAGAAGAAAAACCAATAAATCATGGCATAGATTTCATCACATTTATGTTTAAATTGAAATTACTTCAAATCAAGAAAAGTGGCAAAAATAAATTAGCATTTGGAATGAAAAACTTCGAATGTTCCATATTATTGGAATAGATATTTAATTTCGTTTTAAGTGACGGTTTTAAAAAGTCTATTTTTCAATTGTGTTCAAACAAATAGTTCACTTCGCAATACCGCTGCAATTTATTATTAAGTTTTACTTAAAAATATTCATATCTTTGGCTTTTTTCAATTTTTTAAACGATTCAAACGTTTACACAATTTCCTTTCAAGTAAAGAAAACGATTATAATGTTTCAATTCACTTTGAAAGTTGACAACAAAGAAGCAAATCATTGGGTAATAACTTGATCGTCATTTCCCGCAATGCACAAAAATTTTTCTGTCATCAAAATTTCAAGTTACTTAATATTCTTATCAGGAACACTAGAGCAAAACAAATTCTTTATGACTTTAAAGTAGAAAAGGAATCTCGATATTTTTCATAGATTAGTCTGCCACGGTATTGCAGGGGATTGACAAATCAGGATTACTATCTATAACTACAATGTTCCCAAATCTTTCATGAGTTTGGGGTAGTTGTTTCCGAAAATGGATGACGCCGAATGGTAAGAAATGAGAAAACACAGGCAAACGGTCATTTAATATTCGTGAAAAAAACTCTTGAAATAGTGGTGTGTACTAAAATCTTAAAGTGCGGTCCCTAGGATGTGTTTTTTTCCTACAAAAGCCATTTTTATTAAATAATCAAGCGTCACACTAAAATTCGAAACAAAAAAACACGATCACCGTAATAGGTAAAATTTCGGTCATGAGCACCCACCTCCAAAACATCAAACGTGGTAAACCTTGGAACAATTTCTTCTTCGTTATGTATTTTATATAAGTTGTTTTGATTTCGTCATGCGAGAGGAGAGGACAATGTAACTAATTTCGCACACAATATTAACACTAAAATCCCAAACCGATGGGAGGGAAAACACTTTTATTGATTATTCAAATATGTGAATATCACACCCATATTCCTGACATTACTTTTTCAAAAGTCTCTAACAACCATCACACCAACAACGTTTTCCATCGTTTCTCATGATGCAGTTTGGTGGACAACTCGTTGGGCAATACAATTGGCCTTCGAGTCCAACGTTATCACAGTTACAAGAACAATAATTTCCATGATTCCTTAATACGCAGCCAGCACCACAGTCCGTAGGACAATAGTGGTTGTTTGGCTCTTCAGTGGGTTGTACTTGGCCTGCAAAAGGAGAAAACAAATAAAATAGAACTGAGCACTCATTAAATAAGAAATAAAACAACAAACCCAGACATACTTACCTGCGCATGCATTTTGAACAGCAATGAGGTAGGAAGCCAAGAAAAGGGCTAAGATAATGGTTCGCTTCATGGTGTTGTCTTTAGAAATGTGTAGACATACCACTGTCCTTGAGTTCCAATTTATAGCTGAATTTGAAAGGATTCGATGAGAGATTTGGCAGGGTAATTATTATGTGGCAACATTTTAGGGATATCTTGTCCAGGCGAAATCTTCCAATGTCCGTTCTTTCTAAATGTTTCCCTCTCCTATACCTTCTCCCCTCCCTCCTCTCCTACCTATTATTCCTCCACTCTTTACTACTTCACTTCCTTCTGCTTAGACACCTGGATCAAAATGATTCCACAATTACGAAGCAATTTAATGTGTGATCTTCTGAAATCCATTCCATCCTTCTCTTTAGTAAATGTCCCAACCCACTGCCCACATCTTATGTTCCTCCCCCTCTTCACTCCATCCGTAGGATGGACTGATAGCATTACACCATTTTAATATTTAAAGTGGCAAAAAAAGGCCCAGACTAACACTATCCATAACATAATAATATCCTATATAAGACCCAATCACTTAAAAATCAATTGAATACTTAAATTTCGTGGGATGAATCTTGCGGTGAGCAGAACAACCAATAAATCAAGACATAGATTTCATCTCATTTATGTTTAAATTGAATTAATTCATATTAAAAAAATTGGCAAAAATAAATTAGCATTTGGAACATAAAAACGTAGAATGTTCCTTATTATTGGAATAGATATTTAATTTCGTTTTAAATGAAGGTTTTAAAAAACTCTATTTTTCAATTGTGTTCAAATAATTAGTTCACTTCGCACTACCGTTGCAATTTATTTTTAAATTTTACTTAAAAATATTCATTTCTTTGATTTTTTCATGTTTTATAAGTGATTCAAATGTTTACAAAATTTCCTTTTGAGTAAAGAAAACGATAATAATGTTTCTATTCACTTTGAAAATTGACAACAAAGAAGCAAATCATTAGGTAATAACTTGTTCGACATTTCCAGCAATACTCGAAAATGTTTCAGTCAACAAAATTTCATGTTACATAATATGCGTATCAGTAACACTGGAGCAAAACAATTTCCTTATGACTGAAAAGTAAAATGGGAATCTCGAAATTTTACTTTTATTAATTTACTGTGGTATTGCAGGACTACTATCTATAACTTACAATGTGCTCATGTCATTCATGAGTTTGGTGTAGTTGTGTCCGAAACTGGACGATACCGAATGGTAGGAAATGAGAAAACGCAGACACAAATAAAAGTGCTTTTTGTATTTGTGATAAAAATGGTTCAAATAGTGGTCTTTACTAAAATCTTAATGGTGCGGTCCATAGGATGTGCAAGTTTTTCACGAAAGTCATTTCTATTAAATAATCAAGTGTCACACTAAAATTCGTAAAAATACAGGATCACTGGAAAAAACAATTCGTGCAAGAACACCCACCTTTAAAATTTCATACATGGTTGACGGTTGAACCCTTCTTCCTCGTTATGTATTTTATATTATTTTCTAATTTCTTTATGCCAGAGCAGAGCACGACGTAACTAATTTCTCCCACAGTATTAACACTGGAATCCTAAAACGATGGGAGGGAAATCACTTTTATTGATTATTCAAATATGTGAAGGTCACATGCATATTCCTCCCATTACATTTTCAAAAGTCTCAAACAGCCATCACTCCCACACCGTTTTCCATCGTTCAACGAGATGAAGTTTTGTGGGTAACTCGTTGGGCAATACAATTGGCCCGCGACTCCAACTTTGGCACAGTCACAAGAACAATAATTTCCATGGTTCCTTATTACGCAGCCGGCACCAAAGTCAGTCAGACAATAATGGTTGTTTGGCTGTTCGGTGGGTTGTATTCGGCATGCAATAAGAGAAAACATATGAAATAGAACCGAGCACTCTTTACATAAGAAATAAAACAATAAACCCAGCTGTACTTAGCTGCACATGAAGCCAAGAAAAGGACTAAGACAATGGATCTCTTCATGGTGTTGTCTTTGGAAATGTTTAGGCTTAGCTGTCTCCTTTAGTATTTATAGCTGAATTCGAGAGGATTAGATGAGAGATTTGACAAGATAATTATTAAGTGGCAACATTTTAGGGATATCCTGTCCAGGTGAAATCTTCCAATGTCTGTTATTTGTTAATGTTTCCCTCTCCTCTACCTTCTCCCCTGTGATCTCCTCCTCTCCTTATTATTCCGCCACTCTTTACTACTTCCCTTCCTTCTACTCAGACACCCGGATCGAAATGACTCCACTGTTATGAGGCAATTTATTGTGTGATCTTCTGAAATCCATTTCATCCTTCTTTTTTTATAAATGTCCCAACCTACTGAACACTACATAAGTTCCACCCCCTCTTCACTCCATCCGTAGGATGGACTGATAACATTACACCATTTTAATATTTAAAGTGGCTACAGAAGGCTAACACTTTCCATGACATAATAAAATCGTATATAAGACCCAATCACGTAAAAATCAATTGAATACTCAAATTTCGTGGGATGAATCTTGTGGTGAGAAGGAATAGTAAATACAGACAGATTTCATCACATTTATGTTTATATCGAAAATATTTCACATTTAGAAAAGTGGCATAAATAAATAACCATTTAAAACATTAAAACTTGGCATGTTCCATATTATCGGTATAGGTTTTTAATTTAAAATGAAGGTTTAAATAAATCTATTCTTCATTCGTGTTCAGTAAAAAAGTTCACTTCGCACTACCATTGCAATTCAATTTTTTTATTTTACTTAGATATATTCTTAACTTTGATTTATTCAATTATATAAACGATTAAAACGTTTTCAAAATTTCCTTTCGAATAAAGGAAACGGTAATTATTTTTCTGTTCACTCTAAAAATTCACAACAAAGTAGCAAATCATTAAGGAATAACTTGATCGACATTTCATGCAAAACAAATACCTATTGACTTAAAAGTAAAATGGGAATCTCGAAATTTTACTTTCATAAATTTACCATGGTATTGCAGGGGTGTGACAAATCAGGATTACTATCTATAACTACAATGTCAAGTTATTCATGATTTTGGTGTAGTTGTTTCTGAAAATGGACGTCGGGAGGAAAATCATCAGTTTAGCTTTTGTTTTTAAATGAAAGCCATTTCTATTTACAAATCATGCATCACGCTTAAGTGCAAATCAAAAATACTATGACCGTAACAGTTAAAATAATTCAAGAGCACCAACAGCTTAAATTTCATATGTGGTTGACCTTTGAACCCTTTCTTCCTTGTAATGTTTTTTATATAATTTTTTTCTTTCTTCATGTGAATGGAGAGCATAATGTAACTAATTTCTCACATAATATTAACACATGATTCCCAAAACAATGCTAGGCAAAACACTCTTATTGATTATTCAAATATGTGAAGATCATATGCATACTCCTTACGTTACTTCTTCAAAAGTCTCTAACAGCCATCACAACAACACCGTTTTCTATCGTTTCTCAAGGTGCAGTTTGGTGGGCAACTCCTTGGGCAATACAATTGGCCCTCGAGTCCAACGTTGGCACAGTCACAAGAACGATAATTTCCATGTTCCTTACTATGCAGCCGCCACCACAGTCAATAGGACAATAATGATTGGTTGGCTCTAGGGTGGGTTTTGCTCGGCCTGCAAAAGGAGAAAATAAATCAAATAGAACTAAGAACACTTTATGTAAAAAATAAAACAACAAACCAGCTGTACTTACCTGCACATGCATCGTGAACAATGATGAGGTAGGAAGCCAAGAAAAGGGCTACAAAAATGGATCTCTTCATGGTGTTGTCAAAATGACTCCACAATTATGAAGAAATTTAAATTGTGATCTTCTGAAATCCATTCCATCCTTATCTTTTATAAATGGACTGATAGCATTACGCCATTTTAATATGAAACTAGGCAAGAAAAGGCGGAGACTAACTCTTTCCATAACATAATAAAATTGTATATAAGGCCCAATCACTTAAAAATCAATTGAATGCTCAAATGTCGTGGGATGAATCTTGCAGTGAGTAGAAAGATCAGTAAATCAAGAAGCAAAATGAGGAATTTCACTGCTACTTTTGCAAGTTGACGGGTCACATGAAGAAAGAGTGTCCCAAATATGCCACGAGGCATGTAAAGAAGGGTAAATTTCTGACTCTATTTTGTTCTAAAGTTAATTTGTCTTCTATACCTAAGGGAACCTGGTGGGTAGTTATGAGGGCATCAAAGTGACATGGAATAATAATGCACAAGATCTAGTTCAAGTTCCAATTGCACCAACGACTAGGGGCTGAGCAAGGACATTCAAAGAGCAGCTGAACATCCTTGTTCTATGTGTTGTTCACCAGCAATATAATACATTTATTTGTGAGAGCCACTAAAAGCTTGTTTTACTCATTAAGGTTGATCTGGAGACAGCCAATCCCGAGATTAAAGGCCAAACATTTAAAAAAAGCACTAATTGTGCTTATTCAGTGTTTACTTGAAATTTCCATGTCTTTGAAGACCAATTTGAGCTAAGAAGACCCATTGAAAGCCCAAGGAGGACCCATGCACGAAATTAGGGTTTTGAGGATTGATTGGAGTGGTTTTATTATTTTATTATTTATATTCCTTCTTGATTAACGAACCTCAATTAGGTAAGTTTATTATCTAGATGTATATCTCTTTAGATAGGTTTCTAGGATTTTTTGAGAGTTTTCTTTGGGTTGTACATGTTTTATGACTTTCCTATATAAGGTCTATGAGGGAAAAGTGTAAGGAAAGGAATTTCAACCTAATTCAAGTGTTTTGCTCAAGTTCTCTTTTGAAGAACAATTCTTGAGATTATCAAGGCTTTTTGTGGCTTTCAACATGACTTATGAAGTGGATTCATTTATCCCAGTTTGTAGGAGTCCCAAAGGGATCAGGAAACCACTTTTTGAATCCTAATCTGGGACCCACATTTTGGAAGAAAAAACATAAAAACAAGGGGTCCGAAAAATCAAGGTAGCCATCTCTGAACTTTCATCTAGTAATCACGATCTATTTCTCATCTTTGGTAGGTGTAAGACATGTCTACCGGTTCAGGGAAAAGCATAAGCAAAGAGGGTCAACAATCCTCTATTCCGAATCTGCAAATTCAAGCAATAATGGGAGAGATGAGACAGATGTTGTGGGGGGAGTTAGGTGCATAGGAAAAAAGTAGAAGTAGTGGTCTATGAAGGGGAGGAATTAGTGGATGAATTTGATAGACTATCAGTAAACAGCCTTAGAAGACATGGAAGGGATAGAGAAGCTAGTAACCAGGTAGATAACAATTTGGAATGTATCAAGATGGAAATCCTAGCCTTTCAAGGGAAGAATGATCTGAAAGCTTATTTTGAATGGGAAAAGTCAATTGAATTCATTTTTGATTGCCACAACTACTCTAAAATTAAGAAGGCAAAACTTGCTGTTAAATAGTTAATTGTTATGTTTTTGTGTGGTGGGACCAATTGCGTATTAACCGGAAGAGTGGAGAACATCTAGTTGAAACTTGGGGTGAGATGAAAAGGGTGCTATGGAAATTTTTTTTGCCATGCCTTTACAACCGAGATCTATATTTCAAGCTACAATGTCTTCATCCAGGTAATCATATTGTTGATGAGTATTTTAAAGATATGGAGATAGCCATGATAAGAGCTAATGTTGAAGAAGATAGAGAGACAACTATGGCCATATTCTTAAATGCTCTCTAGAACTGTCCCTGAAAGCTCAGCTACAACACTGTGCCATTCAAATTACCCAAAGAGGGAGGACAATTCAAGCCAGGCTGAATCTTAAATCAAGCTCTACCTCCCAAAGTAAAACAATAACTTCTTCTTCTCGCTCTATTGATATTAAATGCTTTAATTGTCAGGGAAGAGGTCATATAGCTAGTCAATGTCCAAACAAGTGGGCTATGATGGTCCAAGAGAATTGAGAGAGAAATTGAATCTGAAGAGGAAGCTGAACTATATGATATGCCACCATTGGAAGATACCCCTAAAGGAGATGAAGAGAGTGGAGCCTAACATGGAGCAAGGCTTGGGTTAGTTGCGCGATGAGCCTTAAGCTTGCGTGCACAAGAAGAGGAAGTAGAAGTGCAGCTAGAGAACACTTTTCACACTCGTTGTGACGTGAAAGGCAAGGTATGTAGAGTTATTATTAATGGAGGTATTTGTACTAATGTATCTAGCACATCCATGGTGGAAACACTGGATCTCACAACAGTTAAGCATCTTCGACCATGTAAGCTGCAATGGTTGAATGATAGTGGTGAAGTAAAGGTTACAAAGCAAGTTGTAGCACCATTCCGAATTGGAAAATATGAAGATGAGGTGACATGTGATGTGGTGCCAATGCAAGCTAGTCATCTATTACTAGGAAGACCACGACAATTTAATAGACATGGGCATCATAATGGCTTCACCAAAAAATATTAGATTATTTTCAATCAAAGAACAATCACTTTTGTTCCAATGACGCCTAAGCAGGTCTTTGAAGACCAAGTGAGATTGTGAAAATCGAATGAGGAGAAAAATCAGAGTGATCAAAAGAAAATGAGATAACAAAATGGAAGTGAGAGAAAAGAATGAGTAAAGAAGATACAAAATTAAGAGAGTTGAGAGAGAATTTGGCTAGTGAGGAAAAAATAAAAAAGATAGCTGACAAAAAGGAGAATTTGAGAGAAACAAGAGAGAAATAAGAGAAGAAAAGGAGATTTTATGGGAGACCTAGTGAGGTCAAAAATTGTTTTGACACAATAGCTAATGATTATACTCTTGTACAAGCAGCTTATTGTAAATATTAACCGACTTGACCTTTCTTTGCCTAGTGTTGTTATTTCTCTTTTGCAGAAATTCGAGGAAGTATTTCCAGATGAAGTACCACAAGGACTACCACCTATCCAAGGGATTGAACAACAGATTTCACGTGCTTCAATTCCCAATCAACCAGCATATAGGTGAAATCTGGAGGAGACTAAAGAGCTTCAACAGCAGACCGAAGAGCTAATGGAGAAAGGGTATGTTAGAGAAAGCATGAGTCCACGCATTGCTCCTTTGATTATAGTACCTAAGAAAGGATGTGTGTTGATTGCAGGGCCATCAACAATATAACAGTAAAGTATAGACATCTCATTCCTCATTTAGATGACATGATAAATGAACTGCAGGGAGCCTGTTTATTTTTTAAAATTGATCTTAAGAGTGGGTGTTATAAAAAAGAATGAAAGAAGGAGATGAATGGCAAACAGCATTTAAAACTAAATATGGATTCTATGAGTGAATAGTCATGTTGTTTGGATTAAAGTGCTTTCATTGGTAAATTCGCTATTATTTATTTTGATTATATTCTGGTTTATAGCAAGAGGGTGCATGAACATGTCTCTCGTTTACAATCGGTTTTGAATGTACTACAAGAAGAGAAGTTATTTCCGAAGCTCAAAAAGTGTACTTTCTGCTCTGATTAACTCTTTTTTCTAGGATTCTCTGTAAGGGTTAAAAGTCTTGAGGACATGTTAAGAGTTTTCATTGGCTTGCTAGTTTTTACAGGAGGTTCGTTAAAGATTCAGCACCATCGCTGCACCACTTATAGATGTTATCAAGAAGGATCTTGCATTTAGATGCGGAGAAAAACAAGAGAAGGTGTTCCATCTTTCTTAAGCATAAACTTAGTCATGTGCTCCTTTACATGCTCGTTGACTGGGGTGCACAGTGTAGCAACAAAGCTCAGCAACTTTGCTGCTATAGCAATGTCAAAAATATAATCAAACACAATCAGAATTGCCCCAAATGTGCAAGTCCATGCATCATCTAGTAATAAATTTCTAGTAAGACCGGGTCGATCCCACGAAGAATTTGAATGAACTACTGAAAGTAACCTTTAGTTCCTATATAGAGAACCCAAATAATCTGAGAAAGAATGGTCAATTCTTCTCGGAGAATTCACTATAGCTACAAGAACAGAGAGTTGATATTTAGAGTACTGATGCTGGAAAACAGAGGGGTGTGTCTCTGTGTTCAACACATCTTCACTTGTTTCCTGCTCAAGCATGTTCCAATCACATGTGGATCCTGGGGCACATACGTGTAACTGGCTGACGCTCGTGTTACGTCCGTGTCTTCTTTCTTATCTCAGGTATCATACAAAGACCTGAGAGTTAGGATGCCCGGTCCACGTAGGGTAGCTGCTCGCATTCTGCAGACTCACTCATCTCTTTTCCCACCATTAGGATATGAAACTTCTACATTAGCTAATGCCTGCCTACACCTCTCTACTCTGTCGAGATCGAGTGGAGTTCCTTGAAGACACTCGGATGGTGATCAAGTACCCGGGGGCTCTTGACGCACAACACTAGCTACACTTGCAGTGACGTACTTACACTTAAACAGTAGCATAAACTAACTAAAGATGCAAATACACAATATATTCACATCCCCAAATGCCAATCTGAATTGAGATAAAATGGGACAAGTCCCTCAATACAAACAACAGATCCATGTTTAAAAAAACAAATACAAAAGATATAATGAAATGTAAAGAAAATGAGGAAGAAAGCTTCCCCAAGGTTCGATCTCTCATTTTGAATGATCTCTCCATCCCTTGGATGATTGATTTCCCTTCCCCCCTTCCGGTTTCTAAGTTGCCAGATCCAGATTAACCTTCAGACGGAGAGTTCCCTCAGAATTCTCACACCAGCCCTCAGAGATAACTCTCAGACATCTCACTACAACCCGATCTCTTGGCTGGAATTCTCTCTGGGCTGATTGAAAACTCAACACTACCAGAAACACCAAACTCTACAAGGTTTCTTAACTCTTCAAACTCCCTTCCAAGTTCCCCTTCATCTTCTATTTATAGCCAGCAACAGGTGAACCTGTTGGAGAATGGTGCCCCAGGCCTCGGAATCACGAGATGTGGCACTAGGCAAATTATCCACCCTATGTGCATTGTGCGGACTAGCACCGACTTAATGAGGCTGGGGACTCAACCTAGTGCACCAGATTCAATGTATCTGAGGTAGGGACCTCAGATTGAGGTGAGAGGTTCATGGCATTCATGTGGGAGGTTCATGGCATTCAAGTGGGAGCTTCATGACATTCAGGTGGGAGCTTCATGGCATTGAGGCAGGGGTCTCAGATTGAGGCAGGAGCGCTGCCCTCTTTCAGTAATTCTGACTCCTTTGTCCTTTTCTTGTTGCTTTGTGGTGCAGGTCAGTTGTGTTGTGGCGTGGATCCTCTCTTTTGCAGGTCTAATTGGTAAGTGTGACGCCATGGCTCTGCTTTGGGAGGTCCTGCGGCACCGGCTTTGCTGTTTTGATAAGAAACAGTCAAAATTATTCGAATTTCAGCTTTTTTAGCCTTATTTTCTCTATCATTTCCCTTTAGGCATGTTTGGCATATATTCTGCATTAAAAGGGAAAAATGGGCTAAAACTGGCCCAACTCGATCGAAAAGCATTGAAAATACATAGGTAAAAACATATATATATTTGACTAATGAAATTACCGCTAAACATAAATCATAGCTTGTCTTCAAGCAAGAGGCATTATTCATATGCAAGTATGATTCATGCTACGTGCCTGTGATCCAATTTAGCGGTTAATCAAGAGGATAAATATTAAATTCAAGTTGTCTAGCCATTATACTTTATGGATTCCTTTGGAGAATTCTCTTCTCTATCTTCCTTTCCCACTCAATTATTAGTTAGAATATGGTTTCCACGGTTATTGTCCACCCAAAAATCCATTACCATTCACTCAAGGGTTTTAATCCAAGGGTCCATAATCTGACTCTCAACTCCTCTCTCAGGCAATCCTGAGTAATCGCCCCTTGGATCGTCAGGCTTTCACTAGGTTGTAATGGGGAAAGGACACTTTCTTTGACTCCCCCAAACTTGAATTTTTAACTCTTCTTCACTTTGACACTTCACCACTTATTCAAGCCTTTGGCTTGTCTTTTGATTTTAGGGATATAGCTGATTTTTCTGTTTTTAACCAAATCTTTGTCCCCTTGCAAATATCGGCTTTTTTTTGTTTGCCTCTTCTTTGATATTCTTTTGCTTTTGTTTTCTTTCTTTTGAATCCTCTCTTTTTTAATCAGCTTCATTTCTTTCATTCGCGTACTCCGTTGCAATAGGACTCCTAGTAAGAGTCTTCTTCCAATTTAGATAAACCAAAGGAGTTGCAGTAGAATAAAATAGGTTAACTGGCTTAACAATGTGGCATCGAAACAATTAATAGGTATATGCAGACTCAAATTTTGGTTAACTGTGGATTGCACATGGTTGCCTTGAAAGTCTCAATCTGTCCAAAAATCACATGAGTCATTTCCTTCGCGGTGTCTCTCCTCTATTTCGCCTTTATTTCCGCCAAGAATCAGTTCTAGAATCCTGGATTAATAAACTCAAGTGCACCACCAACTTACCACAAACCTACGACAACGAGTGAATCAACAAAAACAAAATAACTAATAATTGGTTTCTTTTTATTAACATTGGATTTTTTCTTCATTTAGCTGTAATAGCAAATGTCTAGTGACCAAAAATTTTAAAATTTACCTCTTTTTTTCCATGCACTTTCATCATTACTTTACTTCAAATAGCATGCTTCATCTTATGCATTGAACACTATCTTTTGGATGATGCATCAATACAGCTCATGCATGTAACAACAATCTTGAAAATATTGAAATGCATGTTTATCCCCACAAACTTAAAATTATACGTAGACTTCAAGGTAGGAACATTTCAAATTAGATGGGCGTGATAACTCCCTGGTGATACCAATAGAAATATGAGTTGTACAAATGATTGATGTGATCGACATAGATGCATCAAATGCTTACATAAAGCCAAACATGCCTAATCAGAAAACATTGATGTGAGAAAGCATTGTAGTGTGCAAAAGCCGGACATTATTCCTATCCTACAAAGAAAATTAAAAAGGATAATCTGTTGGTGCTATTTAGCCTGACTACAGAAAATTATTGCACCAGCCTACTCACACTGAACAAAATGCGGTGGCACTCTATTTGAATACGAATTTCAGACAGGTGTTCAAAATTTTATTTTAAAACACTTCTTGTGGCATCTTTGTGGCACTCTATTTAAAACGGGACACGGTTCCATGAATTTTAAACGGGACACGGCATCTTTGATTCTAGGTTGTGTCACATTGTTTACGTGGTTCGCATCTAGTAGAGTCTGGTTCTACGACTCACATAAGTATGTCTATGCAGGGTAGCCTATGGAGCCAACCTCCAAATGATGCCGAAAGATTCATCTTTGTGTGAGATGGCAATAAAGTTGCAGTTGAAGCTGTAGAAGCTTTAAGATTACAATATATAATTGGATTTCATTTAAATTTTTATGAGACTATTGATGTACCATCTTTTAGATACAATTTAATATCTATTTCTAGTTTAGACAAATTTGGATTCACATGTTCATTTTAAAATAATAAAGTTAGACTCCATAAAAATTCAAATGTTGTTGGTCCTAGTTCTTTGATTGATAATCAATATATGTTTGACATTATTGGTTCCTACAATGTAACACGGCAAAACGTTCACGTGGTACAAATCGAAAATTAATGGGGAATTCTTCCACCCTATGGCACAAGCATTTATGTCATATCTTTAAGCAAAGAATCCAGAGGCTCGTATGGAAGGCTTTTGGGCTCAGAAAATCCCTTGGATAGGAGTTTGAATGGAACTGGGAGAAGTGAAGAATAAAGGAAGAAAGGGAAAGAGATAAGAAAGAGGGAGAATAGGAGATTGGGAAATAAAATAATAAGATTGAACTCAATGAAAGCCAACCTTGAACGAAGCAGCTGCTCTACTTATATAGTGGCTACTTACAAATCTACTTAAAGTTGGACTCCTATAGACTCTAGGTAATTACAATCATAATCAACCTTAAACTCTTATAGATACCAGGATATGTAATCATAATTAAATACTAACTATAGTTAACATTAGATACCAAAATTATATGGACTCATAGACTCGTAACAATCCACCCCCCTTCGACAAACCATGTCCTCAAGGTTTGAAAGAAGGGAAACGATAGATAATATCTGTTTCATCCTCCCAAGTTGCATCCGATTGTGGCAAGTGTCGCCATTTTATGAGTAGTTGATTACACAATCGCCCTTTCACCCTGACTCATCGACGATCAATTACAAAATCAGGTTCAAGCATAATATGTCCGCTAATATCCCATGAAAGCAGAGTAGACGAAGTAGTAAGTGTGTCCCCCACCAGAAGTTTGAGTTGTGATATTTGGAGCACCTGATGTATATTTTATTAGGGTCAAAGATCCAATTTGGAGGTGACCTTCCCTACTGATTCCATTATTGAAGATGGACCATAGAAACAATATGCAAGTTTCTGGTTTCCGCGAACTACCACTGATTGTTGCCTGTAGGTTAGCAATTTGACATATAACTTGTCGCCCACAAAAAACTCTCTATCAGTGTGATACTTGTCCGCCTATTGTTTCATGCCATTGTGGGTGTTAAACAACATGAGATTTCAGAAATGCAATAAGTTTTCGCGACGAAGTAATTTCTTCTAATCCAGCAACGTGAGTAGTTCCATGTATATCACCGAGGCAAAGAAGGGGCAGGTCGACTATAGACAGCCTGAAATGGGGTCATACGGATTGCCGAATGAAATCCAGTATCATAGAGACACTCAGCCAAAGGTAAAAAGCATACCGAGTGGCGTGGTTGGTCCCAGTGAAACACCGTAGATGTTGCTCTAAATCCCACTTTACCATCTCAATTTGACCGTCTGTCTGTGGATGATATGTTGTGCTTTTTAAATGAGAAATCTGTGTCAACCATAACAATTATGTCCAAAATATAGACAATAAAATCGGGTCTCTATAAAAAAAAAAATAACAGTTCTCGGAACTCGATGTAGACGAACAAACTCCTTCACAAATATTTGCGTAAAAGAGGTGGTAGATGGCTGGGTGCAAACGACACTAAAACAATTCTGCCAATGAGCAAGAGCACATGTCACACTAAGTAAAGTACAGGACAAGTCCAGATTAATCCCATGAAGACTATTACTACTTACTAGCATTAAAGAGAATTCTCACAAGTATCCTAATGCAGAAACTACAAAAAGATACTAACTAATTAATTACAGAAGTTCCTAAAGTGATACACACTCACGCTAGAGACTAAACAGATTACTAGTCGGGGAAAGTGATTCATGTAATTAAGGGTAGGATTCATGCAATTTAGATAAGTGTGCAACCTATGGCTCGTTAGTGGTCTGGATCCCCTACGCGTAAACCTCTTTCGAGGCGATATGACCATGCCCCCTTCCTTAGCTTGATTTATTTCACGAGGCCATAGGTCTAAATCAAGAGCCCATGTAGCTCAGGCTAAAATGACCACGTGTGCCCAGATGCTTCTCTCGAAGTACAGCGGCGTACTCCTCACCTGCCACTGCATCTTGCCGCGATGGTGGTATACTTTCGTATTACCTCTCTGTCTCAACGAATCGATAAGAAGCACATGCAGAGGTCATCAATCACCTCATGAGAATAGCTCCCTAATGGCCAATCTCACTAAATTAAAGATAAACTACACAAGATTAACTTAAATAGATGAAATTAGGAAGCAAGTTAAGAAAATCTGAATTGAGCTTGAGTTGACGTTCCAATTCAGGAAGCACTATGCTCAGAGGTTGATCATCTAGATTTGGCTGAGAAAGTTTGGTGAGCCAAGACTTCTCTTTGATCTTCTTGTTGCTCTTCCTGTTTAAAAGGTTCTTCTATGACTTTGGAACTTTCAAGTTCAAATTCTTCAGCAATTATCCTCCCACTTCACAGTCTCATTCACTATTCAAGACAAGAAAAGATTTTAGTCAAACACAAAAATAACTAGATTACTAAAACATCTATTCTTGAAGTCAAGCAAACAACTTTCTCCAGTAATGTTGCCAAAATTTTGATGACTTGTAATTTCTGTCACAAAATTAAATCAATTTTTAGTCCCCTAAAATAGTTAACAACATAGTACAGGGAAAGAAAGGTTCGATCCCACGAGAATTTTTGTGCATAAAATTTAAGATTTATTATAATAAATGCACATAAAACATACAGTTTATGGGGGGTTGTACCAAAGCTTGGAAAATAAAATAAGAAATTATTTATCTAACTCTACTATATACAATTTACCTGCCCCTTTTTCGCACCCAATTCCTTAGCTAACCATGTGCTAACTAACATTTAGACCTGGTGTTATACTTTTGATAGGTTGACAAGGAAAAGTTCATAAGCTGGACTCTCCTAGCGATTCATTCAATTAAACCAAATAGAAGCAATGGTTCCAATTAAATCAGATTTTAAGCACGAATTTAGTCAACCCAAACTATATTAAACATACCAGCATGTTCAAAATAGATTAATTAAATCATGCTTTAGTTGATATTAAGACAGGTGTGAGCTCTCCAAATCCAATTATTTGCTTCTTTCATCGTTTTTACTACTAAGCGCATAACAAAATGAAAAGCAGTAAATTTAATCCACACACATGAAGTGTTCGATTTCAAGCATAAAGATGAAAATATTAAGAATTAATAATCAGCATGATTTAAATACCGAAAATAAAACACTAAATTTATTGATTTGTTCATAAGTGCATCACCATTTGTTGCATAAATAATTGTCCTCATTTTATTCTTCAGCCCATTGTAGAATGTGTGCACTCGTGACCACATAGGAATTGAATGATGAGGGCATTTCCTTAAGAGCTCCTTAAAATGATCCCAAGCTTCATACAGAGATCCCTGATCCATTTGAGTATAATGATTGATATCATTTCGCAACTTCATCCGTCATGGCAGGAGGGAAGTACTTAGCCAAAAATTTCTGTTCAAGATCCATCCACGTGGTGATAGACCCTAAAGGCAAAGAATTCAAATAGTGCTTCGCCTTATCGCTCAGCGAGAATGGGAACAATCTCAGTCTTATAGCATCCTTTGAAACACCATTATGCTTGAAAATATCACCGATATCATGAAAATATGCTAGAGGTGAATTTGGGTCATCATTTGGTAATCTACTAAATTTCATTGAAGCTTGGATCATTTGGATAATTTCCAACATGATCTAAAAATTGTTTGCCAAAATTCTCTGTCTTCTTATACTAGAGTGTGTACCTCCAACTTGAGGCACAGAAAACTCTCTCAGACTTCTTAGCTCTTCTTCTTCAATTTCTTCCTCTCTCGATAATAATATTTCTGCCATAGATTGGTCCTTGCTATCCCCTCAATTTCTAGAACAAAAAGAAGCAATGCTTGGACTCTATCCCCTTGCATACACAAAAGAGAGCAGGTATACAATTCGGCTCACATACACACTTCACAAACGCAAAAGTTAACTACAAAAACACACAAGCACACCACACAAACAGAATTCATACAAAAGCAACTATAATAACTAACCGAACTAGCTACACAAACATACAAATTAACTAAATTAAACTACACTAAGCTTTCGACTATATTAGTTATATTATGCTAACTACTCTAAGCTAGATAACAGCTACAAAGCCCAAAGCTAATAGAAGTAACTAGTCCCCGGCTAGGACGCCAAAAACTTGGTTACGTACAAACAACACTATAAAAATTCTGCCCGTGCGCAAGAGCACGCATCACGCCAAGTAATATACTGGACGAGTCCAGATCTATCCCACGAGGACAATTACTACTTACTAGCTACTAAATTCTCTATAATTATATCTAACTACTGAAATTAAAGAGAATTGTCACAAGTATCCTAATGTAAAAACTATAAAAAGATACTAACTAATTAATTACAACAGTTCTTAAAATGATGCACGCTCACTCTACACAATAAACAGATTAGGAGTTGGAGGAAGTGATTAATGTAACTAATGGTAGGATTCATGTATTTTATCTAAGTGTACAACCTATGGCTCGTTAGTTGGTCTAGAATTCCCTACGCATAACCCTCTCTCGAGGCGATACGACTACGCCCCCCTCATTAGCCTGATTTGTGTCTTGAGGTCGCAGGTCTAAAATCAAGGGCCCATGTAGCTCAGCCAAAAGCAACCACGTGTGTCCGGATGCTTCTCTCGAAGTCCACCAGCGCAGTCCTCACCTGCCACTGCTTCTTACAGTGATTTTGGGATCACACGCACAGTAGTGGTATTCTTTCTTATTACCTCTTAGTCTCAACAAAACAATACGATGCACATGTGGAGGTCGTCAATCTCCTCATGCGAATAGCTCCCCAACGGCCCCTCACACCAAATTAAAGATGGATTGCACATGATTAACTTAAATAGATGAAGTTACATGAATCCAAAACCGAAATCACATTACATGCTTACCCCCAAATGAAACTTAGTTACACATAGTTTGGATTAGGGAAGAATCCCTATCCATTAACATTGAATACATGGTCGACGAAATACACACAAATAAATGAAAATAAAAGATTGAACAAGGGAAAAAGACTTCCCTTTTTCCTCTTGAACTCCTCCTTCCTCCTTGAAGCTCCAAGTGTATCTCTACTTCACTCCTAATGCTAGCTCCACCTCTGAGGCATGGAGGCGTGATGCCCATAGTGCGTTTATAACGCCTATTTACAGGGGAGTCTGAAAGAATTCCCCTTTTTTAAGTGCCCTAAGTGATGTCGTGCCCCGTGGCGTAGGTCTCCTCCGATGGTCCACGACTTCGTGGTGTCACGCTTTGTTATCCTTCGTGTCGCTAGAGCCCCAGCGTTGAGTTCGGGCACTGAGGTGCTGCACATACGAGGACGAGCACTCCGGCGCTGAGTTTTGACGCTGAGGTGCTGGATCAGTGAGGATGAGTGCTTCGGCGCTAGATCTTGTAGCCGAGGCGATGCTCCCAGAAACATTCTGCTGCTTCCTGCACCCCTGCACAGAGTCAGCCGCTGAGGCGCTCGACACTTGGCCATTTTTACTTGGTCACAGTCCTTGTTCATGCGACACCACAGCTACGATCCTGGCATGAGCCACTTTGCTTCTGCATTTGTGATTCTGATATCATGGCTTTCGCTTTGGCACCATATGGCGTTACGTACTTTGATGCTTCTCCGCTTAGTGTCATGGCTTCCAATATGATGCCATATGGCATCGGCCTCTGTATTGCTCCAAAATGGGGTTTTTTAACTCCAAAAACGTGCAAGTTGCCTCTTTATCTTTCCAATTGGTGTTTTTATGAATATGGAGCACAAACCCACAAAATCAACACCAAAAGTTAGTTAAATTGTAACATAATTATATCAAACGTTAGCCTAAAATGCAACTTAATTTCCACTAACCTGCAGAATATGTGTGTTTGAGAGGAATTATATGTGGTTATTTGCTGAGTCGGTCAACAACCACCTAGATAACTGAGAATCCTTTCGATAATGGAATTCCATCAATGAATTCACAGAGATGTCTTCCCATATGTGCTTTGGAATAGGGAGAGGTTCTAGGAGGCCGCCTGGGGCAGCATGGTGTAAGCCTTCACATTTTAGGATATATGATATATCACAAGTGGTAACAATGTGTTTAACATCTTTGAATAGATACGGCCAAACACAATTTTCATTAATCCTTTTAAAAGTGTGTATAACAACACCTTCACGTCCTCCAAGGGGTGAATTGTGAAACTCAGAGATTAAAGAGTTACACAAATGCAAGCAAGAAGATATAAGTAGTTCATTTATAAAGAAAATAATATTGTCAATTACCCTGTACCGTGAGCAAGGTTTGCCATATCGATACGTATCCATTTCCTTAATAAAGGAAACATAAAACGGGGGCAGTTTCCTTTTACAGGAAACAGACCCCCGTTTCATCTCTTATCGCCTTGTTTCCTAACTTATCCAGGAAACAAGGGGATAAGATATGAAACCTAAGATACAGATTTGAAGATATATATATGGAAATAAAAAATATAGAAATTAAATACGGGATTTGAAGATACTAATATGGAAATAAAAACTATAGAAATTACAATAATACAGAAACCAACTTAGTGATTTTTTTATTTCTTGCTTTTTATTCAGCCTCGAAAAAAATATTTAGCCTGTCATCTTATTTCTGTTTTTTTTTTATTTATTATAGACTTATGGCCAAGTAGTTATCACACTTTTTCTCTCTTCTACATTGATGTTTATTCCATCACGCTTTATTTTTCTTATGCTTGATAATCCTAAAGTTTTATAGGATGAAAATTGGTTATTGCAATTTTATAAATTTTAGCAGTAGAAACTTAATTTTGTTGGCCAAATTGGTTAAGATTGGATTTAAGCATTCTGGGTCAAAATTATTAAAGTCTCAATTTTTCGTTCTTCAATTAATATAAAAGTATATTTTTGTGGTATCTATGATATTGTGATCATGCTACACAAGATTATGTTGCAAGCGAAATAAATAGTTGGTAGTGTTTCGGATAGTTATGTTGTTTGATTTTTCAAATACTTGAATAAATAAGAATATTATGTTTTCTAATCAATATTATTAATGAATAATTATATTTTTCATATTTTAATAAGTTTTCCTAAAGTATCCATACTTATTACTTGTGTTTCTTAGCGTATCCACGATACATATCCATATCCACAATACATATCTGTATCTTTAACGGGCAATACTTTGCGTATCTCCGATAATGCAAACCTTGACTGTGAGTCGGTCACTGCTTTCTGTCTCACCTACAATAAGGTCTTTTGAGCCTCTATGTTAGATATCATAGCATTGTGCACCTTTTCTGCCAACGGAGATGAAGTACAAATAATAAGTGAGGTCAACATCATTGTGGGTCTCCAGGATAACGAATTGTGAAATTTATTAAACTAAGGTTAAAACATGTAAGAGAATAAAATAAATATGAGTACAAAAGAGAACTAGAAGGAGGCAGCTCATGTAGGAAGAGGAAGAAAAAAGGAATTTGATTCATGATGTTATGTTGTTTGTAATGTACTTCCTCTAAATATTTATAGACTTTACATGAAGTATCAAACTTTTAAACTACTCTAATTCTAGTCTAACTTGAACTGTAATTCTGATCCTATAAGACTCTAGAAGATTCTCTAATTTCACCTCTTAGAGTCCAATTAGGACTCATAAAGCTAGGTCAAACATTGGTCAACTTCCATTTGGCTTCCACACATGTGGGCTTGCATCAAACTTGGGTCTTCAAATGATTACTTCTCTTTACTGCTTCTTGGATAGATATAGACTTCTTCACAATATTTCCTTCACTAAAAGGTCTCCATAGGCACTGACTTTTGGCAGTGCAAATCGACCTCAGAAGCAATACTTCAACCTCATAATAAGGCACTTTGAATTCCCTTCATCCTCAGAAGCAATCTTTCAGCCTAATCTACCATGAAGGGTACCACACTGAAACCAAATAGTTACCGAATATGTGTCTTCCATACTCCCCATACCCTCAAGGGTAGTGTCATGAAAGTATATTAAGAATGAAGTAAGTTCCTGCATGTCGTAAATAAATACTATAAAGATACTGAAACAGTTGATGAAGTAATATGACGCACATATTTCCATCAAGAGCAGTGTGTTTCGTCGGGTGAAAGGAAGAAAGGAGATCGAAGCACCGCCAGGATAAATATCAAAACTGAGAGCTGCACTAAACAACTGTAGTGAGGAGGACCAAGCTAAGTGAGAATGCAGCTGCTTCTGAAATAGAGTTCAATCTCAGAGATGAGAGCTGAACGAAAATAGGTCAGCAGGGAGGCAGAGAGAAGAAAAATGATGTTACTGCTTCTGAAACAACTGATGAAAGACTGAACAGCTTTGTAACACCTGCCTGCGAACGAGGAAAAGAGATAAAAAAAACACTTCTAGATGAATATAATAGTGTCTTCATAAATTTGTTTCTCGAGCCCCCGGAGTTCATGACTTGTGTCATTGTGTTTGGTGCCCACGACGCCCAGAGACTTGTTTCCTTGCTCCAATATGTATTTCAGCTGCTTGTGCTCAATAATTTATGCCATTGAATTTTCTTCCAGAGATCTTTCCAGATAATTCACCCTTGTTTCTTCAATGTAACCCATCTCTCTTTTTTAAAGATTCATATCTAATATATAATGAACCGGATCGGTTCGGATCGGTCCGGTTCATTCCAATTTGAGTCGGTGTGCATCTGGTCAATCTGGGTCAGACCAGGTCAGTCATCGGGGGTCAGTTTGGTCCAGTCCGGTCCAGTTTGGTCTGGGTGCTCTATTATGGTCAGTCCAGTCTGGTCCGGTCTGATCCGGTCCGGGTCGAGCTAACTTAGGGAAGAAATAATTAGCCTTTTATTTATTCCCGAAGAACAGAAGAGGTGGAAACAGCGAGTCTTCGACAACGACAGCTGAGGTGGAAGCGGAAGAAAAGCCGAGAGGCCGAGAGGGCTGCAAGACAGAGTCGAGGGCAAGAAGCCGAGATTTCGGTTACGACAATGGCTGCTAAATCTCTGATGTCGGATTCGGAGCGACAGAGGGTGCCAGAAAAGGTGGCTAAGAGGGTGCCGAAAAAGGTACTGGAGGATCCCGGAGAGGCCTTCAGAATGATGGAAGCGACAGGGACGGTGTCTTGTCTTTGGAGTGCTCGCCGGCAGAGACCAGAAGGAGAGTGCGGATGACAAATCGGGTGCAGGAGAAAGATGCGCAGGGAACGTGTCTTTAGTGCCACACCACAGAAGAACGAGGTTGGTTAATCAATCTTGTTCGACTGGTCCGCATACGACTCGTTGGCGGTGTTACAGAGATTCGAACAGCTAATCAAAGTTTACAGAGAAAGAGGGACCAACCTCACTTTCGCTTCGCCTCTATGACGACAAAAAAAAATGCCGCCGAGATAAGAAGACGGACACACCAAATAGTGGATCAGAGGAAGGAAGCCTAAGAGAATAGGGGGGTTTGCGAGTACATAAGAGTGCGAGTTGCTGCAGAATTTGCCAAGCTTTTTCTGGATGTTGAGTCGAGAAATAGAACACCCAACTCAGATTGCTGCTACTGGGAGTATTGAAACACGATCTTAGAAAAGAACACCAAGATAAATAACTTGATCAATACACAAGCACGCAACAGATCTTAAAACAAAGAAATTGAGACCGAGGATAGACTGCTCTGATACCATGTGAAATTTATTATACTAAGGTAAAAACAAGTAAGAGAAATAAAGTAAATAAGAGTTCAAAAGAGAACTAGAAGGAGGCGGCTCCGGTAGGAAGAGGAAGAAAACCGGAATTGGATTCATGATATTATGTAGTTTACAATGTACATCCTCTAAATATTAACAAACTTTACATTCAGACTTATAAACTAAATCTAATTCTAGTCTAACTTGAACTGTAATTCTAATCCTACAAGACTCGAGAAGACTAATTCCATATCTTAGTCCAAGTATGACTCTTAAAGCTAGGTCAAACTCTGGTCAACATCCAATGGACTTCCACTCATATGGGCTTGGACCCATGTTTCTCAACATGAATCTATTGCACCATTGTCAGAGGCCTTGCGATATTTAATTTCAAAATCGTAACCCATGAATTTAACCAGCCAACGTTGCTGTTGTGGAGTTAAAAATATCTGGTCAGCCAAAAACTTAAGTAGCCAATGATTGGACAGAATAATAAATCACCGACCCAAAAGATAATGTCGCCAATGTTGAACAGCTAACACTTCAACAAACATCACATTTTTCGTAGGTTGAAAATCCTTACTAGCGTCCCACTAATGGTTTGTAAAAGAAAGCCACTGAATGGTCATCTTGCTACACATCTCTTCGGCTGAGGCATCACACTCTGTGAAAATTTTTGGATAAAACTAGAAGAGAGAACGGGCGCCTCTAGGAGAGCCTTTTTAAGACTATCAAATGTAGTTTGTTCTGTAGCTGACCATAGAAATGAGTCCTTAAGAAGATTTGTAAGAGGATGGGCAATAACCCCATAGTCTTGAATAAATAATCAGTAATATCCTGCTAGACCCAAGAATCCCCTGAGTTTCTTTGTTGTTACCGACTTGGCCATGTAGAAACTGCAACGAGTTTGTCGGGGTCGACTGAAAGGCCTTTAGCACTAAGAGTATGGCCCAAGTAGCCAATGGAGCTGAACCCAAAAAAGCACATTGTTAACTTAAGAACTAATGAATTAGAGCTTGATACCTCAAATGCGTGTTCCTAAATGTTGTGACTAAATAAGGATATCATCAAAGAACACAAATATAAAGCTGCAGAGAAAAGGTCAAAATAACACATTCATGATGCTCTGGAATGTTGATGGAGCATTCGTCAACCCAAAGGGGATAACAACAAACTCATAATGACCATCATGAGTGAAATGTTGTCTTATGTACACTTTCATCAGCCATTCAAATATGATGGTATCCTAAACGGAGATCAAGCTTGGAGAATATAGTTGTGCCATGTAGGTCATCTAATAATTTATCAATGGCTGGAATAGGGAACTTGTCTTTCACAGTAATAGAATTCTGAGCTCTGTAATCATCAAAAAATCTCCAAGACCTATCTTTCTTTTTCATGAGCAATACTAGAGAGGACAATGCACTACTATTACTGGGACGAATGATACCAGCTCCGTGCATCTCACACACCCGAGTCTCAATCTCTGACTTTTGTGCATGTGGATAGGGACAAACATAAGCCGGATGGCTCCTTGGTAAGAGTGATATGATGATCATGTCACCGTGGAGGAGGGAGAGCATTTGGGACCAAGAAAAGATGAGAATACTCCTCCAAAAGAGGTGTTAGTGCAGCTGAAGCCATCAGTGAGGTAGGGCTAGTGGAAGTGAGGGATGTTGGCCACATGAGAAAAGTGGTGTCGCCTCTAGAAGGACTGAACACTCGAAGGGCAGCCTCCTTTATTTTTTGTTTTTCTTTGCCAATTGTCCATGTAACAGTGCCACCATTGAGGTCAAAAGAAAAAGTGGGTTTACTGAAATCCCACTTAATGGGTCCCAAGCCTTGAAACCATTGAATGCCCAAAACGACATCGGCACCCTCAATAAATAAAACATATAAATCCACCAAAATAGTAGTTCCATGAATAGTAATTAGGACATGTTTGCACAGAGAAGAACAATGTAGAAATTATCCACTACCAGCCATCAGGCGAAATCCATTGGTGGAAAGAGTTGAGAGACCTAGTCGGTTGGCCAATTTGGCACACACAAATTATGTATACTGCCACGATCAAGAAAAAAAAAATAATGGAAGATGAGTGGATCGTACCCCGAGCGTTTCATAGTGTGTGGAGCCTGAACAGTGTCCGAAAAGGCATGTAAAGAAACTGTAGAATAATGCAGCGGGTCCTCTTCATCTGGAAGATCTAACGAGCTTGATGACTCCTCAAGTAACTCTTTAAGTAAATTTATGTGAAAGTTCTTACAGCGTTGTCCGGGTGTGAATTTCTTATCACAGTTGAAGCATAATCCACAGAATATTTTGTTGTCCGTTTCTTTCTGTGTTAGAGTCCTGAAAGGCTTACTTGTTGTGGATGATTTAGGTAGGTTGTATTCAAACTGAGAAGGCCATGAAATACTCTGGACCATAGTAGGTGCTGGTTGTGTTGCAAAGTTTTCCCTTACTGTTGAATAAGTGGGACGAATCACCTGAAGCTTCTCTTCTTGTAGAACGGCTAAAGACTTAGCTTGAGAGAGAAGTCTAGGTCTAAAAGACTTGACCTCAGCCTGTATGTCCCGTCTCAACCCACTAATGAAACAGCCAACACATGCCTCCATTGGCCATCCTTTAACTCTATTAAAGAGTCATTCAAATTCGGCAATGTATTCTTTTACAATACCTTTTTTACATAGTTTGGCTAAGGCACCATGGAACTCTCCATACTCACTTGGTCCAAACTGAGCACAAAACTATCTACAAATTTGTCCCATGAAAGATCTTCAGCTTCATCTCTTATGCTAGCATACCAATGCCAAGCTTCGCCCTCTAAGTAGTAACTTGCCTAGGTGACTCTCTTGTAGTCTTCCACATATGGTAAGCAAAAAATTGTTCAACTTTGGCAATCCACATAGTAGGGTCATCGTACTCAACATACCTGGGACAGTCAATTCTCAACATGTCTGGGTGTTGTATGCAAGTGATTATATGAAGAAAGCAGGCATTGAATGACACTTTGTCCTGCAGCCAATTCGTTCTTAGTCCTCCCAATTTCATTTACTGACCATCGGATCTCATTCAGACCCACATCAAGGAAATCTACACGAGACTCCAATGGATTTTTCTCTAGTGTAAGTAAGATGCCTTGGTGGAGGGGCCTTGTTGCTGCTTTATGAAAGCACCGATTGAGTCCTCCATCAAGTTAGATTGAATAGTAGTGGGAGAAATAGGTGTCAATGTATATTTAACAGCAGTTGTCAGTGGAGAGAGCTTCATCGCATGTAGGGTGAGTGGAAGAAGGGGCCTTTAACCTAAGAATGCATAATTCTAGAGTGACTAGGATAAGGGTTCCACCAAAATATTAAGGCAGCTACCGAAGTATTGAATTTGTAGTAGGATAACCAATTAAAGTGGGACAAGGATAACATTCCCATAGAATGCAGCTGCTTAAGTGAACTAGCTGTTGTAATATAACCAAGGTTTTCAGTATCAAAGATACGCATAGTATCAGTCACTACGAAAATAGATACGTATCGTGAATACGAATGGATACGCTAAGATACACATGTAATGAGTATGGATACTTTTGGAAAACTTATTAAAAATTTGGAAACATACAAATGTTCATTAATACAATCAAAATAAAAAATATAGTGTTCTTATTGACTCAATATTTAAAAAAAACTACATTGTCTCTCTCTTGCACACGATCGGAGGCTTGTGTAGTATGGATATGTTCAGATACGTATTTAATAAATATGGATACTATAGTAAAACTTATTAATATTATTAAAACAAAAAAATATTATGTTTTAATAAATACAAATAATTGAAAAAAAGGATATAATTGCCTGAAATACTAACATTTAGTCTCTCCCTTGCACCATGATCACAATAATGTATAACAAGGTTATAATATTTTTTGTTAGTAAAATATATATGATCTACACATAACACTATTAGTATGATAAGTATCTTCAAATTTTACTACTTAAAATATTTATTCACTTTTTTTATTTATTTTTATTATTTACTAAATTATATCAAATAAAGTGTAAACACATCAAACCAAACCCATCATTAAACAACATTGCATCAATTGAGAATTTTAAAATATACCAAAAAGTAGAAAAAAATTTATTCTGCCTATGGTCCAAATTTCATCCAAGCCCAACTTTATCAAAGCGTTTAACCAAATATTTATTGTACAAAACCATTTTTATTGAACCACAGCCGTTCCAGACCGAATTGGTCTGGCTCACGGGGTTGTGACCGGACTACGGGAAATCATCTCTAACCTCCCGCCGCTGGCTGCAGAGAAATTCATCGGCATTCCAGCCGCCCCCTACAACCGGTGACCGCCTGGCAACAATCTGCTTATCATCGACAACTGTTCCACTTAGAGGTTCATCGCCAGACAGGGACGGATTCCTCTGGAAAAAATAAAATACACCCAATTTTTTTGTGATTTCGATCGATTTTTGTCTTTGTGATTCACCATATTTCGATCCAGATGGAAGATTTGGAGTTCTGTATCGACAAGTTTCCTTGATACATTACGAAAAGTGTCGATACAAGATGTTACCAAACGATACAGGGGTTAGTTCCATGTAAAAGGAAACGACCCCGTATCTTGTTTCCTTAAGGATACGTAACCATGAATATAACCAATTGTGGCAGGTCCCACAGAAATAAGAGAATAGGTAAGCTTGATGGAACTAATTCCAGTGAGCCCCACAGGAATACCATAGCAGCTGTGGAAGTTTCATGCAGAAGTAACCATATCCAATGGGTCCAACAGAAATAAAAGAGAGAAAAAACTTCAGGAGAATTTGGCTGTAGTAAGCTGTTGCATTCTATAGTAGAACGAACAACTGTAGCTGAGAGAAAAAATTGCAGCAGCTGTGTATGTTATGATGCGGTAGTAAGATAACAACGCTAGAGGACCTGTTGTCGCTCAGCTGCATAAGTGATTGCAGCAGAATTTAAGTGGCTCACGGATTGCTGCAGCTGATTGGAGACTACGAATTACCCTAGCACAAAATTAAATTCTCAGGTAGGCGAAGGAGAAATTGCTGTTGCTCTTGGAGTTGCTGTAACGAAAGACAAAGCCTGGTTGCGCCGCAGAACAGAGAGTCGGTAGCTGATGTTACCAAAGACAGTATTTCACGATGCAAACAAATTTTTCTGGGTCTTTCCGTCCGAGTCGAAACCTGCTTTGATGCCATTGTTACGAGCTGTAGCATCCATGCAAGATTGAACTCGGGAAAGAGATAAGAAAGAGGGAGAATACGAAAGAGGGAAATAAAATAAGAAGATTTCAATTAATGCCTACCTTGAACGTATCAGCTGCTCTACTTAATTAAATACCTGCTACTTACAAATTAACTTAATGTTGGACTCCTATAAACTCTAAGGAACTACAATCATAATCAATCCTATAGATACTAGGACATGTAATCATAATTAAATACTAACTATAGTTAAAATAGGATACCTAAATTACAAGGACTCATAGATCTCGTAACAAACGTTCTCGGGTTTACAATCCCACACATCAACATCCTTTTTTGAAACGGGAAATGCAAGATTCTTTGTGGAAGTTGGGTTAGGGGAGAAGAAAACGTAAGAAATATTGTCTTTAAAGAAGAATATGTTATTTATAGTGATCAGCTCTCCATACCTATTGCTTTTCAGAACACAACTCAGGCATTAGACAATAATGTACAGGCAGTTAATCCTGACATTGTTCCCAAACAAGACAACCGATAGAACAACCTCAAGAAATGTCATTAAGGAGATCCACTAGAGAAGATAAATGTGATTCCGAATGAATCTATCGCTTTCTCCAAAAACATGAGGATGGTATCAGTTTAACGCAGGATAATCCAATCAACTTCTGTCAAGCCATGGGAGTTCTAACTCTCATCAATGGAATGATGCCAAGAAAGACGAGATGACGTCTACGAAAGACTGATGTTTGGGATCTCTTCAAATTGCCTGAAGGTGCGAAGCCCATTGATTGTAAATAGATATTTAAAAGCAAGAGGAATTCAAAAGGTAATGTCAAGAGATATAAGGCTCGTATACACTACTAGAAAAAAAATCCCCGCTGGCGGTCGATTTCGCCGGTGGAGAAGGCCAAACCCACCGGCAGAAGCTTCGGCGGCGCGTGAGTCGTCGTCGACGGTGAAGGCATCGGTGAACTATACCGCCGACGAAATCAACCGCCAACGGAGTTAACTGATTCCGCCGGCGGCCGAGTCCAGATTTCGTCGGCGGAAAGGCCTTCCACCGCCGAACAGAACATTCTGCCGACGACTAGGCCTCCACTGGCGAAACCTCTTCCCCCGGCGAAAATGACCACGGCGGAACCTCTTCCCCCGGCGAAAATGACCACGGGCGGAACCTCTTCCCCCAGCGCAAACAACTGCCGGCGGAATGTTTGAAAATATAAAAAAAATTAGATTACGGAGAAGAGAGGAGAGAGAGAAGAGAGAGAGAAGATAGAGAGAAGAGAGAGAAGAGAGAGAGAAGAGAGAGATAAGAGAGAGATAAGAGAGAGATAAGAGAGAGATAAGAGAGATAAGAGAGAGAGAAGAGAAAGAGAGAGAGAGAGAGAGAGAGAGGAGAGAGCAGAGAGCAGAGAGCAAGAACGAGGAGAGAAGAGAAGAGAGAAGAGAGAAGAGAGAGGGAGAGAGAGAGAGATGAGAGAGAAAGAGTCACTTACTGATATGTCCTTGTTGTGACATCTCAGACAGCATTCTTCCATCTCTTGCTTGGAAGAGTAGTCACTGGCAGCCCTCATTTTAAGCTCAGGTCCGTCAACATCTACTGCTGCCAGGGTTGAGTGGCGCTTCACCTTAGTGCTCTTCCTGTGGTAGCATTGCAATAACAAGTGTGGACTCCAACAGAGTAAACAGAAGAAAGTTTCTTAGTTAAATCAAATTTGAATAAGGATTTGCTTCATACGGTTCACTACATCCCTGGACTAGCTCGCTCCAACATTATTTACTTGCTCGCAGTAATGCACCCTCACAGAATGTATAGAGATCATGCATCATTCTTCGTATGCCAAATAAAAAATGGAAAGGGTAATTTCTACAGCAATAATAAATGTCTATCTCACGATAGGTAAAGTCTTTCATTTCGAAAGTCAACATAAGGAGAAACAGGGGGACTCAAGACAAATAGATATTTAAATTTCTAGAAGAAACTCACAGCACTTGTTATTTTAGCTGTTATATCTGTTGCTTTGACAGCAGAAATCCGTAAACATTGCATGACTACACTCTTCAAGACACAAAACGAATCAATTTGCAGTAGTGTCTGCTCGTTTGGCTTGTACCTGCAGTAACGAGAATTTCATGATGTGCAAGACCCTATCCATGCAATTAAGAAAACTACAAAAACATAAAATAGCAAAAGCAAAAAACACAGGTAGTGCTGAAAGCACCATCAAGCACCAATGAAGCCTCATTTGACCCAAACTCGCTGAGCAAATAAGAATTTAATCTCAGCTTCTGTCATAAACACATTTTAGAATATCAGTTTCCACTACCAAAGAAAGCAGCATTATTTATAATTCTATTTCAGATACCTTGCAGACGCTGACTGGGTTAGTTTGGAGCGTTGTAGACGCTTTGGGCCCAAATGATACTAATGGCCTTTTAAGATACTGAAGACAAAAGAATCAGGTGTGAAAAATTATCAGATCAGAAAATATTGTTTGGACTCAACTATTTCAGATAAAACAAAATAAAGCAAAGCAACCAATACACAACTTACCTTGAGATCAAATTTTGCCACAGAAAGCAGATTAAAGGCCACCAAACGTGTCAGCTTCAATACACAACTTAATATGAGAGTAATCCAAAAGAGAGAATGATTCAACTAAATAGAAATCAGAGAAAGAGAAAGAGAGAGAGAGAGAGAGAGAGAGAGAGAGAGAGAGAGATCAAGAGAGAGAGAGAGAGAGAGAGAGAGAGAGAGAGAGATCAGGGAGAGAAAGAGAGAGATAGAGATGGAGATAGAATACAACCAGTGATCTTTTTGGGGGAAATCAGAGAGAAAACCGAAGAGAGAGAGAGAGAGAGACTGAGAGAGAGAGAGAGAGAGAGAGAGAGAGAGAGAGAGAGAGAGAGAGAGAGAGAGAGAGAGAGAGAGAGAGAGAGAGAGAGAGAGAGAAATCAGAGAGAGAGAGAGAGAGAGAGAGAGAGAGAGAGAGAGAGAGAGAGATGAGGACTGAAAGGTACTGTAGTATGGGCTGACTGAAAAGTATTGTGAGACAGATGAACAGTAAATTAGTTTTTGAAAGAAATAAGGTCAAAACAAATAAGGTTCCATGCATAGAACAATAATAGTTAATTCTGTTCAGAAGGTACCATCTCACATTGATTAACCACTCATTTATGGAGTCTGAAATGTAGAACTGTATTAACTGATAGAAGATACATATCCTAGTTAATTCTTATGGGGAGGCTTCAATAATTCACCGAGCATCAAGGTAGCAATCACTACTTTATTTACATTGTATCTTAATGGCATACCAATTATGAAATCCTTACAACCTTGTATAACTAAAAAGTTCTTATTGTATTTCTACTTGAATCTCTTCATTGATTATATAAAATTCAACAGGATCAGAAAAGCACAAACTAGCAATAAATTAAACTTTCAACTCTACCATTGACAAGATTTTAATTAGCTTAGTTTTCACATGGTATATATACAAGGAAGAATCCAATAGATCCTCTTCATATTTGAAGAAAAGCTAGATGAGCAACCTTGTAGACTTTGATTAAATTGGCAATCTAGCTAACTAGCAAGAGGTCAATTTCCAATTAATTATGATCATATTTAGGACAAGAGGAATGAGATCGTGGACTGAGAGACTCATGAGGATGAAGTAACAACAACACTAATTATATAATTAACTTCTCTTCCTTCTTTTGATAGTTGACAAAAGATCCAATGACGAAAAAAAACTTTATAGCTTAATTCTGGGGTGGAACAATGAGATACATGCACATTGACCACTCAGAAAAACAAAACTGATAATAATAAAGAATTATTATAAGTGGGAGATAAATACAGCATGAAGTGCTCATATATATTATAAAAAGGTTGAGAATAACTGACCGTGTAAATTGTCCTGCAAATATGATCATTTGAGCAGAGGCCAGCAAAAGGAGATCGATGTACAAGGAAATATTATGATTTAAAAGAAGGCTAAAGCCACCGAGTTACCATAAGAACAGCTTAAAAGGAATCCAGCTCTACAGATATATACCAACTACAAGAACATTATCTTTTTCTAACCCTGATAATTTGCTAATTAAGGCTGCAACAGAAAATATGAACCCACCTCCCTCTATATATAGATAGTACTTTATAAAGCCTTCCCTATATATATAACCTCTAAAATATGGTACAAACATGCATGATTAACATATAGTTAATTTCAGAGTATATATTAATGGTCAATCAGCTAAAATTTCCAGAAACTAACTTACCTGCATCGAAACACCAAAAAGCAATCGAAACACCAAAAAAAAAGAAGTCTAAACACCAAAAAAAGAAGTAAAATAGGTTACAAAGACAAGCTTTTCTAAAATTTCAAGAAACTAACTTACCTGCGCCAAGGGGGAAGAGGCTTCCATTGACGGTGACGAGGTCGGAGGAATTCGACGTTAGGACATCGGCCGGAATGCAGAGGAGGCCGCCGGAAATCACCCTGAAAGTCTTCGAATGAACTGAGTTTTCGAACCCCAAGGTTTTGTGGAAGCTTTGTCTTCAATCGGAGGAGAATGTGCGTCGGGGAGAGAACGCCGGATATTCTTCGACTGATGGTGGCCAGAAGCTGAACGCCGGAGGGAGGTGGTTCGCGCGCTGGAGAAACTTCGACAGATTTCGTCGAAGTCCAGGGCGGGAGAGGAAATAAACCGAGCGAGAGAGAGAGAGAGAGAGAGAGAGAGAGAGAGAGAGAGAGAGAGAGAGAGAGAGAGAAATCAGGGAGAGAGAGAGAGAGAAATCAGGGAGAGAGAGAGAAATCAGGGAGAGAGAGAGAGAGAATCAGGAGAGAGAGAGAGAGAGAGAAATCAGGAGAGAGAGAGAGAGAGAAATCAGGAGAGAGAGAGAGAGAGAAATCAGGAGAGAGAGAGAGAGAGAGAAATCAGGAGAGAGAGAGAGAGAGAAATCAGGGAGAGAGAGAGAGAGAAATCAGGAGAGAGAGAGAGAGAAATCAGGGGAGAGAGAGAGAGAATCAGGAGAGAGAGAGAGAGAGAATCAGGAGAGAGAGAGAGAGAGAAATCAGGAGAGAGAAATCAGGGAGAGAGAGAGAAATCAGGGAGAGAGAGAGAAATCAGGGAGAGAGAGAGAGAGAGAGAAATCAGGGAGAGAGAGAGAGAGAGAAATCAGGGAGAGAGAGAGAGAGAGAGAAATCAGGGAGAGAGAGAGAGAGAGAGAGATGTCGCCCGTTACGCGCATTACGCGCTTAATGGGACGCGGGAACTTAGGTCCCGATTTAAATGGGGACCAAATAATTTCATATGGGCCCATTAGGCCCATTAGAAAGTGATACAAATCCGGCCCAATTGTCGGATTTTATTCCACCGGCAGTTGGGTCGAATCAAGTTCTACCGGCGGATAATGTTCCATCTGCCAGCGGAACATGATTTTCTAGTAGTCATAGTAACTAAAGGCTTTACTCAAATGGAAGGCATTTACTATAAAGAAACTTCTCTCCGGTATCTTTGAAAGATTCTTTTAGAACCTTAATGGCAGCGATAGCTCATTTTGATTTAAATCAACATCAGATGGATGTCAAGACTGTGTTTCTAAATGGAGACATTGAAGAAACCATTTATGTGGCACAACTAGAAAACTTTGTATCCGGCGATCAAAAGTCTATGGTTTACAAACTAAAAAATCATCTATGGTCACAAATTGGCTTCCTGCCAATGGTATCACAAGTTTCATCAAGTCATTACGTCGTACAATTTTAAGGCAAATGTTGTTGATTAATGTGTCTATATAACAAGTTCAGTGGAAGTAAATACATTTTCTAGGTATTATATGTCGATGATATTCTGACGATCATGTTTATGCCTCTTTTGTATTTGGTATTCAGATACTAAGGGATTGTTCTCAAGGTGTATTTGGATTATTACAAAAGAACTATATTGATAAAGTATTAAATAGATTCGATATGAAAGATAGTAAAGAAGGAGACTCCTGTTATCAAAGGAGACAAGTGTAGCCTCAAACAGTATCGTAACAAATGATCTTGAAAGGAAAGAGATGCAGAAGATTCCCTATGCATCAATGGTAGGGAATTTAATGTACGCTCAGGTTTGTACACATCCTGACATAGGATTCATAGTCGGAGTTCTAGGCATATATTTGAGTCATCTGGGCATGCAGTGGGAAGTGTCTAAACATGTGATGAGTTATTTGAAGAGAACAAAAGACTACATGCTCACTTATCGGAGGTTTGATAGTTGAGAAGTCATCAGGTTCTTTGGCTCCAATTTCGTGGGATGCGAAGAGAGCAAACGCTCCACATCATGATATATCTATATGTTGACTAAAGGAACTATCTCCTGGAAGCCTGCTAAACAAACTATCATAGCTTCTTTGACCATGGCTGCGGAGCTCATAGCTTGTTTTATGGCATCTAACCATAGAATATGGTTGTGAAACTTTGTCTCTAGTCTGCTTGTGGTTGATGGCATGGATAGACCATAGAAGATTTATTGTGACAATAACTCGACCATTCTTTACTCGAACAACAATAGGAGCTCAACGAAGTTGAAGTTTATCGACATCAAGTTTCTAGTTGCTAAGGAAAGAGTTTAGGACAAACAGATTTCTATAGAACATATAGAGACAAATTCTATACTTGTTGATCCACTTACTAAGGGCTTAACACCTAAGATTTTTCATGATCATACTGCTCATTTGGGTTTTATTTCTGATGATACCTTGATTTAGTGGGAGTTATTTTATATTCTATGTTTTGCTTTAGATATTTTAATATTTAACATTCTGCAGAATAAAGTTAATGTTCAGTGATTCTGTTTTTGATACCGTTTTAACTATTCAATATGTATATTGCATTTAAGGATTTTGCATTGATCTCATTAAAGATAAAAGGACCAGTTAGAAATAGACGAGCGATATCACATTAAATGCAATTTCCATGTTACTCATCCATATTTGATTTTGTCATTAAGTATATTGGTATGACAATCATTGTGGTTTAATAATATTTGAATGTGATAAAAGCTGCAGTAATTTGAATATTAATATATGAAATGGACCTGATTTCATTAAGTAGTCTAAAGAAAAGTAGCATACGGATGCGCGCCTAAGGAAATTTTAATACAATAGTTTCTAGAATAGTATGAAGTTCAAGTGCGAGATTGTTAGGAAAATCATGTTTCCTATTGTGGACATCATGCTTATGCAATTGTGTTAACTATTTAATTAATGGACTTATTTTATGTGGTCTAGTTTGGCAAACCCACAGACTACTAAACTTATATGGACCTAATGAGTAGATACCCATACTGGCCCATCAAGGGATTATGGGAACCATATTTGATCAATATATAAAACTCTAGGTTATGGTCCCATATACCCCAAATCACAGACACGTGCTCCCTTCTCCCCATTCGGAAGAGAGATTAAAGTTCCATTGAGGAATAAGAAGATTTGGATGAGGAAGACCACAAAACCCATATGTGTTTGTGCTCGATTGTCGCCGAAATTCTCCAACAGTTGGCAATCAACATGAATCAGGTTTGTTGTCTAACTCGATGTAATTGTAAAAAATATGACACAATGGTTCTTAATTTTCGGTTTAGATTAATTTCTATCATTATAGGCATACGGGATCTTCATCTTTCCCGTCTAAAAAGATATTGAATATTTTAGTAATTAGTATCTTTGGGATTCATTACCAAGTCAAAACTCTTCTCAACCCTTTAAAAAGAGTGTGTACGATAAAACTATGATTGATAAACTATTCATCACTTTTGGCATTTACTATGTCCGTTTCTTCTGTTTAGACACCAGGATCGAAATAACTCCACAATTATGAAGCAATTTAATGCGTGATCTTCTGAAATCCATTCCATCATTTTCTTTTATAAATGTTCAAACCCACTGTGAACTATATAAGATTTGCCCCTTCTTCACTCCATCCCCAGCATTACGCCATTTTAATATTAAAAGAGGCAAGAAAGGTGGAGACTAACACTTTTCATAACCAAATAAAATCGTATATAAGGTCCAATCACTTAAAAATCAATTGAATACTCAAATTTCATGGGATGAATCTAGCGGATAAAAAAAGCAGTAAATCGTGACATACATTTCATTCTCTTTACATTTAAATCATAATTACTTCATATTAAGAGAAGTGCTAAAACTATATAAAAATTCAAACCATAAAAAAATTTCATGTTTCATATTATCTAAATAGGACTTCAATTTAGTTTTAACCAAAGGTTTAAATAATTTGATATTCAATTTTATGTTCAAGAAAATAGTTTTAGTGTTGCACTATCATTGCAATTCATTTTTAAATTTTAATTTAATTATTCTTATCTTTGATTTATACAATTATATATATGCTTATACGTTTACCAAGTTTCTTTTCGAGTAAATAAAATGATAATTATAATTCTTTTCAAAAAGAAAATTCTAAACAAAAAAGAAAATCATCGGGTAATAACTTGATCGACATTTCATGCAATACTCAAAGCTTTTTCAGTCATCAAAACTTCAGGCTACATAACATTGTTATCAGGAGCAGAAGAGCAAAAGAATTTCCTTATGACTTTAAAGTAAAAAGGGGATCTCAAAATTTTACTTGGATAAATTTATTACTGTATTGCAGAGGCATGACAAATCAAGATTGGTATCTATAACTTACAATGTGATCAAATCATTCATGAGTTTGATATAGTTGTTTCCGAAAATGGACGATGTCGAATGGTAACAAATGAGAGAACGCTGACACAAATAAAAGAGCATTATATATTTGTGAAAAAACGGTTGAAATAGTGGTTTGTACTAAAGTGTTAATGTTGTCCTTAGCATGTGTTTGTTTTTAAACGGAAGGTATTTCTATTAAATAATCAAGCTTCAAACTAAAATTTGAAACAAAAACATGATCACCGTAATAGATAAAACGTAGTTTAAGGACACCCACCGCTAAAATTTCAAACATGGTTGACCTCAGAGCCCAACGTAAGTAATTTCTTCATGCAAGAGGAAAGCACAGCGTAACAAATTTCTCATATAATATTAACACGTGAAACCCAAAATGATGGGAGGGAAAACACTTTTATTGATAATTCAAATATGTGAAGATCACATGCATATTCCTTACATTACGTTTTCAAAAGTCTCTAACAGCCATCACACCAACATCATTTTCCATCGTTTCCCAAGATACAGTTTGGTGGGCAACTTGTTGGGCAATACAATTGGCCCTCGAGTCCAACGTTGGCGCAGTCACAAGAATAACAATTTCCATGGATCTTTATTACGCTGCCGGTACCACAGTCAGTGCGACAATAATGGTTGTTTGGCTCTTTGGTGGGTTGTATTTGGCCTGCAAAAGGAGAAAATAAATCAAATAGAACTAAGCATGCTTTAGATAAGAAGTAAAATAGAAAACCCAGTTGGACTTACTTGTGCATGCATCCTGAACAGAGATGAGGTTGGAAGCCAAGAAAAGGGCTAAGACAATGGATCTCTTCATGGTGTTGTCTTTGGAAATGTGTAGGCTTACCATTGTCATTTTATGCCTATTTATAGCTGAATTTGAGAGCATAAGATGAGAGATTGGGCAGGATAATTATTTAGTGGCAATATTTTAGCGATATCTTTTCCAGTCGACATCCTCAAAAGTTCGTTCTTTCTTAATGTTTCCCTCTCCTCTACCTTCTCCCCCGTGATCCCCTCCTCTTCTTCCTCTTCGAATGGTAAACAAATGAGAAAACACTGATACAAAAGGAAAACCATTTTATTTTTTGAAAAAAGAAGGGAAGAAATTGTGGTTTGTACAAAAGTCTTAATGGTGTAGTCCCCTATCTTCCACATTTATTCAAATCTAAACTACTTCTCCAAACTATTCTAAGCATAAAAAACACTTTAAAAGAAACATCCACGCTCAATATTCACCATTTACAATTCAATAGAATCATTTACAACACTCATATTAACAAATTACATAATTGTGCATGGAAGCATCTAAAGTTACTCTAAAATTAAACCGACCACGCAAACATGTCCTAAAAGTTATAGATCACTATATCTTTAAGCAAGAAAAATAAAACATTCACCATTCATTGCATCCAAACAAAATACATGCTCATATATGGAGAAATGCAAAATTTTAGTGCAGAACACTCTTAAGCTATACTAATATCAAGAAAACCTCAAAAAAAAATTTTAAAACATGCCTACCAATAGTAGAGTAGTGAAATTGCTTTATTTTGGCTCCTAAATACAAAAGTACCCAATTGCCTTCCTACTCAGCCTAAAACTGAGCAACTAATCCATATTTGGGTTGCCGCCCATGAAACACCACTTTTATAGTCCTAATCAAGACTTTATTTGTTCACCTCATCCCAGGTCTAACAAAGAGTTAGTGGGAGAAGCATAGTTCACAACACGACCCCTCCGACTCTTATATTTTCTCTTATAGCTTACGAATGATATCTAGAGAATTGAGGAGTTGGCTTAGGACATACTTGAGATGGTTGTGACCTTGGGATTGCCCAATTTTGTGTCTTTCATTACGAGCTTCGGCTTCCATCTTGTTAGTGGTTAAAGGCCATTCATCTATACCCGACCACCTCTCCACCTTGGCTAGGCAAATTCCCTAAAAGAGTACAAGCGTCTATGAAAGAATTATGAGGTTCATTATATTGAACTCTTTGGGGCACCTTTTTCACCATCTTCACCATATCAACTTTATCCTTCTCCCCTTTTTCGTATCTTGAAAGTAAACAATCATTCTCCATAGATCTCATGATGAGCTTACCTTTTTCGACATCAATTAGTCCTTCTGGTTACCAAAAATGGACTTCTAAGGATAAGCTGCAATTCCCTATCTTCCTCTATGTCTAGAACAATAAAATCAGTTGGGTAAATGTACTTCTTAACCTTTAAAATTACATTTTCAACAACTCCCCTTGGGTGGTTTATGCATCAGCAAATATAAGCTTCACCGTAGTGGGTGAAGCCTCACAAGACCCAATTGCTTGTAAAGTGAATAGGATATGATATTGACACTTGCCCCTAACTCACATAATGCATCTACAATGTTTAAGGTCCCAATGGTGCAAGATATAGTGAAACTTCCTTGATCTGGTAATTTGGGTGGAAGTTTCATTTTCAGAATAGCATTGCACTCTTCTGTGAGGGCCACAATTTCAAAATCATATAGCTTACACTTCTTTGATAAAATATCTTTCATGAATTTTGTGTAGCTAGGTGAATTCTCCAATGCTTCTAAGAATAGGATGTCAATTTGAAGTTTCTTAAATACTTCAAGGAACTTCTTAAACTCATTATCTACTTTCTACTTTCCCAATCTATGGGGGAATGGTGGGGGAGGATAAACCACTTACCTGGCCAACTTGTTTTTCTTTCATTGGCTTCATTGGAGGAGGTGTTTGCGATTGCTCTTGTGAGATGGGGATTTCTTCAAGTTGGTTTTCTACATTGGGTCCCTCTTGGATTGGGGTTTCCTTAGCCTTAACCACTTCTTTAGCTGTTCTTTGTGCTTCTTTCCCACTTCTAAACCTAATTACATCACACTCTTCAAATCCATCTTTCCTTGGCGTCGCTTCAACATCTCTAGGAAGGGTTTCATTTGGACAGGAATTAAAAGGTTTAGCTGGTTGACCTAATTGGGTGTCCAAGTTCTTCATACTTGGAACTTGATTTATCAGCATTTGTGCATCTTCCTCTAGAGATGGTAGTTGAAGAGATGGGTAGGAATTACTTTGAGGTTGGAATTCAAGCTGCTTAATTGGTTCCATAGAATATGAAACCCCTTGGTTCTTTTACCATCCAAGGTTTGATAGGTTTCTCCCCCTCAGATCATAGTTGTTGGAGTAAGAGTCACTCTTCTTTAAATTGTTGCCCAAATAATTATTTGCCTCAATTTATGAAGGGAATTCTTCACTTATGTGACCACTACCACCACAATTCTCACATGTCACAAGTTGGCCTTGCACTGTAATTATATTTAAACCATCCAATTTCTTGGACAAAGTTGTCAATTGTGGTAGAATGACTATAGTAACACCAACCTCATATACTCCTACTACTTTCCTAGAACTTGTCCTCTTGGATTGCCATTGATACTCGTTTGTGGCCATCTCTTCCAAAATTTTGTAAGCCTCGTCACTAGTCTTGTCCATGACGGCCCCTTTAGCTGCTGCAACAATAATGGTTCTTGTTTGGCTTAGCAAACCATGATAGAAGGTTTGGACTTGCATCCACTTGGGGAGTTCATGATGAGGACATCTTCTCAACAACATCTTAAATCTGTCCAAAACTTCAAATAATGTTTTCGAGTCCCCCTGCTTGAATGAGATTGTATCCTTTCTCTTCTTGATTGTCTTTGCTTGAGAAAATTTTATGGCTACAACTTTTTGTTCCAAATCAAATGGAACTCGTTGGTAGTAAGTTCAACCAATACGTTTCCTTGTCCCTCAAAGAGAATGTTACGATTTTAATTCTAGGGCTTAGCAGAGGGAAACCGAGGAAGCAGGAGAGAGATTTAGGGGTTTGGAGGAAAAATTAGGATTAGGGGGAGGAAAAAAGCGAAAGAAGAGAGGAGAAAGAGAAGAATAAGAGACTAGTGCTTGAGAAAATTATAGGGCTTAGCAGAGGGAAATTGAGGAAGTAGGAGAGAGAATTAGGGGTTTAGAGGAAAAATTAGGGTTAGGGGGAGGAAAAAAGAGGAAGAAGAGAGGAGAAACAGAAGAATAAGAGACTAGGTTTTAGTTCTATAATTCTGACCTAATCGGTCTAGGGGTGAGACCTCTTATTAATAGTAATCAAGAGATACAATATTGCAAATTTGTCCATTTCAACATTGGCATACAAAATAGACCCCAATTAACTAATAATGGGAAATAAACCCTTACCTAGCAAAACTCACTACAAGGCCTACTAATGGCTCATAATGCTTATTAACCCTTATATACCCATAACATTCCACCCCCCTTGAAAGGAACCTTGTCCCATGAACCAAGCAATCAACTAAGGCATATCTTTCTCATTTGTTGGCACATCATCATCCTTTGTAAGTATCTCTTGAAGATGTGAAGCAAAAAGAAGTGTATCACTCATAAAATTAGGCTGAGTTGAGCAAGTAATTGGCTGCAATAGAAAACAAGTGTCTGAAAAGCTTTCGATGAAAATGGTAGGTTGGCTTAAATCAACCCAAAGTACGACAGAGGAGGGTGGCTAGTGAAGAACTTCTAGCGGTCGATCCAGTATAGGCATTGTATCTAGGAATGGTGATGGCTCCGGTGAAAGTATGATAATTGGGGAGGTTTAACCATTGCAGACAGGGGCCCGTGAACTGAAGAAGGTGGTGGTAGTGCTTGTAAAGGAGGTTGCACCACTGGCTCGACCATCAATGGAAATTGAAGAAGATCTTGAAGCTCTACATTAGTTTGAGCGGCCTCATGGAAACATCCGGAAGCTTTAAGATAAAAGAATCTTTGCATAGCTGCAGTTGTGGCTTTTATGGCTTTCAAGGTATCCTAACTTGTCAAACTGCTTCGTGAGGTTTTCCATACTTTCACACCAACGTTTTCCTTTTCGTTTTTTGGCTATTGAGTCATCCCTTGTTTTTTTCTTTTTTTTTCTTTTTTTATATTTTTCCTTTTTTCTTGTTTTCCTTTTTTCTCCTTTGTTTTTATTTTTTATTTTTTATCTTTTGCTCCTTTTTTCTGTTTATTATTTCAACTAAGAAAATAAAAGAAACCTGAAAAACGCCCGGACCGCAGTTCACTACCTGAAATAAAAGGATCTTGACCCTTCTTCTTCCAGCCCAAACACTAGCCACTAGACAAAATATCTTCTGCGACAAAGAACCGGTGGAGCTCCGACGGAATTTTTGGAGAGCATGAGATTTTGATGACCAGGAATAGGGTTCTGATGCCGAACAAGGAAGATAGCTGCCAGGAAGTCAAAAATGCTGGAGAAGATGACTGCTAAGAGAAAGGGTGGAGGAGAACAGCTTTCCAGCATCTATTCCGGTCATCAGGCGGCAGAGAATTCTTCGGTTATGCCAAGGGATATTGATAGCTGAAAAACGCCCTTGTAATCAAGAAGAATGGTTCCAGATAGGGACAGAATTTTGAACTTCAGAGTTGTCAGAATTTGACACTTTTTGAAGGTCTGAAACGTGGTGAGGAGCTATGATTTTGACACTTTTTGAAGGTCTGAAACGTGGTGAGGAGCTATGATTTTGACACTTTTTGAAGGTCTGAAACGTGGTGAGGAGCTATGATTTTGACACTTTTTGAAGGTCTAGAGTTGCCAGATTTCAAAACGAATACAATCTTATAATTCACCTCACTTCAATGATAAAAACGCCTATATATTTTCAGATAAAAGGCACGCTGGTTGCCGGACAAAAGATTTCGAAGTTGGGTTGGGCGTCATGTTGACGCCAGACAAACCAGAATTAAGAGAAAAAGACAATCCAGGCGGTACCTTCAGACGCTTGCAAATATCTTCTTTCTATGTTTCTTGAAAACGTTTTCGGGCATGTCTAGCTATGAGAATGAAAGCAAACGAAGAACGAAACCACCCTCCACACTGTGACGGGGTTGGCTCGCAAGGGACCAGGAAGATGGCTCGCAAGGGACCAGGAAGATGGCTCGCAAGGGACCAGGAAGATGGCTCGCAAGGGACCAGGAAGATGGCTCGCAAGGGACCAGGAAGATGGCTCGCAAGGGACCAGGAAGATGGCTCGCAAGGGACCAGGAAGATGGCTCGCAAGGGACCAGGAAGATGGCTCGCAAGGGACCAGGAAGATGGCTCGCAAGGGACCAGGAAGATGGCTCGCAAGGGACCAGGAAGATGGCTCGCAAGGGACCAGGAAGATGGCTCGCAAGGGACCAGGAAGATGGCTCGCAAGGGACCAGGAAGATGGCTCCAAGATCACAGTTGCCCAGAAGTCCAAAGCAATGAGGAAGTTTTCTTTGCAGTTTGAAGGCTCTGATGCCCCTTGTTACAAATCTAATTTGTAACGGCGAAGAATTATGGTTTAGAAGAGAGGATCGAGGACGAAGGAGAGATAATTAGGGGTTTCGAAGAAGAATTAGGGTTTAGGAGAGGAAAAAAGGGGATGAAAAGAGGAGAGTGATGAAAAGAGGAGAGTGAAGAAGAAGAGACTAGCTTTAGTTCTGTAATTCTGACCTAATCGGTCCAGAGATGCGACCTCTTATTAATAGTAATCAAATGATGCAATATTGACAAATAGTCCATTCCAAAATGGACTTACAGAATAGACCCCAATTAACTAATAATTATAAATAAACTCCTAAACTAGCTAATAGAAACAATTAGAGTCTAAAAAACTCATCCAACACCCTATCACATATCAAAGGTATACACTTTGATAACTGGTTTACTGATGCTAAAATGTAGCTTTTCTACTTGTGGAACAGCAAAATACTTTGCCCTCTATTCTCATTTTTTAGGTCATTTTTGCCCTTGATCTCTATTGTTCACCTCCATCTCAAAACTAACCTTACGGTTCTCTATTTCTAGATTAGGGGCACCAATACTAGGTCTATACTTAGTTGCATGAACAGAGAAAACTGAAGTGATCACTTTATTCAAACTGAAAAGTACTACTTAAAACACAAATACTAACTACAACTAGTTAAAATTCGAAACACAAAAATGTAAAAGTTCAAACAAACAATTAGAACTTAAACAACTAACAACATTTTCAAATTCACAAGCTATAAAATATTCACACTTCAACATTAAATAACTATCACTAATTGAAATCAAACTATATATCCTAAACTACGACAAAACTACAAGAATCAAGATTGGTATCAATACAAATTCCTAAGTCCCCAGTAACAGCGCAAAAATCATGTTGGGAAAAAACCATACTTTAATAAATAAATGGGTTCATGCCATACGCAAGCGCATGAGTCGTACAAGTAATAAAGTCCCGTAAACCTAAACAAAGTAATATCACACTCAAAACATAGAGGGGTTTTACTAACCAAAAAAAAAAATACATCAAAATACACACTAAACATACATTTCAATACATATTCAAGGCATTGCAAAAGCAAAAATAGCAAAAGGAGTAGCAAAGACAAAGAAGAAAGCTTCCCTTAATGCTAAAGATCCACCTCTCAAGCAAATTTCTTCCTTCCTTGTTTTGGAGCCTAACAGCTCCCCAAGGCTCTTCCAGGCTTTTCACGAGCTTCCCACGGCGATTTCTAAGCTTCCCCATGAACTTCCGATCTCCCCCAAGTGATCACTTTGCATTTCCATCCAAATCCAAGCTCTCTCAGGCATTCCCTTCGAGTTTCCGCGCATTCTGAACTTCCTTCAGGCAAGATTAGCCCCAAAATACCTCATTCCAAGTCAGGCTCTGATTCATGTCTGCGCACGTGGACGCATGTTAGCAAGTCTCGCGCATGCATGTAACATTTTTATTTATGAAAAAGGTATTTATTCTTCCATTTTATATATTTTTATTTCATGTTTCATGTAGTTTAGAGATATGTTAAATTAGAAACTCATGAATTAACTTTGGAGTAAGCAAGTCGTGCACGCGCTGCCGACTCGCACGCCACAGCTGCTCAGTCGCGCACCACATGGTGCCTTCTGTTGCTCCTTCAATATTTTGGGGCTAGTTTCTTTGTTTGAGCTCCAATTTACGCAAAATTTATTTTGTTGGACTCGTTATCGAGTTTTACACATATTTCGTGCATAAAACAAGCAAAATTAAATAGTCAATTGGCCATTAAAGTGGCCAAAATGTATATAATATTAAGGTACGAGCTATACTTCTTGTCGCATATTAGCAACCTATACAGATCCGGTAACGTGAGAGTTGTGTGGACCAAGGAGTTAAGGGTGCCCCTGAAGCCAATCAGTTGTACTTTCATGACCGCTTGTCCAAGGAGGACTGTCGCCAGCGCGCACTAGCACCTCACTCCCATTGCACAATCATTTGCAGCACGACTCATACAGTTTGAGGAGGTGTACCAAGCGTAGGAGGAATTACAGGAGATGCTATTGTAGTTGCATCATCAGGGGCGCCTAATTCGACTCCAGGGTTAGGTGGGTCAATGCATTCAAGATGTACATCTGTGGTGGACCAGAGCTACCAACAGTTAGACCTATCTGCATCTCTCAGTATCAGCCCCTGAGGATGGGACATAGAGATGTACAAGAGGTTGAGGACACAAAAACGCTAGAGAGTAAGGAGGAAGAGACAAATGATGATGAATGTGTGAGAGAGTATGGAGGTAGTAGTCACATTGCCTAGTTTCGGATGTGTTCATTTTGTATAGCCTAAGCAATTTTGGTTTATATTGTATTGTATTTTGGCTATTGTGTACAATACCTCATGTATCTTATATGGTGGATGCAATGAGAATTCTATTCGTCTCCTTTGCATTTAAATGAATGATTTGGTTTTTCTGCCCTTTGGTGTATTTTTATTTTGGGTGTTCATTTCTTTCATTTGTATGCTTTACTTTTGGTTCGCTTTTGTTTAATAAAGATGACTAATTCCATAATTATCACTTCCATTAGCACTAATAAATCCATTTGCAAAATTTATCTACAGAAAAAATCCCCATTCTTGATTATGAAAGCAAGAAAGGAAAGCATATGCTACACGAGTATAAACGTGGAGTTTTTCTTCACCCTCTATTGTATACTTCAGTGAATAATCTGATTGGGGGATGGGGGAGTCAATTTGCATGCATTCATCCATCTATCACTGCAAAATTGCATCCATCTTCTATTTATCTTGCATGACATTACATTTAGTTCCTGCCATGCTTAGAATTCGCATTGTGATGTCACATGCTTTTCACTTTAAGAATGGAAATGGGGGGCTTGGTCATTTGGTTGTATTGGTGGATGGAATGGGTTAGCTTATTTCAATTGAAATAAGCTACTCACAAATTATTTGCCTTGGCTAACTTACTATTGATTGCTTTGTGGTTTGAAAGGTTGATGTGCTTGTGCGATATGACAGTAGTTTCAAAATGAAACTTGGCAAAATCACAGGTAGAAAAAGGGGTTTTCCCGATGGTTAAATACCGTCGGCCAAACACCAAAAACCGTCGTTTAAAACAGTCACGACGAAAAACGACCGTCGGGTAATTACCGGGTCGGGAAAGTCAACTCCCGATGGTTGAAATTCATCAAGAATTTGATTAAAACCCACGACGGATAAAAGCTGTCGGCCAATTATACGTATCCCGACGGTTATTTTCTGTCTGCAAATGCTTTGTTTATTTAATGGCCAACGGTTATTTGCCGCCGGCAAGTGTTTTGTTTATTTAATGGCCGACGGTTATTTGCCGTAGGCAAGTGCTTTGTTTATTTAATGGCCAACGGTATTTGACCGTCGGGCTTGTTGTTTAGTTGCTTGACTTTTTCTGTCATTATCAGCTCAAATTTGGTTCCAGCTGGTTTCCATACCATTTTACCAAATACTAATTTGCAACCGTAACTGAAACTGATTTGGAGGTGACGGAGAAAGTTTTTTTGAAGACTGTAGATTAACTTCATGGGTACAAAGACACCGCCCATCCGTTTCTCACAAAATGGAGTTGATATACATGGAATATACTATATAGTACTGTTATACATAAGTATATATCCTGCTATTCTGCTTCTTTATCACCACCTTCCTTTTCTTCATCTACTCCTCCATCAGCTGCCTCTTCAGGCATCACTGGTGGGGGAGGTATAATCTCAACCACCAGACTCGCTATTTCTTCCAGCCTACCCTCCAATCTGTCTTCACAGTTTTCTATAATCTGTAACAAATGAGGACGAACAAGAAAAAATGAGCACAATCTCTAACATTCGACATGTTGTTTTAATGACTAGATAGACATGATATCCAAATTCAGATGAAACCCAGATATAGTCTTGTCCGGACCAGTCGATTTCTATGTGCAACAGTTGGTCAATAATGTGACAATACAATCTTGAATGGCAAAAAACAAGCTTCTTCTACTGCCTCAGAGACCCAGAAATTCAAAGTGAAGAAAGAAAAAACTTTACCGCGTAAATTTCAGCTTCACTTGATGGCCGAGTGTTTATGATACTATATTGATGTCAGATTCAAATGATGCCTCCTGAAAATTCACACAAGCCACACTGCAATGAAAAATAAAGAATGAAGTGTATGAATTGTCCGAGAACCGTTTCAAGAAATAAAGCCAAACATACTGAAATTGATATAAAAGAAATTGGCCTATCTGAGCAACAATTTGGGACAATGTTCAACTCTTGCAGAGTAGGCAGCAGACTCTAACACTAGTTCTTATCCACCCTCTAATCTCTATAAATAAATTATTTTCTTATTGATTGAGAGGGAGAGACAAAAAAGGATGAGGAAGAAAATGCAAAAGAACCTGATTTATCCACCACTGCAACAACCATAGTCTATGAAAAGCTCTAGTCTGGTAGTTGATTGAGAGACAAACTTACCCAGAGTGCAGATGAGGCAAAAGGTATGACATATTTCCCTCGCTCACAAAAGCTTACACTAGGGTGCACTCTTTGGTAACCTGAATGGTCTGAGACAAAGGTGAATCAAATAAACACCAGGAATCCAAATGTGTATAAAAGCATCAACTTCATTTATAAGGAGACAAAAGAAAGATCAGGACTTGGAATTTGACCCACTTAAAGTGGTCATAAAATGTATATTTCACATTCAAAGCTATATTGAGGAAAGAAGAAGCAAAAAATAGTACTCTTAATGAAGAAGAAGAAGAAGAAGAAATCAGGGATTTCATTGCAAGAGAAAAAAAAAGGGAACGAAAACGGCAACTCCTAATCACTATTGTTTAGTTTGTTAATTTCATTGTACTGGCATTCTGCATAAAAATATCTCGTCATGGTACGCTTCGAAAAAAAATGCTTTGTATCTTTGCTGCTAGTTTTACCAAAAGAAAAGGAGAACACTGGAGAAAGACCAAAGAGAGAGAAAATAAAAGAAAGAAGGCAATTTTGAAGTCGTCGACGAAACATCAATGTTTTGGCGAGATTCGAAGGAGAAGAAAACGCATACCTGAATTATACAACTTTGCAAAACTTTTGAAACTTTGAATGGGTTCTGTAGCGAGACAAAATACGCTGCCCAGAATGCCGAAAAGAGTCGACTTTGATGATCTAGAATGTTCCAAAACATTTGGGAATTCCAAATTAAAGATCGCCACAGGGTAGAAAATTAGAAAGAATAAAGAAAGGGTACAAAATGAAAGGGTACCTGTACGAGGTTCCACATCGCCACCGCTCTCCTTTCCTCTCCGGAACCGGAAAACGCGGCAAAGTCCAAAGAGAAGAGAAAGCGAGGTACTGAAAGTATGAGAGAAAGAACGAGAAAAAGTTATTACACAAACAACGATTAAATGCAGAGAGAGAGAGAGAGAGAGCTGAAATTAGGGTTAAAAACAGGAATTTTTACCTCGAGGGAGACTTAGACGCTCTTTGGGGCCGTTCCAAAAGCAGATTCCGGCGTATGGCGTCGGAATCCGACTGAGCTAAAGCTTCAATGAAGAGGGCGAGAGGAAGACAGTAACACGCAGAGAAGAAATCTCCCTCTGGTTTAGTTTGCTTGACAACGATAAAAACGGTTTAACACGGTCGTGACAAAGTATTCGCACGACGGGTTTAAATCGTCGACACAGTCTGTTGGGCCGACGTAGTACCACCGTCGGGCTAAAATCATGCTAACTCACAAATGTTGCCCGGTGGGATAAAATCGTCGAGCAATAAATGAAATTGGGCCCGACGAAAATATGACCGTCGTCCCATAGACTTTACTCACGACGGATTATACTCGTCGACATAGGTCTGTGACCCGACGGTATAAGACCGTCGGGCAAAGGGTGATATTCTTATGTTTTGAACTTTCGCACCGTCGGCCAAAGGGCGAAATTCTTATGTTTTGCACGACGGTCCAGATCCGTCGGGTTAAAATCAAGTTTAGTCAAAAAAGAGCCTGACGGTATAAGACCGTCGTCTATTATCTTTCTGAATTGAAAAATTGGGCCGACGATATATGACCGTCGTCCCTTTAATTTTAGTCACGGCGGATTATTCTCGTCGACATAGGTCTGTGGCCCGACGGTAAATGACCGTCGGGCAAAGGGGGATATTCTGATGTTTTGCACGACAGTCCAGAACCGCCAGGGTTAGTCCCTTAATTTCCCCGACGGGCGAAAACCATGGTGGTTCAGACCCAAAATTTGCACGACGGGTTTTTTTTATTTTCCTGAACCAGAACGACGGGTTTTTTTTATTTTCCTGAACCAGAACGACGGGTTGGCTAGGACCGACGTCCTTATGCTTCAGACCCGACGGTTTTAAGGCTAGACCGTCGGGTCAAGCTACTTTTCTACTAGTGAATGAAGAAGAATTGTGCCATTTTTAGACCGGTAGAATCTTTCTAGCCCTCCCTTCTTATAGCATAGTTAACCAAGCTTGAGGCTACATAGACCCTAGTGTTTTTCAAAACCAAACTCTATTGAAGTCAATCTCTTATATGCACGGACTTTTCCTTTCTAATCTCTTATCTCTCTAGTTGCATGATTAGATTGATTTGGAGCGGGAGTTCTTAATCTATAATGAAAGAAAGCAATTGGAGAGAAAAGGAGCAAAGGATGATTAAGAATAGAAAAAGGAAAGAATAGGAGAGTACTTGCAAAGGAAAAAACCAAATGACTAGCTTAAAAGAAAAAAAAATGGTTAGTTTATGGAAAATATAAGCAAATTGTAAACAGTGAATAAAAGTTAAAAATTGGCTACAAAGGGCAAAACTCAAGTTCGGGGAAATTTTGATGGGATCTCATTCCAAGTAGATAGGACCATTCACTTGAAGGGGATTTAACCCAAAGTTGATGGGATCTCATTACTACTTATGACAAGTTCTAATGATCTTGGGAGGAATTTTCACGATTAATGGAGACTGAAATGACAAACTAGTTTATAGAGTTTTAAGAAAAAAATTCGCAAATGCATGACTAATGGTTTATTGGAGAGAGTAGCAGTTGTGGGGGTCATATATTTTAATGAGTTGAAACGGGTTTTAAGAAAAACTATAAAAGTGAATGGCTGAGTAACATGATTTTTCATTTCTTGAATTGAATTACATGATTTTGTACACAAGAATTTAGTAATGATCATATAGAATGTGTGTTGGGCATGGTTTGCGTATACAGCCATTTTTGACACCTCTAAGCTCCACGGAGCGAGTATGACATTTGGCTTACAATAAGTGGCTAGGTGTCATGGGAAGTGTTGGGCACCATGGTGCCGAAGTCAACATTTAGAGGAAAAATATAAGGGGCGGAAGCCAAGTGTCGTGCGAAGCACTGACTTGCCAAATTTTGAAGTCTTTCTATCCCGAGTAATGCTATGCATATGTTACTGTAGCTGTACATTTGCGTATTGTTCGACATGGATGTCTTATGTGGCATCCACGTCAGAAGCCAGTTCGGCAGAAAACCGGAATGTTCCGGTTTTCTCTTCCTAGTCGGTCCTCCCTCTCTCGCCCCCGACTAAGGGAGGCCGGAGCCGGAGAGGGAGGCCGGAGCGGGAGGGAGAGGGAGGCCAGAGTGGGAGAGAGAGGCAGGCCGCTGAGGGACGGAGAGGGAGGCCGGTGCGGGAGGGAGAGGGAGGTCGGAGCCAGTAACCATGGCGTCCTTCACCTTCATCAACATTACGTGCTTGAAATTGCGGCGAACTTGGCCGAGAAAAATCCGGTAGCAGGCTCATCTCCGGAGCTGCATCGGTGTCGAGGAATCCAGCGATTGTGTCCTTCGGGTCTAGCTCCGCCAATTTGAAACCCACCACCGATCCCCAACTCAGCTCCTTGCTGCCCTGTTCGTCCTCCTCTAGCGTCCTCTCGCCGGCGCGGAAGGTGATACCTTCGCCAGGCTCCCCTGAGACGACAACGACGACGAATTGCGGGCGAGGAGTTGGGCGAAATGCTCATTTTCGTGGAGAATCACCAATTTAAGTTGGGGGGAGAGCTGCAGGAAGAGGAACACGACATCGGCTTTGGTGGTGATGCTGGAGCGATGGAGCGTCCTCAAGAACCAGCGCAGATGACCGGGATGAGAGTCTTCCGCAAGTGGGCTACGAGTAGTTCGCTCATGGCGTGGTTGCCCCTTCGGAACAACATTCCCATCTCCTGCAGCACGAGGGACGATCGGCCTCCAGTGCCGCCTCCGACGCGGTGGCACCATACAGTTTGTTCTGGGCAAGACACCGTCGGGGTATGTTGACCTCATGGACCTTGGCAGAGGCGGGCGATGGGTTGAAGGCGGAGAGAGCGAAGAGGAGAAGGGTCACGAAGAAGAGAGAGGAGCAGATGGAAATGGTCGATTGAGCTCTGCCGCTGATGGTCGCAGAGGACGAAACAGAGTACTGCTAGAGTTTACTCTGCAAGTGGCTGTCCGCAGTCCCACTGCCACCATTGTTGTTGTTGTTGCAGTGATTATTGTCGTCGTGGAGGAAGAGAACGTGGAGCTGGCCACCGAGTCCCACCCAGCCCTCATTACTGGTTTTTCCTTTAGCAGAGAGGACCATTCTACAGAAAAAAAAACCCAAAAAACAAAAGAGAAAAAGCCTCTCCAATGATTGGAGGGGGAAACGGGGAAGGTGGGAAGGCGTTGAAGGGGGAGGAAGTGATCTTAAAATGCGGTTGCCCCTCCGGCTCCGGCCTCCCTCTCCCTCCGGCTCTGGCCTCCCTCTCCCTCCGGCTCCGGCCTCCCTCTCCCACCTGCTCCGGCCTCTTTCTCCCTCCACTGCCGGCCTCCCTCTCCCTCCCGCCGGCCTCCATCTCCCTCCCGCCGGCCTCCTCTCCTCCTCCCTCCGGCCTCCCTCTCCCTCCCGCTCGGCCTCCCTCTCCCTCCCGCTCCTGCCACCCTCTCCTCCCGCTCCGGCCTCCTCTCCCTCCCGCTCCGGCCTCCCTCTCCCTCCCGCTCCAGCCTCCTCTCCTCCCGCTCCGGCCTCCCTCTCCTCCCGCTCCGGCCTCCCTTCCCTCTCGCTCCGGCCTCCTCTCCCTCTCGCTCCCGCCTCCCTCTCCCTCCGCTCCCGCCTCCCTCTCCCTCCCGCCCGCCTCCCTCTCCCTCCGCGCCTCCGGCCTCCTCTCCTCCGCCTCCCGCCTCCCTCCCTCCCCTCCCGCCTCCCGCCTCCCTCCCGCTCCCGCCTCCCTCCCTCCCGCCCGGCCTCCTCCAGCTCCTCCAGCTCCGGCCTCCCCTCCCCCAGCTCCGGCCTCCGGCCTACCTCTCCTCCGCTCCGGCCTCCCTCCTCCCTCCCGGCTGGCTCTCTCTCTCCGCTCCGGCCTCCCTCAGTCGAGAGCGAGAGAGGGAGAATGGGCTAAAGCGAGGGAAAAGAAAACCAGAGCCCTAATGTTCCAGTCATCTTTTTGCCGAAGTGGCTTCGGACGTGGATCGGCATACAACTACAGTAATGTATGCATAACATTACTCTTCTATATCCCTATGGAAGAGGGGAATTTCTAAGGATCCGAGTTGGAAACGCATCGGGAGTCACGCCAATGTTGAAGTGCGTTTTGGGGCAAATTTGGAGAGAATTGATCTCGGAAGACGATACAATCCACAAGGAGGGCTTGTTCTACACTTACAATATAAAAAATAACAGTAATAAATTAGGGTATTTTTATCCTGAAAAAACATTGATACGGATATTGTTAAGGGTCGGACCGCTTCCGATTCAACTCAAAATCACAATTTAAAATTCAAAGCCCCAAAGCCAACTCTTAAATGTTAGGATCATTTCGGGTCAAAAGAGTGGCATGAAAAGCTTCGGGAGTCCAAAGGGGAGGAAATGATGGCGCACACACCAAACGCGTTTTTATGTTGAATATTGCTACAGCCTCCCTCACTGTAGCAATAGGTATTAAAATATTCCCTTTGTGGGTCCCACTGCTACAGAGAGTGAGGCTGTACTCAAGTACTCATAGCATTACTCGGTTCTGCCCTGGGGGGTTTAATCGTAAGTGAAAGTATTTTCAGGGACACTAATGTCCCAAAAAATATCATTTTATTTTACCATTTTAGTCGATTTTGAAGCACCGGGGATATTGATTTCTCCCTAAAATTCGGGGAGACTTCAGACTTCAAAATCCCTATCCCGTCAACTCCCTCGAATTTTCCCTGCCGAAAGAATAGCTCAACGCACGGATTACGGCTTCTCAGCTCGTCGTGCTTCTCAGCTCGTCGTCTTCACAGCTCGTCGTCTTCACAGCTCGTCGTCTTCGCAGATCGTCGTCTTCGCAGCTCGTCGACTTCGCAACTCGTCGTCTTCGCAGCTCGTCGTCTTCTCAGCTCGTCGTCTTCGCTCCGGTCTTTCTTCTTTCTTCTTTTCTGTAATCATTTCGGTCTCTTGGCTTCTGTCTTTCTATCTTCGCTCTTCCCTATATATCTTCTCTCTTTCTCTCATCATTTTTCTCTGTTCGCTTCTCTCTTTCATCTCTCTTTGATTATCTTTCTCCCTTCGCTTCTCTCTTTCCCTCTTTGCTTTTCCGTCTCTTCTCACTCCTCTCTTTTTGTTTCTGACGATTCTGGAGATTCCACGGTTGTGATAAGAGGTATGTTTCGCTTCTCCCTTTCTCTTTTTCGCTTCTCTTGTTTTTTATATTCTGTCGAGAATTAGTTTTTTTTTTTGGAATGCAATATATAGTAGTATAATAGAAATGCATTCCCAAACGTCCTTTGAAATTTGTTTTCTTTTGTTACCGATTCCCTTGTTAGATGTATTTGCTAAGCGTGTGAATAAGATATTCGCTTATCCTATTTCGTACATGTAATTCCTGTCTTCATAGTCGTGCAATATTAATGGCTTATTATCATCACAGCAGCTTGCTTCCCTCTCCCCTGTAGTGGAATCTAGACCATTTTTTCAAGTTGCAGAGACTATAAATGAAATTCATTCAAACATGGGTACTGTTGAGCCCTTCTTATTTGGTGCTGGCTGTTCAGTGACTTCTGTAGTAGCTAGCTCGGATTTTATCACTGCTAATATATGGTTCAATTCTCAGCACGTCTTGACTCATGGTGACATGGGCAGGGCAGTGGAAATACTGAAAGATAAAATGAAGAAATTTAGGGGAGGAGAAAGAATGGAGAGATTGTATGAAGAAATATGCTGTAAACAGGTTCCCTTAGAGGGCTTGAAAACTTCCTCTAAGAAAACCAAGAAGAAAGGGAGGGAGGGAGGGAGGGAGGGAGGGAGGCTTAAGGGTTTAGGGGAACTCTTGAGTCTGCAGTGTTGCTGAGAGGGGTATTTGCGTGAACTTGTACCAATAGTTTATGTGGGGAAGAGATGGACAATTCCCAAATTGATTTTGGCCATTAAATGCTAAGAAAAGAAACAGAGGTCGGAGTTTTGAGTTCTGGGATCTTTTCTCTGACCTTATCTTGTTCATGGGAAAAAGGGCTTTAAATGCGCCTGGCTTGATGTCACATATAGCTCCATTACCTAATCCGTGTAAGAAGGGGAGAGCAGTGGCAGAGAAACAGCAGGTAAAGATTCTTCTTGTTTTAGTCTTGGCATGGTTCACGTTTGCTCCTACTTAGGAGCTTTCTGTTCAATAGTAGAATGATGCAGCCATGTCCCTTACTAGTTTTGTTATCATGAGAAGATCTTCAGCTTTCGAGTTTCGAGATGGAGGAGGAGAGAGAGAATATGTGCTCTGCTACTGTTTTTTTTTGTTTTGAAGATATCCAGTCCATAAAAATAGGAATTACTAAAACTTGTGCCCTGAATCACTGATGCCATCCTAGGCTACCCAAGTTACAGTGTTCCTAGCCTTGATTATGAACACCTTTGCTCCCATTTTCAGTATCCACACAGGAAAAGAGAAAAGAAAATCTTGATTCGTGACTCATTTTTTGGTTTTCTTTTACATGGGGAGTTTCAATGCTGGGATTCCCGGTTCAGAATTCCAGATACCAATGTTTAACAGCAGCATCTGGAACCTACCAAATATTGATAATCAATGCTATCTCTTTTCTTTTAAAACAAATTATGGTACAAATCAAAGCAATAAGGCATCTACGTGTTTGCAAAGTTCATGCAGTAAAAACCATGCCTGAATCTTTGATTGCTCCACTTCTTATGAGTACAGAATTGAATGCTTTATGGTTGTTTCATCTCATAGCTTTAAGTTAGTATCTAATAGTAATTTATGAAATATAATTTTTTTATCTCCACAGATGTCAACTGTTCAACAAGAAAAAGAGAAAAATGTCAGTAATAGCCAAGGAGCACGAATGAGAGGGGCTTACATGGCATGGACTAGAAGAGAAAGCCTTGTTATGCTTAATTTATTAGTAGAGTTAGTTGAAAGGGGCAACAAACTGACAAATGGGGCGTTTCAATGAAATTTGTGGAAGTAACAAAAAATTTGAGCATTACAAAGCAAGGTGGAAGACATGGAAGATGACTTACTCAACCATAGCTGGTATGTTGAGTTGCGGCAGTGGATTTGGATGGAACACCAATACTAAACGAGTAACCGCAGATGATGAAGTTTGGGATGGTTACATCAAGGTAAAACCACAATTTTCACACTTCAATATTAAATACTATATGAGATACTAACATAATATAATATCTTATTACTGTAGAGTCACCCTGATGCCGCAAAATATAGGGAACAAGGTTGCGACCACTTTGAGCAGCTTCAGATTGTTGTGGGAAATTCGGTAGCTACAAGAGTTTTTGCTCAAGGGGCGTCAAACCAAGGTGCTGATAACCCAACTGAACTAGATAGTGTTAATCTTGAAGGAGTGAATGATGAGGTTAACAACTATGAAGCTTGTGATGAAGATTAAAATTTCAATGATAGTTCAACACCAATGAGGAGTAAATCAAAGGTCCACAAATGTATCTCCGAGATTCAAGCGAAGAGCAAAGCCACAAGCAAAAAACAATGAAGATGTTGCTAACTCTCTTTTTGAGATTGTTGCTGAATTGAAATCTAAGAACGAGACAAAGAATAGTCAACAATGGTTAAAAACTGTCAACAAAATTCCTGATTTAGACCCAATATTGAAGTTTATGGCACCAGAACCTTTAAAGCTTCATGAGAATAAAGTTGCATTTATTGCAATGAATCCAGAAGAACGTAGAGCTTGGTTAGCTTGGAAGGCTAGTAGGACCTAGATGAATGTTTATGTTTTTTTATCTTCAAAAAAATAGTCGAATTTTGTGATCAGTTTCTCAAAAATAAATATAGCTGCTTGTTGTTAGAAGTTAAGTTTATGAGATAGATATCATTTTTAATTTGTAAGAAAATATTTTGTTATTTCTACCATCAATAACATTATTTTCTCAATGGTTATATTTTTTTATATTGCAGCTTTCATGTCTGATTCAAAGTCTTCTGAAATACAGCATTTTGATTCATCATCAGATGATGAGAAGATGATGATAATGGCTGCTACTAGTGCTAGCATTGCTGCTTATAATTTAATTATTAATAATAAATATCCACGTCAAAATACTACTATAGAAGGTCCACTTTACATAAGAAGAGCACTTTCAAGAGACCATCTAGAAGACTTTCAGTCAAGATATAGGATGATGCCAGTAGCTTTCATCAAATTATGCAAGATATTACGATCAAAATATTTACTGAATGATACAAGATCTGTTCTAGTAGAAGAACAACTAGGAATGTTTTTATTAACAGTTGGGCAAAATCAAAGATCTTGTGTGACACAAGAGCGGCTTCGTTGATCAGTTTGGACAATTAGTTCACATTTTAACAAGGTTTTAGATACTATCATGAAGTTAAATGATGAATACATGTCTTCTATCTCTACTGCTACCCCTTCTAATTTTCAATCTAGTCATCGATATTACCCTTATTTTAACGTGAGGTACTGATTTTTAATTTTGAATATTACTTTTACTTTTATTTAGTTCCTAATTTTATGTGCAACTATTTAGGACTGCATAGGAGCTATTGATGGGACATATATTCCAGCTTTAGTGTACGGTGATGATTCGATCAGTTTAGAAATCGGCATGGTAAACTATCACAGAATGTTTTAGCTGCATGCACTTTTAATCTAGAGTTTATTTATGTACTTGCTGGTTGGGAAGGGTCTGCAAATGATGCTAGAGTATTAAAGGATGCATTGCAGAAGCCAAATGGACTTAGAGTACCACAAGGTAAATTTTAATTTATTTATTATTTTTTGAGTAGGTAAATAATAGTTTAATGTGTATTTTTTTGCAGGAAAATATTATTTAGCTTATGCTAGCTATCCAAATAGACCAAGATTTTTAGCTCCATATCGCGGAACTCGATATCATTTGCAAGAGAATGATAATAATCTTCCACAAAATCCAAAAGAGTATTTTAATCTCCAGCATGCAACATTGAGGAATGTGATTGAGAGGATATTTGGTGTTCTAAAATCTTGATTTATTATATTACATACACCACCACCATTTCCATATCCAATTCAAGTGAAGATAGTGCTAGCGTGTTGTATTCTACATAACTATCTTCGTAAAGAATGTGCAAGTGATGAATTTACTTCTGAAGAGCAAAGTCAACAACCATCCGATTTTAGTGAAGTAGAATTTGATGGTGACGGGAAATCTGGAATAGCTCAATCTCGTGGAACTACATATTAGAGCGGACCAATTTTGTGATGAGATGACTAATCAAATATGGGAAGACTCTCGTAATAGTATTTGAATTATATAATTTTATTTAATTTTTTATTAATTTTTGTGTGTATGTATTTGACATTTTTACATTATATCTAGATTCATTTTTTTTAAAGTACAACTTTTATTCATCTAACTTAACGTTGATTTAATTAATAAAATATGTATATATTTTTTATTTTTAATATAAATTATAGAAATTAAATTAAAATTTATAAATGACTGAAATTTATTAATAAATCTTTTTTCATATAACAATGTGTCCTAAATTCTCAATGTTTTAAACTAACTGAAAAATTCAAATTTTCAATGTCTTCGACTAACAAGAAAAAGTTTTCTCTGAGATTTCACTTTCAGGAACTCCAATGTTTGACAATTCCTTTGAATTCCCTAAAAATATCAAATTCTCTATGCACTAACCCCCCCTGTTATCACAAACTTGGTGAATGTTGCTGACCAGAGACCCAAGTCTTGTCCCAACCGAAACTAGGTCGAGAAAACTTCGGCAAGAGAGCACGTGAATATCACGTGCTCACTGCGGGTGAGGTGTAGGCTGCTGATTGGCGGCAGCAGCCTATCTCGACCTAATTTGGGTCGAGATAATCCACGATCAACTACCGTGTTTGCCCTACAGGTGGAACATTAGCGTAGGAGTTGGTAGGTTATTGTACAGGCGCACATGCAACCCAACATTAGATTCTCATACAATATGCATATGTTTGGGTGGGAACTGGGATGCTACTTCAGAAAGTAATACATGGACAGCAAGGTCGACATCCCATGTATTTAGACAATCTAGACTACAATTCAAGGCTAGTAAGCCGGTAGGCTGGATTCGGTTCACAGGTGAAACTAATATTGCTTGTAATTTCAGGTTTTAAAATCTTGATTCACAATAAGAATTCATTCACATGTATTTGACTTGAGTTTATTAGGTAACACGACTTAATCATAGAGGGTTCTAAAAACACCTTATTTTGGTGGTAGTATGGAATTGGGTTATTCTTACTTGGGATAAGGGTTGTTTCTCCCCTTCTCTAGATTCTTCTCTTTTTCTCTGGTTCAAAGGCTGGCTACCCTACGTTGAATAAGCTAGGCCATATACTACAAGTATTAGGTTGATCTTTTGCTCAGTTATATGGGTTGAAACTTAGGCAGCTAATGAAACACCGCTGGGGCATCTCAAATTTTATGTCATATCAAATTGTTGGCTAGTTTACTGATTTTCTAATATAAACACTTGTACAACAATTAAGTCATATACATATAAAAATTTGATTTTGTTATTGGTAAACCTCTATTGGATTTGGTAAAAAAATTCCTCATTATTGCATAATAAATACACAGCAAATAAGTATGTGCATATCATGGATTTAGAATCTCTACTTCAATCACATTGTCCCTCTCCTACACATGAAGTCGTATATCACTTGAAATAAGCTAGTTGAAGTTGACTCTTCAGGCAACTTGAGAAGCTGGGCGACTTTTGTAAATCCAGCCTGGTTGTCAAGATGAGATCTTTCTCTGTTATCTAAAGTTATCTCTTCCTTGGAAAGCTCTGGTGGTGAAAGAGCCCACTGCATTGCCCAGATTGCAAGGGGTCGCATGTAACAAAGAGATCGATACTGATCATCAGTATTCCAAGCTTCGGGAGTTTGAAAAGAATACCTTCATCAGCAGCAAGTGTTCAGTATTCTGTTTCAGTTTCTTTGAAGAAAAGTAATTGCCTACCTTACTGCTACAACAACTCTAGCTACCGTCAATTGATTGATTTATAAGAGAAGCATTGAAAAAAGATACAAAAGGAATAACTACGGCATGAAAAACTCTAGCTACCGTCAGCATTTTGTCATGGCTCTCAGTGTGTACATTACACCATCTGACAGGTCAACTAACTGTTACCTCTACCATTTTGGTATGAATGTGTATATTGTTAACCGTGATGTTTAAATCTTATGTTCTTACTCAAAACCTTTTAAGCAAAGATCACATAATAGTGTGCTAAAATGTTTTTAGGACCAAAGATTATGATTCATTTGTTTCATAAATAAAATAGATTGGGTAGTGAAAAAATTTCACTACTCATGATGTTTCAAACACAATGAAAACAGAAGAGTAAGATATTAACTCACCCAAGCCCTTCTTCAGACCAGACAGCTTCATAAACCCCCCGAGCAGTTTTAAAACCAATCTCACTCATTCCTTCATGTATCATACCAGCTGCAACAGCATAAGTCACACCTGACCATACCTCCCTGGACTGCATTGTACTCATATCAACCTGGCCGTCAGGTCTCATTCCATTCACAGCTCCTCGTTTTCCATCCTTCACCTTTAATACATTAAAATTGTAGACCTTCTTGAGGGCACTCTCTGCTTTTTCTTCGTCAACAATGGGAGAGAGACCACATGCTCTGGCATACCTGTAAGGCAGTTTCATTAGCTAACCAATATATGTTCTCAAGTACCAGAGACAGTAAAAGCACTAAACTCACCACTGTCCAGCGAGTTGATCAGCTTGAATTGAAGAGCTCGTACTGCTACTACTGCTATCATAACTGAAGTAAGATCCATTCCACAGCTTGTCATAAACGACCTTTGCCTTATGAAATCTGTTGCAGAAGAGATCCTCTGAAGCTTTATCACCCACTTCACCAGCAATGGCAGCAGCTGCCTGCAGAGCAGCCAACCATAATCCTCCAGTATATGCACTTATTCCAGTCACTGACCAAACATCATAAGTCTGATCAGGAAAGCCTTCATTCTCAATCATTCCATCATTATCTTTGTCAAACTGGTCCATATAAGCCATGGCCATATAAACTGCAGGCCAAGCAGCCTTCATAAATGACTTATCCCCAGTAGCAATTATGTCTCTGTATATCTGAAGAACAAATTTTGGGTTTAAATCTTTCCAGCGGTCTGTATTGTGCAGGTTATAAGCATTTACTTCAAACCAAGGATCATTATGACCAATGTCATGTGGAACAGCCCCAAGAACCTTCCTGTGAACCCATGTGCCATCAGATAGGAGCTGAATCTTCTCCGGATCATGCATCATCACAGCAGATATGAAGTCTCTTTGGACGCTCAATTCAAGTTTTGGGAAGAGCATAATCAGTGCAAACGATGAGTAGAAATGTACATCATAAGTGTTCCACATGCGATACTCGATCCCTTCAAGATAGAGGAATTGACCAATGTTCTCTTCTCCTTCTTGAAGTAAAGACGTTCCACCAGCAGACTTTGCCATGAGAGGACTATGCGTTTGCTCAAGCATAGATGCCATCTTGTCGAGAATGTCTATTGCAGTATCCTTGTTAATGACAAAGTTGTTTAACTGTTTATAATCCACTATGAAATTGTTTAGTGAAAATTTTCTTTCTCTTATAAATGCTAGATTCTTGGTTGGAGGGGAACCATCTGTAAAATAGAACTCTTGTAATTAAAACTCACAGGAACGAATCCAGGTGAAACCAAGAAACTTAGCAGGTAAATATACTTATTTGAAAAATGTGATTTGTTTAACAAAGTAAATACTGACTTATCTAATTACCAGTCCAAATAGTTCCTCCAGCATTAAGAAAATAGAGCTCGTTGAACAGAGTGACACGATACCTGCACAGACCCAACATGAAGAATAAGGATATTAATGAAAAACGAAACTCAAGTATTCATCATAAAAGGGAGCGACTTTTTCTGAGGGAACGATGGTGAGGGAGAGCGACAGGAGCGACAGGTGACACGAAGACCTCCTCTCCGATGAAGATCGACGGAGAGAAGTTGACGGAGGATGGAAAACCGTGGAACGGCGCGAGAAGAGGGGAAAACAGCGAACCAAAACTCTAGGACCCTGGCGTTTTGGCGAATCCTCTCTGAAACTGGAACACGATGCTCTTCGAAAGGATATTTCCTTCCTCCTTGTGACTGGAGCGAAGAAATCTTTCATCAGTCCCTATGGAAGCTGGAGAATTGTACCTGCAACAGCTGCAAGCAGTTACGAAGGCAAAACAAACTGGTTCGAAAGAATTTTGGTGGGAAAGCTCACAATACACGATGTCTGCTTTCCAATGACGCACCTGGGAATGCAAACTTCTCTATTTTAGGGCAAGAAAGGTACTTGCAAGGATTTATTTTCCAGAAATTGGGGATGACGGTGTCTCGATTTGGAGCTCTGTCATTACTGCCCTAAAAACCCTATTCCCCTGTGTTCGATCTGAGCTTCCTCATGCTCAACAAGCACCTGTCCAAGTTGGTCGAAGATGGAACGACATCTGCAGTGGAAGAAAAATGGGCTTCCAAAACTCAGTCTTTGAAGCACATTTTGGTCGCAAGCAATAATTGGGACATCCGTAAGGCAAATGAGTTGGGGGATTGGATTGCATCCAAGTGGTAACTGCAGTACCACCCTCAAACATCGTATTTGGGTGAGGGTGACTGGTTAATTGCAGTAAAGGAGGAGGAAACCAGACTACAACTCCTTCTTTGGAATCACGCCGATGATATCCCATGCTGGGAAATACGAATGTGGGAACCTACTAAGGCAACAGGTCCTCTCTCCTTGTGGATTCAGATTTGGGGGATTTCGCTTGAAATATGAGATGTGGATACCTTGAAGATGATTGCGAGTAACTTTGGAGTGGTTTTGGAGTTTGACGACGATTCGGCTTCTGGTACAAATCTTTTGTATGCACGAGCTCGAGTGAGGCCATCTCGCTGGCCAATTGCCGAACAGTGGATCGACCTCAATATCGGGGCAAACGTCTTCGCAATCCTTTTACAACCTGAAGATTTCATCCCACCGTACAGGGCGGTTTGCAAAAAACAAAGGGAGGAAGACGATGAGTCGACTCGTTTGGCAGTCCGAGTCGACTCACCTGAACTCAGCCGAGCTAACTCAGTTACTGAAACTCTGCCATCTCTTGAATTCTGGAGGGAGGAACAGCAGCAAGCCACAACACAGTTACATGCCAACTATGAAGAACATAATACATCTCAATATTTAGAGCACGGCCAATGTACTGCCTGTCACCATGGTTGAAGAAGTACCCTGCCCGTTTTCTAATCCACCATCTTTTACTTCTCCTTCAAACAACCGTACTACCATTTCTCCACACCAGACAAAAACCGATCCACCACCACAAATTCTGGCACTACCTCCTACTCAAACCCCATCAATCAACCCTTTTGCAATTCAGCCTTCCAATTTTCGACTTGAATCTCAACCCCAAAATCAACCTCAACCTCAGTCCCAACCCCAACCTCAGACACATCCTTCACCTACTTCACCTTTGCTGGCCGAGACCTCAATACACCAAATTACACCAAATGCAAGTGTTCAGGATAATTTCCTATTCAAGGAAGAAAGTACACATTGTTGGCAACCAAACTGAGGCTTACTCTCCACATTCGGTCAATGCTCTTCAAATTCAGGAGAGGGAAGACAGACTTGATATGTCTGTTGGATGGCAAACAGGCCAGAAATGGTGGGAGTGATGATGTGGAGCAAGTCGAAAATGGGGAAAATGATGGGAGAGATGACCTCACGTATGCTTCCAGTTTGAGCATATACAAAAGTTCAAAAGTAAGATAAGCAAAGAAGAATTTGAGATGATACAAAAGATTGGAGCAAAATATAATGATAATGTGAAAGACTCCCAAGTTCCTCAAGTGGAGAGAAGAGTGACACGAGGAAAGGGAAAAGGAGTGGCAAACCCAGCTAAGGGTAAAAAATGATTGTTCTATCGTGGAACATCAAAGGAGTAAGAAGTCCAAGTAAAAGGACTTTTATTAGGAGTTTAATATGGAGGAGTAAAGCACTGCTGATTGTGCTACAGGAAACTAAATTAGACACAATGACTGATTCCATGGTGAATGAACTCGCTCCTTTCAAGCAACCAAAATGGAAAACCTTAATATTGGCACTACAGGGGGCATACTTGTGATATGGGATCCACCCTTCATTGATGTATTACCTACAAATGTTGGAGTTTATTGCATCTGTATGGAAGTGGCTAACTTGTCGAATAGAAAATCTTGGTATATAGGGGTCATCTATGGTCCAAACACCTATGCACAGAGAGCTGATTTTTGGGATGAGCTTACAAGCATGGTGAGTCATTGGAATGGGCATACTTGAATGTGATTTGCAAAGTGTTGGGGAAAACAGTTTCCATCTAGACACGTACTCTGAAAATTGGGGGGGTGTACCTTTTAGGTTTGAAAATCAGTGGCTTGAAGATAATGATTTGTATCCCCGTATTGAAAATTGGTGGGCTGAGATTGAGGACAATGGGCCATTGGGAGGGAGACTATTCAGGAAACTAAAATTATTGAAGAACAAATTACAAGCTTGGGCCAAAATCAGCAAGGCTGACCAAATGGCTAGAAAGATTGAGTTGAGCAATCGGATTGATACACCAAACTTGCTTGAAGAGTCTAGGGTTTTAGAGGATGATGAGAATGCTGAAAGACTTTCAGCAACTGTGCAATTTAATTGCTTGCTTCGTAAAGAGGTCATTCTATGGAAGCAAAAAACAAGATATAAGTGGCTAATGGAGGGAGATGGCAACACCCGTTTTTTTCATGCTATGACATCCAAAGAAGAAGAACAAACAGAATTTCCTCTCACAGTCAAAGGGAAAATCACCTCTAAGAAACCCACTATTATAAACTGCATTTTAACTCTTTTTAGTTTGTTTGCAGAGGATACTCATAAACCCCGGGACAGATGGATACAATGGGAGTTTTTAATACATGCTGGTCTATCATACGAGTAATGATGTGAAGCATCAACTTCAGCATTTCTATCAGCATAGACTTACTAGCACAGCACTCGGTGCTACCTTCATTGTCCTTATCCCCAAAAAGCACTGTGTTGAAACAGTAAATGATTTCAGGCCTATCAGTTTAGCAAGCAGCACCTACAAGGTCATTGCAAGATTATTGGCTTCAAGAATACAAAAGGTGATGGGACACATTATAAGCACAGAGCAGCACACTTTCATTAAAAGCAAAGACATTATGGATGCAGCCATGAATGTCCATGAGATCATTCATGCTTGTCAACAGTCTGGGGAACCACGGGTGGTTTTGAAATTAGATTTCGAGAAGGCTTTTGATAAAGTCTCCTAGAACTATTTGGAGTCAGTGATAAAGCAAATGGGCTTCGGTTGGCGATGGAGGCAATGGATGAGGACATGTATATCTTCAGCAAGGTATTCCATATTAATCAATGGTGGTGCTCATGGATACATTAAACCCACGAGGGGACTTCGACAAGGTGATCTCCTATCTCCCATGCTCTTTAACATAGCAAGGCAGGGACTGAGATACATGTTGAACATGGCAATTGATGAGGGATGGATTGACCCTATAATGGATAGGGATTGTCTTCAAGCACCACTAGTTCAATTTGTTGACAATACCATTCTCTTTTGCAAGGGCAATGCTGGTCAGATAAGAGTTATAAAGTGTATTCTGATGTTGTTTGAGTTAGCTTCTGGATTGAAAATTAATTGGTCCAAATCAGTTATCTATGGTTTCTCAGTAGGAAGTGAGATAATGAATGACATGGCAGCAATGTTGGGGTGCAAGATTGGCTCTTCACCTGTAACCTACTTTGGCTTACCCCTCTTTACTGGTAGAGCAGCTAAGAGCTTATGGGATCCGGTCATTGAAAAACTGAATTTCAGATTGAACACATGGCAAGGGAGGTTACTTACGAAAGCAGGCAGGCTTACGTTAATCAAAGCTTGCCTACTTGGCATACCCAAATATTTTTTATCATTCTTACATTGCGCTACATCAGTGGTAAAAGGTATTGATAAGCTAATGAGAAATTTCCTTTAGTTGGGATCTTCAGAAAGATTAAAGATGCACCTCATCTATTGGGAGGATGTATGCCTGGCAAAGGAGGATGGAGGACTTGGAATCAGGAAAATAAGGCACGTGAATGAAGCACTCCTAACTAAATGGCTTTGGAAACTGAACACAAGCAGTGGGGCTACTTGGAGGAGTTTAATTGTAAAAGCACTTGACAGTGGGTCGAGAGATTGGTGGTTTAGAGACATAAGGCAATGGAGGCTCTCCTCGATTTGGAAGAAAATCGTTAAGTTGCTGCCCTTTTTTGCTCAGCATACTTTCATTTATCCTGGAATTGGTGATAGAACACTTTTTTGGACTGATAAATGGATTGGTAAGGACACTCTTGTTGAGAAGTATCCAAGAATTTTCATATTAGCAAGGGATCAGAACTACCTTATTAGGGACATCGCCCCTAGGGGACAGTTGAGAGAAGTGGATTGGACACCATTGCTCCAGAAAAATCCAACCGATGAGGAATCTATTGAGATAGCTTCATTACTTGATGAGCTAAATATGACATTCTTAAAGAGAGACCAGATGAATGAATTATTATGGAGGCCTCATCCCTTGGGCATTACTCAGTTAGTACGACTTACTCTTGTTTAACTGATCGTGGACAACACTCCCACCAGGCTGCAAAAGCTTGGACTCTTTTTTGCCCAAGGAAACAAACTTTTTTTGCGTGGTGTTGCTTAAGAGGAAGATTGCCCACAAGGGATGCACTATTAAGGAGAGGAATTCCGATTCAGGATGCTGCATGCCCTTTATGTAACTCGGAGAGTGAATCTCTTAATCACCTTTTATTGCACTGCACGTATAGCTGGAAAGTATGGGTTTTTTTCATTGATAAATTCGGACTAAGCTTCCCTATTCCTCAAGATCTTAGCAGCATCATTGCTCTTATCGGATCTCTTGGCCATGGCGGGAAAGAAAAATTGATGATTAGTTATTGTTTGGGTTACTTTCCCTGGTTGTTGTGGAAGGAAAGTAACAACAGATTTTTCAGAAGAAAAGTACTTCCTGGCCTGATTTATGCCAACGCATTATGCACCAAATTGTATGTTGGTTAAAGTGCAGAAACAATTCAACATAGAGGGAGGTGCAATAAAAGTTTACTTATAAGCTGAATTTTGTCAGCTCGTCTTTTGGAAACCCAGGGCTGGCTGGTGTGGGTAAACTAATCCGTACCTCTTCTGGGGACATTTTACTCACCTATTCACGCCCGATTGGCACCACTGATTCCACAATTGTTGAAACTAAAAGTTTGCTTCATGGCCTCAAATACTTCCTCAAGTTCAATTTCGTTGGGCCATTATATGTTGAGGGTGACTCCCAAGTTCTAATCCAATGGTACAAGAAGGACCTCAGGCCTCCTTGGAGGCCTCTTCCCATCATTGATGAAATTAGAGAATTAGCATCTATTGTCACTAGTTGGAATCATGTTCTACGTAGTGCAAGTGGTAAAGCGGATGAATTAGCTAAGAAAGGGGCTCGTGGGCAACATGCTATTGTATGGACCCCTTACTAGCTGTAATCCTATTATGTACTTCTTTCGCCCAATTGGGCTATAATGAATAAAATCATAACTTTCAAAAAAAAAAAAAAATATTCATCATAAAAACTTGAAGGAACAAGCTAAAAAGTATTGGAAACTTGCCATTCAGGAAGTGATTTGTCTTCTAAAATAGGTTTTTGCCATTTTTCAATCCATGATTCCCACTGACCATGTTCTGTTATGCACCAAAGGAAGTGGAAAAATGGATCAGCACCTGAGACACATTTTATTACAGCAAAGCAACCTAGAAAATTCTATCAATAACTGGAATGCAAATAAAAAACATCTATGCCAGTTTTCAGGCAGCTAAGACAGACTGCTTTATAATCAAGGTTACCAAGAATAGCATCATGAACAAGCTGAACTGCTGCATCCCCTCGGGTCCCATAAAATTTTGTATAACGCCTGCATCAGATATTTTGTATTGCTAAGATGACGTACCAGGACTAGTTTATAATGCCCAATTATAATGAGGCGCGTGGTAGGCTCATGAAGTTAGAGAGTGGTCAAGTTATTATGTTTTTGGTTTTGGCTCGATTTGAGTTCTGGAGAGCGATTTATTTAGTGTTATGTAAATAATGGTATTTGTTTGCCTTGAACAGACTGACTGACCACACCAGCAAATAAAGGAGACATCAGGCTTCATAACTATAGCATATATAAACCTGCCAATGAAACTTAATTAACTGGTCTAGCACCATGTAGTCCATAAGCCCTTATGTTAGGAAAGTGTTTTGTCTTGATTTGGAGCTCTAAGGAGTGAGTTATGTCCTATAATGTGAACAAAGTCAGATTTTGTCCAGTCATACAGTATTTGGTGGATATTAGGGTTGATTTTCTCTTCTAATCAAGAGTGCTCAGACATTCCTGAAGTTCGAGTTGTCTTGCCCTCTCTTTTTCTCCCTAGCTTTACTCAGTACAGATATCTTCAATGTGTAGTACATAATAAATTTTCTTAAGGTGTGTGCATTATTTAATAAGTTTTCTTAAATAATTTTGGAAGTTTTACTCATGATAAATCTTTCCACTATGGAATTTTACTTCAGGAGATGCCCAAGCTAAGGAAAAATTAACTGTGCGGGTTGAGCAAGGTGGAACTGAGACAGAAGCTGTTACAGCTGCTCCAATTGATGATTCTTTCCTTGATGGCATCAGTGCTTCATCCACGTTGAGGCAGTCAAACGATCCATGCTAATTTAAATAAAAATGGACATGAAAATATGTGCAAACCAGAAAAAAAATATGGACCTCCACGAACTAGCTATTGCATTACAAAATAACTAAAGGCTGGCCATATACGGGATGCCCATTACAGCAAACGAGAATAATTTCCACACTAGGAAATCAAATAAACACAAAAAAACGTACTGCATCAATGGTGCTACCAGAACTTGCTGCACCTGGAGCTCACAATTTCATAAGGTTTATTAGCCATACACATCCATGACACTCTCCAATTGTAGCAAGTGCTATAAATTAAAAAATAAAAAATAAAGCTCAATTCTCTACATGCAGAAGAAAACTAGCACTATCATCAATATCACTAACATCAATAACATCAATGATTGTATCTAACCTCTTTGATTTCGTGCCACATGTCCCTTGCCGATAAGCTGGGAGAATCACCCGAAATTGAGAAGCAAGTGCATTCAGAGACAGTAACATCCTGTGTCTCTTGTGCTGCTATTGCAAATGTTACAGGGGATGATCCATTTGTAGCCCTGAAAGAGTGATGCACACATACACGTTGTTAAATTAATACAATATCATGTTGTAATTGAGACTATAATTAAATTGAGTGAACGTTACATGTGCTGTAGAAGCACTCCACGAACCCCATCAGTTGCCCTATAATAGGCTAGTATATTAGACAAGTCAAATGAAGTAAAAGCAGATCACTCTGTGTTCCATTCCAAAATTTTGATTCAGTTAGGATAACTCAATTGTCTTACATGAATTTTGAATTGGAATGATCACCGGAAAATTCTGAATTCCCACCAACAGAATTCTACACAAACCATAAGGCCACACCTACACTGAGTTAAATTGCTTCAAACAAGGGCAAGGAAGATATGGTTATCATTTAAATACTTACAGCCCACGTTAAAAGCAAGGTGACATCTGCCGCTGTGGTTCCTGAATTGGTAAGCTGAAATTTCATCAAGAATAGTCTGAATAAATAGTGCCTAACAAACATAATTCAAAAGCACAATAGAAGGTTTAATGAGCGCTTCCTACAGTGAATGTAAATACTGAGACAGGCAAGCTGCTCTCCTGATAATTATGGGGAATAAACGGTGAAAGCTGACGACAGGCAATTTTAAGTTCTGGGTCGGGTTCACCTGTAATAATTGCAGAAGTACAATGATATTCACTTAAAGAAATATCCAGTAAAGAAAAGAAAAACCCACTACTTGCACTCAATTACCATCATACACAGTCCAGGCCCTAGGAAATAAAGCATAATAGGTGGAGTTTTCCCCACTGAGATTCCAATCCCAAGAACCAATCCCCGAAATGAAACAATCTCTGCCAGCGGATAGAATTTTGGATTAGATTTTTTTAATGGGGTAATGAGATCACCAGATTGCAGGAGTATTTCATTACCTCAATTTTTGTTACTAGTCAGTTAAGTTCCATGAGTATTGGAATGCTTTGTAAATCGCAACAAGTCAGAAGTATTTTACCTGAGAACTTCTGGTTTTCCTGGAGACAAAACAGTCGAGTACTGTTTACCATTTGAGCGTGAGATAAACACCTAGACAATATAAACACTTAAATAAGAACCCAAGAGAAAAAGCAATATATGCATTTGTTTTCTAGTTGCTTCCTAATATTGTGTAATCAGCAAATAGGCTTCTGGGAGTGTTACCGAAGAATCCTACATAAAGAAGGAAAATTCTGTCGTAAGGAAACTGTAAAGTTGGACCAAGGTCTATCCCAAAACGACTAGCCAAGTTGGGTGGACGCCCAACTAATAAGCCTTTAATTTTTCTACTCATTAATTTAAGTGGACTAAACTCTAACAATCCCCCGCATGTGTGGACATTATTTTGGGCTCCTACACGTGGACAACTTAGGTGGACACCCACGTACGACTAGCCGAGGTTAGGAAACCTCTTTCCAACTAATAAACCAGGATCTTCTACTCGTTTATCTATGTGGGACTAAACTCTAACAGAAACACTAGGAGAGGAATGAACTGACCTTTCCAAATGCATCAATTGTTAACACATCAGCCAAAGGAACAAAATTATGAGCAATGAGTGGAGAAAAAAATAGAGGACAAAACCAGAGAGTAATCTATCATATTAGGCGAGGAACCAAAATGAATGAAGCAAGATGACAAAGACTACACATGGAGGGCTGACATATTTGCAACAGACAATGCAATGTTAACTAAAGGATTCGAAGGAGCTAATAGTAGATGTGGTGGCTAATTTAACCAAATTGGACGAAACAGGTCTCAAATTTTCCCAACTTTTCTCAGATGCATGATTTTCATGCACTGAAAATAAACACACTTACAATCATCCCATACTTCATGACCACGAGTACCAAAAAAACCACCTTTGCCACAGTACGAGGATTCCCTTTTGAGATATAAAGTGGGAACTCAAGAACGCAACTGCAGAGTCCTTAGTAGTCTTTGACATCACACCTCCTTCAGCACCCAACACTTGATTGTAAACATTTTCTAGGTTTAGTTCACCAGAGCCATGATTGAATTTAGGAACTAGTCCTTCAAGAAGTTGTGACATATAGCCGATTCCTCTCCCTATGAATGGCATCAAATCAAGTCTTAGGTCTTTTCATCTCTAGACATAGTGAAGAACTCTTACAAAAATGATACATTTTTATCAAATTTGACTCTTGTGCAAAAATGAAGAGCCGACAGCTCTTCACTTGATTACTCCATAACTTCTCTATACGATCCAACAACCATGTCTTCAGCCTGCCATTATTTGAAGGATTTTTTGGTCGTTCAGTGAGATATTTATCTTTAATCTTAGCCCCTAAATATTCCTCCATCAATTAAGACCAAGCTAAGGTCAATTTTGGCATTCAATGTTTCAGATATGATCTGAATATGGGAGTCAAATCTATTGAATGTTATACTTGGTAGAAGACGCCACAACATCTCCCACATCAGTCATAATAAGCAATCAATAGAATCAGCTTGAAAATGTTTGTGCATAAACAAAATAGGCTATCAAAGAGTGAGGCAGACCCACAAAGCAAAAACCCACCAAGATCACACTTTGGGTAGGTAATGAAGCGTAAATCCCACGTAATTGCAGAAATCTACAAGAAAATCCAGAATCGAGGGTTCCAACAGTTTGATGCTGATTTCTGCATACACCATCATCATAGGTGATAAGGGCATCAGCATAGGATTTGGCATCAGCATAGGGATGATAACTTCAGCATAGGGATGTAGATGTTATTATATGGCTGATAATATCAGCACATGAGGGTTATGACATCTACATGGTTGATATGAAACATGGAAATTTGACAGGAAGTACCTAGTTTTGGTTGCCAAAGTGCTAGAAATGATTCAAAGTGGTGACATTTCATCAGTAGCACATATCTGATAAAGAAACCGACAATCTAGTGTCCATGCCCATACCGGACACAATATGGACACTTTCAAACTCAGTCCAGGGTTCAGAGTCAGTAAATAGTAGTCTCAAAAGATAGTAATAGATCATAGTGGCCCTTAGGCAGTACAAACAATACACCCAAAGGTAATGGCAACAAAACAGGAAAGAACTGAAAAAGTCAACCAACAATATAAAAAGACCGATCAGGCTGTACATACTCTAAAAGGAAAAGAAATTGTAGTACTATCCTTCAAGACTTTGAGCTCTGGTATGCTACTATGCAAAGTTGAGAGCTTTTGGAATAAAGATGGATAACTGAGGGAAATAGAAGCAAGTGCACATTTCTAGAGGTCAAATCCATCCATAACAGGTTTTTTTCAACTTTAGGTCATAAAGAGAATTACATAAGTGCCCTTCAATGTATATATTAAGAGAAAAAGTCTCACATTGACAAAAATTAAGCAAAGATATCGGAATATAAGGTTGAACAATATGCCTTCTAAGTGTCTAGGCATTTTTGGATTTAACCAGACTCAATCTTAACATGATATCAAAGTCACTTTGTGTGTATGGGCCAGAATCTCCTTTTGTTTATTTATGGGCTAGACCCAATTTGTTTGTGGGCTCCAGAATGTGAGACCCAATTTGTTTGTAGGCTTCATAACATGTGACCCAATTTGTTCACATCTCAGGCCTAGACGTGAGGGGAGTGTTTAGAGAAAAGTCTCACATTGACAAAAATTAAGCAAAGATATCGAAATACAAGGTTGGAGAATAAGCCTCCAAGTGTCTAAGTATTTTGGGATGGAACTGCACTCAATCTTAACAGTATAAGTACAACAACTCAGAAATAAATTAAAAGTACATCATTGGAATCCTAGACATCATCCAATTGACTATTTTGAAAATCAACAAAGTATCACTGTCAAAAATGGCAAATGACTGAAATACCCCTGTTTAGAAACAAAAGCCAATCTAATTCCAGTTTTTGTCGTTGTGTTACTTCAAGTGAGACTTGTCTTACATAGAATACATTTTTGAATCCTTTTCACCTAAGGATGTGCTTGCATTAGCATTCTTAAGAATAATAAGATGAAATTCATTATAAAAATAGTACAACTTTCAAAAAAATAATACTTCCATCAGAATCACCCAGATTCCCTGTTATCTTCAACAAAAATTAACAGTTATCCTTGACTTGATGCCAATTTTTCTTTTACTAGATGATTCTCTTTCTCAGCGCACATAGCTATCAAAATGTCTCTGACATGAGGAGTTTATATCATAGGAACAATTTCATGAGTCATAAAAATATAAACAACTCCTAATAATTTCCAATTATAAAGAGAATCTTGGTTGGGGATGTCATTGCTAAATCCCTAAAAGGATGCTTTCATCCCAGATGAATTAATTTGGACAGCCTCTACTGAAGACTGCTTCTCGGTTGCTTCCAATGAGGGGCACCTAAAATCACCAAAGTTGTAAAGCATGGGCTCTTTCTGACCCCCGAAGGTAACATTTTTGTGTACAATGCTCTGCAAGAAGGATCCTTACCAGGATCGTGTTGGGAAGGAGGAATCCGGTTCGATCCCAGGCCTGCCTTATGAGTAAGATACATTTGGAGACTGGATCATCCGCTCATTCCCTGTAGATTTGCGTGGAGTATTTAGTGATGGTATGCCACTATTTTTGGGTTCTCTAGGGGAGTGCCTGGGACCCTCAGTAGCATAGTTGAGAGTTTACCTATCCAGAAAAAGGGGCATGCTACTAGACAGTTTCTTATTAAGAATAAGAGAATTGATACCTATATTTTGTAAGCATAAACTTACAGAAAATTGATTGGCAAGGACAGGTTCATCATTGCACATTTCTGGGAATATTTGCCATCGTTGAAATTCGCCTTTATAGCTTCTTCCAATACTTCCTGCACTGTAAGTTGAAATGTATTATCCATAAGAAACAAATCTGAAGAACAACCAAATGATGTGGCGTGTTAAAGATGAGAAAAAAGGCTACCCTATGCCACCCAGGGGAACGCCATGGCACGATGTTCTTCTAATACGCTTATTGAAAGGATCAATTATAGGCAGCTAAATTGATACAGGAAATAGACTTAAGTATTTAGCTAATCAATAATAAAAAGGCATAAAATGAGATGAATTCTAGGATGAGTAATGTAGAATTAAATAACCTCACCCTCCCCTGTTTGCCTCTTCTTTGACATACCGCAGCAAACGAAGACCAATCGGAGCCTTAAAAATTAAATGTCCAAATTTTATCAGTTTAGACAAGTGAACGCATGATAGTGTGTCAGTATATATCCACCACTAGCATAATCAGAGTACAGGAAGCACATTCTTGTAGAACGGCAAAGATGCAAGTCATTAGTGGAGCACAGATAAATGTACCACCTGCTACTTATTTTGATGCATATGGTACACCTGGAAATTATATCAACTGAGCCAACTAAAAGAGGCACATATATTTGAAATAAAATATACCATGTGTAGCATCTCATGCATTCTTGCTGTAAATTCTACGGGAACCTTTCCTTCGCTGTTTATTTTCCGCGACCATGTAAATTGAGCTGGCACTCCAGGATCGACTTTATCCTTTGAAGAATCAAAACAGACTAGTTTAAAAACTGCAGAAACTTTAGAAATTAGTGAAACGAGCATAAATAATATGATTTGAAGTACACATGGCCAGAAGTACCAAATGTACCGTCATGTAAATTTTTTAGCAACTATTCATAGTTGATAACATCAACTACCAAAAAGTTGTTCTCCTACAAAAAGAAGAACCAGAAAATTTCCCTAAGCATGCAGTCCAAACTATTTGAAGTCCAGAAAATCGGATAAGCTAAGAAATTAAAACTTTCTCAAAAGACCTGGGGCCAGAATAACATGCAAGAAAGAGATGAAACAATGTGCTACAAAGGTAGCAATCAATTGGTTCCAGAAACGTGAGAAAGGTAGATTATTTTGTGTTATGAGATTTTACCATGGAATAGTGACATGAAAACCAACCTTAAATCTCAAATATGACTAAAATAAAGTATAATAAACATTGAGAGTAAAACAACTCTATTATTTCCTTAGACTGATATATTTTTTTTAATTTGAATAAAATGAGAACAGAGATTAATTGGCAGAGAAAATTAAACAAATATAACTAGGAAAATTTGGACCAAAAATACTTTTAATAAAAGAATATAACAAAGAATCTTGCAGCCTCTCACAGCACCCAAAAATAAGAAATACCCTTTATAACTGTATAACTTAAAAGCTTACCTGCTCAGACTCATTATTGACATTTTTTCCCAAACAAAAGTCATTCTGCAACATTTTCGGCCTGATATTTCATCACAAAAAGGTAAGAAAAAATGGATATCAATAAATGCACTAAATATCTTAACAAATGCAATATAAACAGTGTAAAATCTATTCCGGATATGGCACTACTGCAATGTGCATCTTCAATGGCTTATCATGATGTCAAAATAAATGTCCATTGTCATACTCATCTTATGGAAAATGAAAGTTACTAAAAGAACCTACACACATTAAGAACCGTAGGTCACTCAAACAAGAAGTAAATAATACCATACACCATGATGTCTTCCTGGGCTAATTTCAGCTGATTCAGTAATTGTACTCATAAGAGAACATATCCTAGAGAAAGTCCTGAATTTGATACTTCTAAAGGGTCCATGAACGAATAAATAACAAGAACTAATTTTTATTAATTAACTGTTTAAGTTAATAGTTATCTTCTAGATTTTGATATTCACAAGATAGAATAAAAATATTGAACTGTCGTTGCTTTTATGACAGCAGAAAGAAATCTCACCTATCCATATACCATCTTAAAAAGAAAACCTCTAATATGTCATAAATATGAAGCGTGAAAGAAGTAGAATACATGCGCATTAAAAATGCAGAATTCTTTTGGCATCTTACAATGTTTTCACTTTAGGGTCTAATCTGCTAATTTTTAACAAAACTACTCACAGTTAGAACTGGATAACTCTTTGGGCATTTCAAAAAATAAAATTGAGGTACCTGCTCTCATTAAATAGTAATTGATTTACTACTTGGGCAAGATGAAGGAAGAAAAGAGAGAGAAAACAAGGAGGGTAGAGGGCAACATTGTAGAAATTCAAGCGTGAAACGTCAAAACAACATCAAAGGTACTCAATTTTCAGATCGAATATACATTCATAGACAAGAAAGGGGCACCAAATGTCTAACAAATGAATGTCGAGGTTCATAGACCATGTAAGAGGAAAATAAAAACAGCGGAAAGCGTCATGTCACGTTTGACATAAAAATAGTTAAGTAAAAATGAAGCAACAGATTAAGACATGGAACTTACACCAAATGTGATCACGCGAAAATACCTTGAATTTGACAGCCCAGGAACAGCACTTCAATAAAGATCTCCGCAAAGTCAAATGTCCACGAGACAAACACGAGTACAACAAATTTGCATCGCACTTCCAAATAGTCACAAGTCAATTCCGCTTTATGTTTGAGTTCATGAGTAAATACATTTAAATTCCATATCAAACAAGATAATTAGATAGTTAACCAGTCGTTAATTATAAAGCACTGGAACTCTTCACATAAACAACTACATTAACCAAATTAATGATCAATCTACATAAGAAACTTTACAATCCTCTGATGATAGTACTGCTACGAAGAGATATTACTTGATTTAACCGAAAGGAGAAAAAATGACCGTGATCGGATCAAGTCAAAAGCACAGAGAAAGAAAACAAGAACGCAAGGAAGAAACGAAAGTAACCTTTTCAAGTGGAGAAGGTGGAGAGATGGTCTTTCCACTGATCCGTGAAGGAACGGCTTGTTCACCTTTTTATGGAATAAATATAGCTCATGTCCAACTAGACTCGTAGCCCGCGCAGACTTGTATTTTATAGACTCTAGGTAGGTAGTAGGTACAATGATAGGGAATTTATTTATGTGGCAGCGTGATAGTATAATTTAATAAAGAATAGAAATTTATTATTTGAATAATGACTCGTGTACGTGTGAGAGTAAAATATTATATTTAAATATAAATATAATATTTTACTCTTTATTCTTTAATTTTGTGTTATAAACCCAAACCCGCCCCAAGCTCAGGGGTTTTCACAATTCCACCATTGAACCCAGCTCAAGTAGGTAGATCACTGTGTTCCTCTCCCCTTATGCATGACAATTGTTCACATGTTTTTGCACTTTCATATATCATCATTCGCCTTGTTAGTTGAATAAAAAATTTGCAACTTAAATAAAGATGATGGAGAATTTTTCACACTTAGATAAATTTAGTATATTGAGATATTTATGTAAGTAGGTAACCGATAAGAGATGCTCATCACTAAGAAGAACCCGTTTTGCAATTATAGCTTGTAATTAATAGCTTTGATATCGGACAAGTTGTCTTAGTGTACTTGTTCCGGATCCATCTGCCGACGAGTCCTCATCTTTTCTTTGTAAAAAGGGGGAGGGGTCCGCAGAGGCGCCATCGGCCGCACCCGAAGTTCGATAAACAAGTTGGTGTGATTCGCGGGCTACCTTTCTATTAACGGCTGATTCCGGACTCCTTGGTAAATGGACCAATCAACTGCATGCTTTTTAATGTAAAGCAGACGGCGGACGGCTTTATTTCGTAAAAGGGTAGATCGTGCGCGTGGTACATATCCGCATCAAAATCTTTTTTTTTTTTTTTTTTTTGACAATAATGATTGAGGTACCTCTGTACCATACTTTCCACGTATGTCCAGGAGGATTCGTACATCCCGAAGACTCACTTTACTGAAACGTTTCAGAATTAGACATATATAGTCCATAATCAGCTTAATTTGTTCAAATTAAGTTTGTTCAGCATGTTTTCTCTTTTATAACCTATTGGCAAAAGGCTAAATTCATGAAATTTTCTCAAAGCAATAATCGATTGCCTAGCAAATGCTCAAGTTTTTTCGGTAAATTCTGTCTACTTAAGGTCTGCTTGGTGTAAAGCAGATACTTTCACCAATAGAAATACGACTTCGGTAGTTCCGCAGCAGAAATGGTTCTAGCAGCGGTTCTTGACTAACCGTCAGCAGAGTATTTTCTTGTGGCGATTATATGCTACTGTCAACCGCCGCTGGAAACCTTGACGAGTTGTTATATACCTCGCTGATTAAAAGGTGGGTTTATGTTTTGTTCCATCTACGGGTTTTTTTTTCTTTCGCACCGCCGGTGGAAGAAGGCCAATTAGCGTTTAATTAGTTGAAACAAAACTTCAGTCGGTGAGTTTTTTTCCGCTTTCACCAACGATAAATAACCGTTAGTGAAACCTTTTTTAGCATTGATTGTATCAAAGATCAATTTGGCAGAAGGCATCCAATAGAAGATATTGACACAAACTACCCTATTCCTTTCATGGTAATGGCCTCATTGTTGGCTGTCCAATGGATGGGATTGAATACAGTGAATAAACAATAGCCTTAAACGCGGCCTCAGAGGTTGTTCTTTCATCTAATTGCACAAAAAGTGGTAGAATGCATTGTAGTAAAAGACCTTCATGTTCCAAATACAATACCCCTTTAACATGAAGAATAAATATGTTAAGTTAGATACCCTTTGAAATCGAGTAGAAGCTATAAAGCAGGTTTCACATCTTTGAATTCAAAATTTTCAATCCTTAGTATGTAAGCACTATTGGATCATGACAATCTTCAAATTAAACATATAAACCCAACGTAGATTAATGACCCAACATGTTTTTCGGTCATTGAGCTGTAATGTATGTAAAAAGATGTGATTTTTCAATGTAGAGACTTAAGAGTAATATTCATTTTTATGATAGTAAAAAATAAAATATAAAAGGAGATGACATTTCATATCAACGAACATTACATTTCATATCAACAGAGATAACTATTAATCCCAATGGAAATGACTTTTCGTCAAAGGGTGACCCTTTGTCTAAAGGGGGTGACTTGTCATCTGAAAAGATATGACTTTTCATCTCTATATAAAATGTTTTAGTTTCAAAAGAAGACAACAGTTATAATATCCGATCATCAAAGAGAATATATAAAAACAACTTCTTGATTTGGAAGACTACAACATGTTTATCTATACATCTCATATATAAAGTATTCGACCCAACATGGATTCAAGTATATTTACGCTAAATTTTTTGAGTCTCAATGAATTTGACATGTTTTACATCTTGGCTAAAATTCTAACAAGTAGTATGAGAGTTGTTTCCATGTTGAATCATTGAGACTATACAGTTTTTTTACATAAAGATCATCTTGTGAAAATTTGAATTAAGTTTGGATCATAGGCTTATACAATTTTATAATATTTTTTCAATATTTTTTGTAAGTTATCTCTATCCATATTTGATATAGTTTTATTGAGTTTGACTTTAATAATTTCATATTCAACTTGGGAATAATAATTGTCCCACATTTGTTTATTACAAATTTATATTGCATACAAAAATATGTATGGATTTGGTGAGAATTTTAAATTTTAATATGAGTACATTTGTATATATTTTGAGATAATTGTTTTAAGAAACATGCCGCTAAAGTGCTTCTCTTGTGGAAATAAATTTAATTTAAAATATAAAAGATTGTGTGCGTAACTAATGTGAATATTCCCAAAACAAGGTTAATATTTATCAGAATTGTATGTGCATTTATGGTAATAAACACGTTGATGACTATTTGGTTTTAAAAGTGAACAATAAATTGGCTCGAAGAAAATTTTATTGTTTGACATGTTACTCTATTGTCGAAGTTTGATTATTGTGTCAAGATATCACTTACAAGTTAATATTTAGTCCAAAGATGAAATATTAATGTAGTTTGCGTAACTTATGATGGGGTTTACCTTTATTTTAAATTTATTATTCCATTTTTTGTTTTCTGGTTTAAGACTTACGTGAGTTCATTTGTTTGATTGTTCTCCGATTCAGGTATTACTCTTGCTTCTATGCCAATCTCAATTCTCTTCCTATTCTAAATGATACTAACTTCAAGTCATGGATTCAAAGACCTCGACCTTGCGTTAAAGGTTGATTCTCCTCTACCTCTTACAAATAAGAGTACCTCTGATGAAAAGAGGAGCTACAAAAGGGAGAGATCAAATCACATGTGTATGATGGTAATAAATTGCCAAAATGAAAAGGCTGAAACAGGTTTGCTCTTGACAAAACTCCTATTGGGTAACGAAGGTAAAGACAATGTTAGAGAGTACATCTTAGAGATGTTTCATCTTGCTTCAAAGCTTAAATCACTTAAACTAGAAATCTTTGAGTACTTTCCTATGCATCTAGTTTTGATATATCTTCTAACATAGTATAACCAATTTAAGGTAAGCTATTAGTGTCAAAAAAAAAAAGACTTGGTCATTGAATAAGCTCATCTCACATTGTGTCCGAGAAAGTATTAACCTGATATTAACCTCTAAGGACAAGGGACAAAAGAGAGAGCATAAACGGAATTTGATTTCTAATTCTGTATTGGACAAATTTGGTTGCTTTTGTTCATTTGGAAATAGAAAATTCAGTTTGTTTAATTCTTTATCAGGTTAAGACAATTTTTATTTACTTGAAACAATTTTTCATATAATGTATCCTTGCATTTGAGTACACGAGATAAAGAGAAAATTACCTAATGGGAATTCAGTTTTGTTATTGCAAAAGAGATTAAGTCATATCTCCAGATGGATAATAGACTTGTGTTAGGCGAAATTTTCGACCCTTTAGACTTTACAGATTTTGATGTATTTGTTAATTGCATTAAGGGGAAACAAACCATAAAATGAAATATGAAGCCAACAAGACTGAAGACGTCTTAGAACTTATACACACATACACACACACACAGATATATAGATATATATATATATATATATATATATATATATATATATCATTGCTACAATTGCTAGGAATGGTCGACCATACTTTATAATGATTATAAATGAGTTTTAAAGATATGACTCCAAGGCATTGATGTGCTCAAAAGTTATAAGCCTGAAATTGAATATCAACTCAACAAAAAAATTGAAAACGTCAAATCTAATCGTGGTGGTGAACACTATGACTAATATGATGGTTCAGGTGAACAATGTCCAACACTTTTCCTAAGTTCTTAGAGGAAAGCGGTATTGTCCCACATTGCACTATGTCGGGTTCGCCTAACAATGAATGGTATTATTGAAAGATGAAACATGACACATAAGGACACGGTAAGGAGTATGATTTTTCATTCTAGCTTACCTGAATCATTATAGGGAGAAACAGTTCCATATTTGGCAATATCCAGCTGCGACACAACCTTTAGGCCTACTAAAAGACCTTGGTCTCTACAACAGTAAGTTGCTATTTTTTGGATACTCAAAAAAAAAAAAAACCAAAGGGTACAAGTTCTGTAATCCCACAACTAAGTCAATTTCTGAATTCGTCCCATAGTCTATTTTTGTTAGATAAAATGTTCAGTTCTTTGAGGATGTTGAGTAAGAGAGAGAGAAAATTTAAGTTTTTGTCTTTCGAGAAGAATATGTTGATATGCCCATAGGTTCTTTGACATTAATCGAAATTATTTATTTTCATTTTGATGAAAACAACATATCAAGGCCATATCGGAGAACCCTCTATTCAAGAAATTTTTCAAGAAGAACAAACTCTACCACCTCAAGAACCTATGCTATGGAGATCCACTAGAGAAAGGAGAGCTGCAATTTCAGATAATTACATTGTAGTTCTTCAAAAATATGGGATTGGCATCGGAGTGATAGAAGATGATCCAATCAACTTCTGTCAAGTCTTTGGAAGTTGTAACAGTCAAAAAGTGGATTGGTGCTATAAATGAAAAGAGTAATTAGGCAACGGTTTGTACCAAGCCACTACTACAGAGATCTCAAGCAGCAAAGTGTTCACCAAGGTGTCCAGAGATTTGATCAGTATTTGAAAGAAATGGAGATGACAATGATTAAAGCTAATGTATCAAAAGAAGAAGAGAAAGAGAGAAAAGTGAAAGAAGAAAAAAATAAGGAGAGAAGAGAGAAATAAGAAAAAGAAAATGAGAGGAAAGAGAAAGAAGAAAAAAAAGCTTATAAAAGAAAATGAATAAAAAGAAAATCTGACAAAAGAGAAAGAAGTAAAAGAAAAAGAAAGAAAACAAGAAGACAAAGGAGAGATTGAGAAAAAAAAAAAATGTTGAGTGGTCAAAAGAAAATGAGTGAACAAAAGATTGTGTTGGAATAATTATTAGTGAAGAAGAATCGAGATTTGGGGAGTTGAGAAAGAGTTCAACCAGTGAGAAGATGGGTGAGAAAAAGAATATTTTGAGAGAAATCATGAGAGAAAACAAGAGAAGAAAAAATGTGTTCCTTTATGAGATCTACTGAGGCCGAGAAGGAGTTTTTGGTACAACAGCCAATGATTGTACTTGTGTACAAGGAGCTTTTTTTTCAATACTATCCAACTTGACCCTACCTTGCCTAGTGTTGTGGTTTCTTTTTGTAGGACTTCAACATTGTGTTTCTCGAAAGAATACGAGCCGGATTTGAGGACAAGTCCTCAAGAAGGGGAGAATGATGAGGATATAGGATCTACAAGGAATGTTCACACTCAAGATCCAATTAAAGTTTTAATTGAGCCAATACCAAGGGTCCGAGCAAAGAGATCCAAAAAGAGTTGAATAACCACGTCCAATTAGCTATTTACCAGCATGGTAACATGTTTATTACAGAAAATGACTAAAGGCTGGTTTTACTCATCAATGTTGATGTGGAGATAGTTAATCACATTCTAGAAGATTCAGAGACTTAATCAAATCTTTGAAGCCCAATTTGGGCTAAGAAGGCTCATTAAAACTTATGGAAGACTCATGCACGAAATTAGGGTTTTGAGGATTGATTTGAGGGTTTTATTATTTTATTAATTACTTTATTAAGGAACCTCAATTAGGCAAGTTTTGTATTTAGATGTATTTTGGTCTAAATTCGTTTTCAAGGTTTTTATGAGTTATATTAGAGTCAGATTAGAATTTTACACGTTTTATGGCTTTCCTATATAAGGTCTTCATTGGAAAGGTGTAAGAACAATATTTTTAACCTAAATCAAGTGTTCTCGCCAAGTTCTCTTCTAGTTTTGAAGATACGAATTTTGAACTTATCAAGGTTTCTTGTATGCTTTCAACCTGACTTATCAAACGGATTCTCCATTTCGGTGTGTAGTGTCTTCACTATACCATGGTTCTTGCTTTGCTAAACAACGGTCGCGGTTTCCATGCATTCTTGCTTCTCTTGAGTTCTTCGTCCATCTTTGATTCTGGGTTGTGTCACATTATTGGCGTGGTTTGCATCAGTTTGGCATCAGAGCTTGGGTTTATCAGGTGTGTTCATTGTTTACTCGTTCTATCTAGTGTACTTCGCTTTCGTTGTTTCATTGTTGTTTTCATCAAGTTCTTGTTTTTGTGCTTCGTTGTTGAGTCTTGATTTTGTATTCTAATTGTTGTTTAGTTTTTCCTCTCATCGTAGTCGGAAAAATTCTGCTTCGTTGTTGAGTCTTGATTTGAATTCTAGTTGTAGTTTAGTTTTTCTTCTCATTAGAGTAAAAAAAAACAAATCAAGTCTTTCTCTGTAATTGTTTTTCTCTTTGAGTTTTCTACCACACTTCCTAATTCGTGGATTTTGAAGTTTAAGATCAATTAGGATTTGTATTTTGTTAATTCGTGGGTTTCAAAGTTAAATATCAATTAGGAGTCTTCACTTTCCAAATTTGTGGATTTTGGAATTTGAGATAAATTAGCATTTTGCACTTTCCTAATTCGTGGATAGTTGAGTTTGTGACCAACTAGGATTCTACCATGTACTAGGACTTTTCTTCTCAATAAAAAAAAAAAAAAAAAAAAAAAAAGAAAAAAAAAAAAAAAAGAAAAAAAAAAGAAAAAAAAAAAAAAAAAAGAAAAAAGAGAGAAAAAGAAAAGAAGAAAAAAAAGAAAAAAAAGAAAAAAAAAGAGAAAATAAAAAAGGAGAAGAAGAAGAAGAACCAAGAGTCCTAAAGGGATCAGGAAACCACTGGAACCCTAATCTTGTGGTCTACGTTTTGGAAGAAAAGTGAGAGCAAAGAGGTCCTAAAAATCTAGGAAGCATTCTCTAGTTTCATCTTGTAATCCACGATCTATTATCTTCGTTCTTGTCTTATCTAGCCAAATTCGCTTGTTTCGGTCTTAGTGTGCTCAATTCACATTTTCATTGTTTCTGGTCTTATCAAGCCCAATTCACTTGTTTCTGGTCTGATGCTGAACTGTACCAACTATGTGACGCAACCCGAGAATCAAAGATGGACGAAGAACTAAAGAGAAGCAAGAATGCATGGAAACCGCGACCGTTTAGCAAAGCAAGAACTTTGGTATAGTGAAGACACCACTAACGGGATGGAGGTATCCGCTTGATAAGTCAGGTTGAACGCCACAAGAAACCTCGATAAGTTCAAAATTGTATCTTCAAGAACCCAAGAAGAGGACTCGAAAGCGAGAACACTAGATTTAGGTTTAAAATTTTGTCCTTACACCTTTTCCATAAAGACCTTATATAGGAAAGTCATAAAACGTGTAAAACTCATAATCTAACTCTAATATGACTCCAAAAACCCTAGAAAATGAATTTAGACCAAAATACATCTAAATACAAAACTTGCCTAATTGAGGTTCCTTAATCAAGAAGCTATTAATAATATAATAAACACCCTTCAAATCAATCCTCAAAACCCTAATTTCGTGCATGAGTCTTCTATGGGCTTTCAATGGGTCTTCTTAGCTCAAATTGGCTCCAAAAATTTGATTAAGCCTCTGAATCTTCTAGAAAGTGAATTTCAGCTTGATTGGATCCCAGATGCTTCTAGAACGTAATTAGCTATCTCCAGATCAACCTTGATGCGTAAAACCAGTCTTTAGTCATTTTCTGTAATAAACACGTTATAATGCTAGTGAATAGCTCATTGGGCGTGGTTATTCAACTCTTCTTGGTTCTCTTTGCTCGGGCCCTTGTTATTGGCCCAATTAAAACTTTAATTGATCTTGAATGTGAACATTCCTTGTAGTTTGTATATCCTTATCATTAAGTCCATTAAGAATAATGATGTATGATATCTTGGCCCTTTGTTTAAAGGTGTGCAACCTATTGGTTGCAAATAGATATTACAAACCGCGCCTTGTTGTTAAGGGCTTTACACGTAAAGAAGGCCTCAACTATGAAGAGATTTTTCTCTAGTTTCCCCAAAGGACTCTAAGATTATAAAGGCACTGGTAGCACATCTTCATCATGAGTTACATCAGATGGGTGTAAAGACAACGCTTCTCAATGACAATATTGATGAGATGATCTGCATGATGGAACCAGAGAACTTTTGAGTTGTGAGATTCAAAGAATTGTTTTGCAAACTAAAGAAATCCATCTATGAACTCAAACAGGCATTAAAAATGGTATTCAAAATTTCATCAGGTAATTGTCACATCTGGTTTTGAGGCTTAATTTGGTTTATGAATTAATGTTTCACAAGTTGTGTGAGAGCAAGTTTAATTTTCTATTTTATATGTCAATGAAAACACTACTTACTAGCAATAATATAGGCTTATTGCATGAAACCAAGAAATTTTTGGCTAAGAATTTTGAGATGAAACAGCTTGGTGACACTTTTTGTTTTAGGAAGCTATACATCAAGAACGCTCTCGAGGTATTCTTGGATTATTACAAAAGATCTATATTGAAAAAGTCCTAAAGAGATATGACAAAGAGAATAGTAAAACCGGTGATACCCTGTGGCTAAAGGAGAAAAGTTCAGTCTCTAATAGTGCCTTAAGTATGCGCTTGAGGAAAAGAAATGGAGAAGATTCCTTATGAGTTGACAGTGAGGGAATCTGATGTATGCTTAGGTTTGTACGCATTTAGATATTGCGGACATTGTTGGGATGTTAGGTATATATGTAACCAACCCAGAAGTAGACCATTGGAATGCAGCCAAACGGATTATGTAGTACTTGCTGCAAACAAAGGATTACATGCTCAAGTACCGGAGGTCAGATCAACTTGAGATCGTGGAGTATATTGACTCCAATTTCGCTGGATGCAAAGACACTAGGAAACTACATCAGGTTATATGTACATGTTAGCAGGAGGTGTTGACCTTTGGAAAAGTGTTAAATAGTCTCTTGAGCGCCTTCTACCGTGAGACATCCAATCATGGAACATAGCTACAAAATATTTTCACGGGGCTGCATATAGTGGACGGTATTGAGAGATCATTCAAGTTATATCGAGATACTAAATCCCCAGTGATGTATTCCAATAACAACATGAACTTAACAAAGTCAAAGCATATAGATGTTAAGCTCCTGGTTGTTAAGGGAAAGTTCAGAATGGATAGGTGTCTATTGAGCACATTGGAATAAACTCCATAACTGTAGATCTTCTTACTAGGGATTGCCACCTAAAGTGTTACATGAGCATAGAATCTTAAACCCTTAAACCCTGAACTCCATGATTTGGTGGTGCATCAGATAGATGTTAAAATATCTTTTCTCGATGGAGATTTAGAAGAGGAGATATATACAACAACCTAAGGGGTTTGTTGTTCAAGGTCAAGAGAATAAGGTGTGTAAATTGTGAAAGTCCTTATATGGTTTGAAACAAGCTTGAAAGTAGTAGTATGAAAATTTTATCACACTGATTACCAATGGATTGTGGTAAATGCCTCACACATATTTGTGTATTTATAAATGTGTGGATCAAACTGCTGTAATAATATATATGCATGTAGATGACATGTTGATATCTTGTATTAAAGAATGCGTAGTGATTGAGACCAAGAAATCCTTATCCTCCCATTTTGACATGAAAGACATGGGTGTAGTGGATGTAATTCTTGGTATTAAGTTAATAAATATAAAACAAGGTTTTTTATGAGTCAGTCTCATTATGTTGGGAAAGTGTTGAAGAGATTCAAGCGCTTTGGCCTTCAACATGTGATAACTCATGATGACCCAAACATCCACCTAAAGAGAAACAAATGTGTTAGTGTGTCTCAACCTAAGTACACTAATATAATTGGGGTGTGATGTTCCTTATTAACTACACTCATCCAAATATAGCTTATGCAGTTAGTAGATTGAGTCGCTACACTCATAACCTAGTAGTGAACATGAGACTGCTCTTTATCGTCCGATGAAATATTTGAATGACACCATGGACTAAGATTACATTTTGGTAAGTTTTCTGCTATGTTAGAAGGCTATTGTGACATTGTGGGGAGATCAATGTTCTAGTCTCCCTTCTTTGTGATTCCCAAACCGCTATAAGTATTGCCAAAAATAATGTTTATAATAAAGGATATATATATATATATATATATATATATATGCATTAGAAATAGTGCAGTTAAACAGCTAGTGAAGATTGGTGTGATTTCATTAGATTATGTAAAATTCGAAAAATCTAGGTGACCCTTTTAGTAAGGGTCTATCCAGAGAATTATTTCTAGATACGTCATAGGGGATGGGACTTAAGCTCTATGTTTGAAGAGAAATATGATGGATACATTTTTTGAGGTTAAATAAAGCCAATTAAATCCTGATAATGATTTTGATGCTTTGACTCATTTATGAGAAATTGTAACCCCTTTATTTGAGTGGTCCTACTAAGACGGACTTAATAGTTTCATCATTTTGTGTGAGGTTGAGCATATAATTGTTCTTAATGGGTCTGTAGTACTAATATGTGGTGGTGTTATTAAGACGACTTGATGGACTCACCTATGTGAGTGTGGGAGTTGGCCGCATCAAATAAAAGACTTGAGGTACTCTTGTTAGAGTACTCATGAAATCCTGAGGTATGCATATAGCCTTATAATAGTGCACATTCTATCGTGGAGTGAATATTAGATTAAGAGTTGATGTGTGTTGTGGGGGTCTCAAACGAGTTTTTTAAACTCAAAGAGTACCTCATTTGTTTGTTACTTCACTTCCCTATGTATTAATTCAATTGATAGATATTGATACTTAAGTGTTTAACCCTTTCCTTGCCGAAAAAAAAATCGTCTTTGTATGACATTTTGTAGGGGATTGTTGGGAAAATAGCTAGCGCACACACTCGTCCTTCCTCTCCTTCTATCTCCTTGTGCGTGTGAGCTCTCTGGTCACCACGGTCCTTGTTCTTTCACGTTGTGAACTTGCATTGGAATTTATTTTTGTTTGTTAAAGGATCAATTAGTGATAATTGATGTTTAGCACCTATTTGTTGTAATTAAATACAGTTTTGTGAGAGTTGGTTCTGCGGTGCTTATAGAATAAACATATTTTGTTGTACCTAGTCATAAGAAAGATACATGGAGTTTTTATTTAATTAGAAAATTGTCGTTGGTCTTACTGAATTGAATAATCGCTGCCAGATTTATTGAATTGATTATATATTGCTGGATTTTTAGGATTGAATGGTAACTGCGGGTGTTGTTGAATTGGAAAAGTACTGCTGATTTTGAATAGAATTTTACTGCAAGAGACTTATAAAAGTTTTCGTTGATTATTCGAAATGAGAGATTGTGTATGAATAAATTCAGTTTGGATTCTTTGATTTGTTTGAAATAATTGTTAGTTAGTATCAGATTAAATTGTTGAATTTAGCTCTCAAGATACGAGAGTCATTTTAATCGTAATGCTACACCAGCGGCTTTGGATAAAAGAGTTTGTTTTGGCTGATTCCAAAAAGAGATGAGAAAAATAAAGAAGATTTGTAGGCATTATAATAAGATATTAAAGTTTATAAGTAAATTAGGTACATCCCATTAACAAGCAACCTGGAGGAATGTGTAGAAACTCCATGTAAACTGACTATTAGTATTCGAGAAGATGATGAAAGAAGATGACCCTTGATCGAAGTGTCCTTCAGTATCCCTTCCAATTGTGGATCATGTCAGATCTAGGGTTTACTGAGAATCTCCAACTGAGCTAAAAATGGTTTCTCATTATTGTATTTACGGCTTTGAGAATGAAATAGAAAAGTTGCAGAATGTAGAATCTTGAAGATTGTAAGAATAATCTTAAAAGAGTTGTATTATTCTTGGAGAATTGTATCATAGAATACTTGTATTTTAAGCTTCAGCAGTGATAAAAAGTTGATATCATTATTCTTGGAGAACTGTAGTAGTGCTGATGATATTATAGCAGGAGGCTTGTCCATGAATTTTACGGAAAACTTCTTTTAAATAGTGTAACATTTCACGATGTTATTGTAAATATAGAACAGTGAATCAGTGATATGTGTACGGTCATATTTTACTATAAGGATTTACTATCTGATCGAACGTCCTCAATTGCAGTCCAAGTAAGAGATAAAGTCGGATCTATCCAATAACTCTAAACCCTAAACATTATCTGGACTACCAACTAAGGTGTAACATCAAAATGTAAAACCTCACAATAAAATATGACTAGACCGATATCATTTTTGTAAACATATTATCAAATGGAAAATACTAGTTGCACCTATACACATAACCAGCCAATCCGAAATATAGTTGCTTAAGGTTTATCCTTTAGAATTTAGAAGTACAAAATATTTTATTATTTTTTATGTCTATTGGGTGGTTATTTCATGGTCATTGCTGCCTAGGTGCAGCTAGGATTGGATTAAAGAAATACAACCTGACTTAAGATTTACAATTATCTAAATCAACTCCAATAGGAATCACACAACTATGATAATTATTTGACTCGAGAGACATCTCTACCAGTTCCACTTCCGAATCACACAACTACGATAATTATTTAGAAACATTATTGTATCATGAAATTCATCAATATTTGAATTTTTTTGACATATACCTGTACTTCTTGACTAAAATAGGGATGAGACTATTTTGAATTCATTGAGTTCTGGAAATCAGAAAAACTAACCCAGTGGGATCAGAAGCTTTTGACTGTACAGAACTAACTGTTGCAGTGATGTACATTTAAAATATATGGAAAATGAGACACCCAATCTGAACGGGGTGCCGACTTCGAGGATTATGCATTATTCTCTTTCACGTCGTATATGTTTTTCTTTGTACAGAAATTTACATTATTGGGCCTTGTACCCACTTCTGTGCTTTACATATACTACAGGGCTTTCTGATCCATTCGCTCATTCCAGTTAAGACAGCGGATCAAGCTAAGAAACCAATCGCCAGTTTGATCCGATTTATTCACTGTCGGTAATGGGTGCTTACTCATACATACCTTCACCGAATATCCTCTTGAGAGCTGTTGTCTTCTCTTTCCATCAAATGATACCCATGCATTACTTCGTGCATCATCCGGTATCTGTAAAAGAGTGATAGAGGAAAACCATGGTCAACACATTACCGGCCTAAAAATTTCAGAAGTTTTGTCAACTTTTTCATGCCTTGAGACAGCAGTAAACTATCTTTTCCAATATTAAGTTGCATATGTATTACACTAAGTGGATGCTCTGAACAAAAAAATTCCAATTAATTTGATTTAAAAGCAGGTTAGGGGTCAAAGATAAGAATAGCTTGATGCAACAACATGATGGGAAACATGTGATTAAAAAACATGCGCCAGATAGGAACAAATAACGGGTAGGGACAGACGCATTGAGGAATTAGCAGTGAAACTTGCAGGCATGGAAGATCAGATAGGATTAAAAAATGGAAACGTCATGTGCTCACTCTTATTACCCACTAAATGCTACTGGTAGTGTCATCACACCAGAACCATACAACCACCATGGATCCTAAATAACCCGACATTGTGATTCATGATGGTCAACACGACAAATAGCAAGAAAAAGCACCACAACTTTCATAAATAAAATGCAGTTTATACCTTTAATTCAAGCTGGGCAGAATCTGGAAGAATAACAGGCCTAAATGAAAGGGAATGTGGACAAATAGGAGTAAAAAGCATGCATGGTACATTAGGGTGCACCTGCAAGTACAAAATGAAAAACAAAATATTAAAAAAGGTTAAAGATACTCAACAAAAAGACGCAAATATCTTATAAATCTCTAGAATCTGAGATATGTTTTGCTTTTATGTTTCAGTCAAAGAAGAGAAACACAAAAAGTTCCTCTCAGAAATGGGACCTTAATTTTCCACCATTCTTTTCTGTAGTAATCTGTTCCTTTCTTTCTTCAATCATTTTGTCCCGTGCTTTCTTGGTTTTCTGATTTTTAATGCAAAAAGGATTTCAACTCACGAAGCTTAAATTTACTTACCTTTTTATCATTAACGTTTTGAACTATAACTTTATCTATAACTTTATGCCTATTATTATCACATATGTATCTTTTCAGTCCTAAAGCATCTTAGTTTCTCCAGCTTGATGATTGTTGAAAACAATTGGCCCTCACTAATCCCTCAAGTCTCATTCCTCAAGCTACTAAAAGAATTCCATTTGCTCCATTTGGTGGCCACTCCAGCTATTTCAAAACTTACAAATGGTTTTGTCAACATTCTTAATGAGCTACACGGACCCACGTCTCCACATTGTAATGATATTGTCAACTTTGGGCCCAAGCCTGCATGGCTTTTTCTAACGGGTTTTATCCCAAAGACCTCATAACAATGGAGATGTAGGTTCCTTTTATGCTCATGATTCTTCTCACTTCCTTTGAATGTGGGACTAAATTTCTTAACACTCAATGACCAGAGTAATTTGGAATAGTATCAGACCATTGGCCAATTCTTCTAGACACCAACTTGTGTTGATGGGGAAAACCATTCAGAATTGAAAACACCTGGATGATGGATGATTCTTTAGATAAAACCTAGGCCCTTGGTTGAATGCTATACAAAGCCCAAGAGGTCCCGGAACAGCCATAATTCGAGCAAGCTGAAATGCATGAAAATCGAATTATCCAATGGGCTAGGCACAAAAAGCAAGTGAGGAAGCCCAGAAGAGACTTTTGGGTCTTCAGATTGATGTTCTAGAAAATGCCAAGAAGGCAGGAATTTATTACCAGAGGAACAACAGGACAAGACAACCTCGAACCTTCTAAGTCAATTAGTATATATGTTTTCTGGAAACAAAGGGCATAGATACCGCTGGCATTGTAGGAAGGAGAATAAACAGAATAAGCTCAATGAAAATCAATGGGAAATCATCTCGGATAAAGATGCAATCGTTGAAAACATCCTAGAATATTTTATTGAGTTGTACAAGGATGAGGGCTGTAGACCTTGCATTGAAGGCTTAACCTTTTCTAGCCTAACTTTGGAACAATGTGCTGGATTAGAAATTCCTTTTTCCTTAGAAGAAATCAAGCATGCTCTCATATCCATGCTAAAAGACAAAGCGCCTGGACCTGATGGTTTCAATGGCGAATTCCTTAGAGAGGCATGGGAATTTATGGCTGAAGATTTTAGCAAACTATTCAATGAGTTCTATGAAATGGCATCACTCATCAATCAATAGGAGCTTCCATTGTTGCCTTAACTTCCAAAAAGAGGAGTAGATCAGGTTAAAGATTACAGGATCATAAGCCTAGTCTCAGAGGTATATAAAATTATTGCTAGAGTGCTAGCAAAGAGACTGAAAAAATGTTCTAAACCACGTGATCAGTAAGGAGCAAAGCACATTTATTCAATCGAGACAAATTTTGGACTTGGCTATGTTTGTCCATGAAAGCCGAGACCTATTCACCAAGAAGAAAAAATCAGTCTTCCTCTAAAAACTGGATCTCGAAAAAGGCTTTTGATAGAGTAAATTGAGGCACCTTGACCTGGTCATGAAAGCTATTGGATTCGGGATTAGATGGAGGAAGTGGATTTATTCATGCATCTCATCGCCAGATTCTCAATATCCATTAACGGAGGGCTTTTTGGGTATTTTAAGAGTACACGTGGAATCAGGCAGGAGACCCTCTCTCCCCATATGTTCAACTTAGTGGAGAAGGAATGACTGCCTTCTTCAGCAATTAGTAGTTGCAGGTTGGCTAGATAACCCATTTCAGAATGAAATCCTCCCCATCGCTCAATTTGGCAGATGACATGATGGTCTTCCGTGAGGGATCTACTCAGCAAATCAGGAAATTGAAAGCGAACTGGGTTTTAATGGAAATCTCCACAGGCCAGAAAAATAAATTGGAGGAAAACATCTCTGACCGAATAAATATTGAGTCGACTCTCTAGAAGAGGCTGCAAGTATACTCCGGATGTAACACCGACAACTTCCCTTCTCATATCTCGGGTTGCCGCAGAATCCAAGGCAAGATACACAAGAAAATATGGGACCCCACTATAGAAAATTTGAGAAACAAACTCTCAGCATGGAAAGGTAGGCATCTCTCCAAAGCTGGCCGGCTTGTACCGCTTCAGTCTTGTCTACTTGGAATCTGGGCTTACATGCTCTCCCTCATTCCTGTCCAAAAGAAATAGCTATGGAAATTGAAAAATCATGAGACAATTTCTCCGGAAAGGCACTAGCAATGAGTTCAAATTCCATCAGGTTAGCTGGGATGAAGTATGTACACAAAACATAAAGGAGGGCTGGGGATAAGAAAAAATTGTACCATACAATCAAACTCTCTTGCTGAAATGGTGCTGGAGAGTGAACAGGATAATCCCCTTTATGGGCATCTCTATTTAGATCAAAGATGACAATTTCCGAATCTGAATGGATTATGGGATGGCATACATACCACTCTCTCTCCCAATCAGGAAGAGAATCCATAAATAACTGGGGACATTCGGTGAGAATGATCAGGTTCCAACCAGGAAAAGGGATAGGATTGAATTCTGGAATGATCCTAGGCTAGAGGAAAGACCTCTCGAGACACTCCTTCCCGAGACTCTATAGAGTGGCTGTCAATACCAAAGCAAAATCAGTGAGCTGTTGCAAAATGGAAATGGGAGAAGTGTCGCCTAGAGCAATCTCTTTAGAAGAGAACTAAGGATGAAGAAGCTTTAGAGCTCTCCAATCTAGACCAGCGATTGTCCAAGTATTTTTTGACAATTTAATTGAAGACAAAATTATATGGAAATCTAGCACAACTGGGGAATTTCTAAAGTGAAGGAGACATATTTAGCCTTGGAAAACTCAGAACAAAGAGAAGTCCATCAAGCCAGGTGGGCATAGAAAAACCCCTGCCCCCAAAAAAGTTCTTTATATGGACAATGCTCCATTAGAGTATCCCTGACCGAGGAAAATCTGACAAGAAAGAGGATGTCCTCCTCAACAACATGCAATTTTGTAACAACATAACCAAGAGATGTGATCACGCTCTAATTCAGTGTCAATATGCCCAACAGGTTTGGACCCATCTATGGTCCATGTTTCAGCTTTGATAGCCCAATGCTTATGTTTCACAATCTATTAGAGATTATTGAACACCGGGCAAACCTAAAGATTACAAGAAAAAGAAAACTCATGCTGGGGCAGTAATTTCTTTTACCCCATGGATCATTTGGGAGGAAAGAAACAATAGAATTTTCAATGCCACCGCAAGGAAGTCAATCAAGCCCAAGGAGCTTGTGTTCAACAAACTCCTCACTGGGCTTAGCACTCTAGCCGAGATGCAGGGACCTAAATGGTCTTAACCTCGAAAGCCTCATGGGAAAATGTATGCGAGGCTAGCATCCCACCAACCGGAGAAACTAACACAAGTGGATTCCTCCAAAGGAGGAGTCATCTTAAATGTGGATGGATCCTCCATGGGCAATCCAGGCCCGCTGGCTTTTGGAGGAGTATTCAGAAACCACATCGGCCAAACATTACTCTCCTTCGCAGCCCTCTCGCCAAGTACTGATTGGTAGTAGCAAAAACTGTAGCTATGCTACAAGGATTAAAAAATTTTCAAGACAGATTGGGAGGATGGTTGGTTGTCAAAGGAGATTGCCTTAATGTTATAAACTGGTGCAATAAAACCTCCCAGCCTCCATGAAGACTTGCTGTCCATTATAGGGAAATTTGGTCCTTGGGACACACTACACATCATGTACTGGCACAGTACCCAGATCTGCAAACTCAGCAGATCAGAGGAGTCACACTACCCCATCCGGAAGTGAGAGATCCACTGTAGGAGCATCTTGAGATGCATTTGTAACTGAAGTTCCCATCAATAAAATCCAAATCAATCACTTCCAAAAAAAAAAAAAAAATTCTGACACCCCTCTCACGTCAACCGCCAGGTTTCAATAGACCTAAGACGTGACAAATCGACCTCATGTGATGAAGCCCACAGACAGATTGGGTCTTGCCTTTGGAGCCCACAAACAAATTAGGTCAAACCTACTGGTGCAGATTGGGAAGTTCTGGCCCATGCGCCGAAAGTGGCTTTGCTACCATGTCAGCATTCTTAATGGGCCATATGGACCCACGCCACCACATTGTAATGATATAGTTCGCTTTGGGCCCAAGCCCGCACGGTTTTTGCTAATGGGTTTTACCCCCAAAGGCCTCATAACAATGGAGATGTGGGTTACTTTTATGCCCATGATTCTTCCTCACTTCCTTTCAATGTGGGACTAAATTTTTAACAGATTTGCAGCAATTCTATATTGGGAAGGCATTAAAAGTGAAGTACAACAATTTGTACCTAGGTGTGCAATCTGCCGTGAATAAAACATATGAGCCTAGAGGCCTCCTACAACCTCTCTCAATCCCTACAATAGTTTGGGATGACATCACCATGAATTTCATAGAGGGGCTTCCATGTGCTCATGGAGTAGACATCATTCTGAAGTCAAGGATGCTCTCTAGATTCAGTATTTCTCCCCTTAGCCACCCTTACACAGCTAAGTAGCTGAACTATTTCCTAAAGGTTGTCAAGCTCCATGGTTTCCCCAATTCCATTGTATCTGATAGAGATCAAGTAATCCTCAGTCAATTCTGGTCTGAACTATTCTGGCTCTCCAGCACTACATTGAAGCACAACCAGCTTACCATCCCCAGTCTGATGGCCAAACCCTGGAGGTCAATCGTGAGCCTTGGGACCTACCTCAGGTGCTTGAGGGATCACAGCCTATGAGCTGGCCATAATGGCCGTGTTGGGAGAGTTCTAGTTTAATACCTCATATCAGAGTGCAGCTGGGATGACTCCCTTTAAGGCACTATATGGAAGAGACCATCCCTACTACTACACCTGGTGGATGAGCCTCTGCTGTTAATGAAGTTAATCACCTCATCAGGGACAGAAACAACATCCTAGATCAACTCAAAGCCAATTTAATTGGAGCTCAAGATGGCAGGAAGAAATATGCTGATTCCAAGAGGAAAGAATTGCACTACTCCATAAGGGACAAAGTTTATCACAAGTTACAGCCTACCAATTGAAGTCCCTGGCCAATAGACCAAATGAAAAGCTTTGGCCTCGGGTTAATGGACCTTTTGAGGTGTAGGAAAATTGGTTGTTGCCTACCACCATCAACTTCCACTTCGCCCACTTGAATTCGTCCTGTTTTCCAAATGTCACAACTTAAAAGCTTTTGGTCCAAGCACCCCAACCAGCCCTTCCACCCTTGCTTGAATGAAGATCAGCAATTTCCCTGATTTCCAGGACAAGGTGGTTTTTTTTATGGTGGCGATGGAGGGGAGGAGGGGGAGTTCAGTAATCTGTTAGGATCCTCCAAGAAGGATGGGAATAATATGAAGGAGAGCAGTAGTGTCAAAATAAGAGAGGAGAGAGGATTGGAAGAAGGATATTTGGAATTTGAGAGGAGAACAGTCTAGAAGAGGAAGGCTGAGACCTTTCAATACCCTAGACCATAGAATAACACTCAGGACGAGTCAGACACAATAATTCAGAGTGAAAAAATAATAGGATGTTTTGCAATTGGTCTGGTTTTTGGGCAGATAAGAGAAATAAAATAACCACAACATTAACAAAAACTTTAACACCAAAAGAAAAGTTTAAAGTCAAGCATAGAAACAAAACCAAAGTCCTTTACCATGGATCCTCCTGCTGCAGTAGAGTAAGCTGTACTTCCAGTAGGTGTAGCTACAATGACCCCATCACCTGCACCTAATAATAGTAAACAGAATCATGGATGCCTAAGTAACAATGACAAACTGCGAGGAATCATGGTCCTACAAAGCCAAGAAAAATGACGGGAAATTATCATGCACTGAAAAGTGTATAACTCACTCCAATAACACAACATTACCAGTGCAGGGACAAATCAAACAAAACAACAAGCACAGGCATCAAATTGCATAGGAGAAAAATATTCTTAAAGTGGAACGATTTTTCTTTTCAGGTGCAACAACTATTGGCTAGAGAAGACGCACGACAACATAGGATAGAATTTTGAACAATGCCAAAGACGGGATGTCAGCACATAAAACGAATTTGCATCATAAGTGCTAACAGACTCATTCCTTTGCAAAATAAATATCAATGACAACATAAAAATATTAAGAAAAGAAGCTACGATCAGTAGGTATACCTGCCAAAAAAATGGGTTATCCTCTTTCTTGTGACCGTGGAAATGATTAAACAAAAGGCAATAGAACAAGGAAACCCAAATGATCTCGTAAAAATACAAAGCAGAATACTGATTTTACCTTGGTTATAAGCCGATCATGTTCATAGCATTCAATCTTGGAGAGATATGGATTTGAACCACGATCCACAACAACCTCATTCAGCACATCAAACACTTTTCCAGGAATTGCTTTACCATCTCGAAAAATCTCACACCGTAGTTTATTCTAAGAGTTATATAAACTCCATCAGCTGTATTATTCCCATGAATGACTGCCTTCAGATCCTGTCTGAAGTCTTCAAACTGCAGTATTAGGGAACCAAACATCAGAGGGATTTGAAGGGACTCAATTCTGCATGAACTTTTTCCTTTTTTTTTTTTTTGAAAGTTCCAGCATGAACTATTTGATAATAGGAAAAGGAGCGACAGTATGTGAAGTAAGAAATCCAAGAGACCCAAGGTTAAATGAGACAACTGGAGGTACTGCACCCTAAATAAATTTGATCCATGGAGTATGACACCATCACCTCCCAAACATGCCACAAAAATCAACTCTCTCATGGAGGTCACTGCAATGAAATATGTTTGAAGCCTATGAAAACGATCCTGGAATCAAGTACACTAGCAACAAGCTTTTACATTGTAGTTTCCCTAACATAAATAATGACAAAACAATAAATTGATGAATTACATAAAAATGCCTGTTTCACTATGGATTAACATATAAGTATTAATAATATAACAATGCACTCAGTCAACATGGCTCCCTTCTAAGGGCTTTGAGTTTTACTGATCAATTAGTGAGAAATTTAGCCTTTTCATTCTCTTAATAAATTTTAGTCTTTTCAAAAGTCAAAGCAAAAAGAGATAGGAGTTAGTAGAAGAGAAACATAAGTGAAATTTGAAAGGAAAAGGAAGATGGAAAGAGAAAAAAGGACATGGAAGAAGAGACAAGAAAACAAAAGAGAGGAAAGTTGACAATTATATTCCACTTCTCCTCTACTTTAATCAATTATTATGAGAACTGCATAAGCCACGAGCAGCACCAGACTTTAATCATCAAAAGTGGGCCATGTGGTAAAAAAAGTGAAATAGAAGTATAGAAACAACTACAGTTGCAGTGAAGTATCTAAACACCCTTGTTGCATGTACCTAGTATCTTGACTGTAGAAGGTCTGAACAAACCCAAATCCCGGATCCTTGCAAAACATGTCATGCACATCAGGTTCTACCAGAACATTCATGTTCTCTTGATAATACAAGAAAGAGGCTACCTACACAGCAAACATGCAGCATAACCAGTAAGATTCAATTAAAAAGATAAAAAACAATATCAGAAAGATGAATATAAAGTAAGTATAAGCTACATGAATAATATACAGAGCAAGTGCAAAAAACCCACTGAGCAAGTGTGAATGCTATTCATCGCTTGAGGAGCAAGTAAACCAAACAATAAACAAATAATAACTAATTGAAGTTTGGTAAAATTACTAAACTACCCTGACTCTTAATACTCCCCCCTCAAACTGGAGCATAGATATCATGAAGGCATAGCTTGAGAGAAGATACTCAAATTCTTTTATTCAAGATCTTTAGTGAGTAAATCAGCCACTTGGTCCTTAGAGTTAACATATGGAGTGACTATCGTACCTTGTAGGAACACATCTCAAATAAAGTGACAATCCCTTTATATACTTCCATCTCTCAGAAACATATTCATAACATACTTTCTCCTGTAATAGAACCACTAATCCCCCTTACTGGGCAACTTCAATGCCCAAGAAGTGCGGAAAAGACCAAGACCTTTTTTTTGGTAATACAACAAAGGACACCAGCAGTACTAGTCTAGCAACTCAGCAATATAAAAAACCCTTTTTAGTATTAGGGCATCTAGCACTTTCATACATGAATTTAAACCATTAGCCTCTCCGAGAATGGCGAGAAGAAAGAGAAAATTGAATCTTTAGCTTCCGACCACACAACAAATAGCATCAGCAACAGCAGCACCAATAGCATCACGAGCTAGAGCTTAGAAACACCAAAAACCCTTTCTAATTCGGAAAAAACACATGGCAAAGTTCCGAGGCGAGTGTAAAACACGAGTTTTACATTACTCTAGAAGCTCCGAACCATGTTCAAAACTACACGTGACTACAAGCAGCAGATTTTCGCAGCTCGAGACAGGAGATTTTGGTTCTGGGTACGAATCCTGAGGCAGTGTAAAAATTCAATTTTTACTAGCAGCAATAGTACGATCATGGATACGATGTTCATACGAACCCAACACAAAGCAAAGGAACTCCTTTGGGAGTAAACCCATCACGTACAACACTTCAATCAATAAGAGAAGCCATTATCAAGGGATAATGGCGGAAAAACGCAGAAAAGAGACATACTTTAAAGATCACCCGTAATCTAAGACCTTTCGAGAACTTCTAACTTGTGGCCAACGTAGCTTGAGGAAGAAGATCCCATGATCTCTCGTAAGTGACGAGTCGTCACATACACACTCGGCCCGATACCATGTTAGATTAGTGAAGGAAGATAGAGAATGAGAGAAAGTGAAGAGATAGGAAAAAGGGAAGAGAGAAAGAGGTTGTAAAGTCTTAATAACCTATAACCCTAAAACATGTATTAATAGAGTCCCAAAAACAAAATTACAATAATGTCATTCATGGCTTGAAGAGTAAGTATAATAAACAATAAACAAATAATAATTAATTGAAGTTTAGTAAAATTACTAAACTACCCCTGACTCTTAACAACATCCACCTTGTCAACCTCCTTCATTCTTCTTTCCTTTTTCTTCTTTAGGTGAAGCTCCATTACACCCAGCCCCAAAAGAAAATACTCATGAAAATCAAATAATCCAATCTTTGGGTCCTACTAATGTTGGAAATGGCCCAAAAGGATCCAATGAACCAACAAGAAGGATTATCACTTGAGCATAGAAATCTATTAATAAGAATAAACCCACTTACAATATTTGTTTGTAGGCGGGCACGAGGAAGATTTAATTAACATAATCCTAGATGCATTAAAGCCGGTAAAAAAACTTGGGTTTAGTAGTAAACCTCTACACTTCTGCCAACCATTTCGAAATAGAGGTGGACCAACTTTAAGATGGTATTTGGTGCAAAGCTGATGTTCTCAGACCTGCTCTCGTATTCCTCCTTTTGTCATTTATATCTCAAGCTCATAGTTTTTCTTGTTATGCGTGGATGCATGGAAGACCATCAATAAAAGCAACCACACTAGTGACCATCTATTAATCTAGACCTAGACAAGAGGGTTGTTGCTAATAAAATTGCCAACATTCTTGATGGGTCTCATAACTACATCTCCACATTGTAATGATATCGTCTTTGGGCCCAAGCCCACGGCTTTTGCTAATGGGTTTTACCCCAAAAGGCCTCATTACAATGGAGATGTGGGTTCCTCGATTTTATGCTTATAATTCTTCTCTTTTCACTTTCAACGTGGGACTAATTCTTCAAAGAAATAACCAAACATTCCTCACTGCCTTCTTGTGCCAGGTTTATATGTGAGGGTCTATGACGTCCAACAATGATTGAGCCACAAGCCCACTTATGTAGCTAAATTGGGTCTCTGCTTTTCGACCGGAGCCCATGAACCATCAAAATGCATTAAGTTAAATCACGCCCCAGGTATCTCGAGCCTGATCTTGATAGGGAGGTTCTGGCCCATGGACTAAAGTGGCTCTAATACCATGTCAACACTCTTGTTCTTGGTGATGAAACTCTCTCAAACTGCTAGAGCCTACATCCTGGGAGGAAAAGAACATTATAATGATGAATGAGTTACAAGCGCTTTGGGCCTAATTCAAAGCCCGCATGGTTGGTGAGGCACCTATCAAGCACTTGCTAATGGGTGTTTACCCCAAAAGGCCTCATTACAATGGAGATTGGGTTCCTATGATTTTATGCTTATAATTCTTCTCGTTTCACTTTCAATGTGGGACTAACTTTCCTATTAAAATCACCTGCCAAACAACCTAAAAGACTAAATTGCCCTTGCCAAGTGCCATGTCATCTTCTTGTGTCTTGGTTTATATATTGAGGAAATGGGGTCTAACAAAGTCCAACAAACCAATCCTAGAAGATACAAAAGTTCAATGGTGCATCACATGAAGCTGCATGCTATAGATTGGCTAGCACACAACCAATGGACTGACGGACCTCAACTACCAAACAAAGAACCATCAAAATAGAGTTTCGGAAGTGGAGGAGACATCGCCTCAAAAGGCACTATAAAGTGACAGCAAAGAGGCAAATGTGGGCTCCGTAAAGAACAGAAAAGAATGCCTCTCAACCCATTAAACTCAACCCGGGAATAATGCCAGCTAACATTTTTCTGGTCCCAAAAGCCACATCCTCCCATAAGCTCCTCTTAAGACTACATATACTGCAGGTTTCTATCCTTCCAAATGGCCTAGGGATATGACCAAAATAGAAGTCGAGGCATATGGCAGCCATCAAGGTGGAGAAAGCCTTATGAACTCAATAAATGAACAAATCCAAAGGAACAACAACCAAATAACCTCACAAAAAGAACTCAGATCCTCCAAAAGAGGGAAAGGGATAATGAAATGATCCACCAACTCAACAATGGATGAAGCGAGGAAGCTAAAACCAGACCTTGAAAACTTCTAATCATCTATACACAATATATTTCTATGGGCTTGCAATTCTAAAGGTATGTCCGCTTACTTCCTATAGCTGTTATGAAGAATTACTGGCAAAAAGTCATATATTTCAGCAACATACCACCAATAATGGTGGAGTGGTCCCCTTCCTTCAGGGATGGATAAAATTAAATTTTGATGGATCTGAGCCAGCAAGTTATGGAGGATTAATTAGGGGAGTGAAGGTCAGATCATATCTCTTTACTCAGACCTATGGGTGTTGCAACTTCCAATGAAGTGAAGTCACCGGATTACTAGAGGGAGCCAAATAGTATCTACACCACCCACCAGCACAATAATTATTGAAGGAGATTCTACTCTAACAAATGGTTGGGCCAAGAAGTCCCTCAGCATTCCATGGAAACTAAAGCATGTGTTTGACTTAACTATCGAAATCACCAAGGATTAGAGAATAGCTTGAGTACAGCCCCCACGGTCAACCAACCATTTAGCTGACTGCCTTGCTAAAGGAGTTAACAGACCTACAATAGCAATAGGGAATACCTTTCCACTGTAACAACCTTAAGCTTGTAATGCCTATATCTAGAGTATGAAGCCTCTCGTTTATTTTGATGTCATGTATTATGAAATTATTTGTATGATTATTGATCAGCAACAAAAAGCAATTCACTTTTTCAAAACCTCTCTAATCAAGGTTTTTAGATGCAAAGCAATCCTCACAAAAAAATGAAACCTTGGGTAGGGTTGAACACATCCGCACTCTACATGAAGGACCCATTTCATACCCAACTTCTCCACGAAAGAGAAGTGATCCAAAGAATATTGAAGCCAAAATGCAGATCATCTATGGACCTAAAATTACCTTAAAGTTGCCTGTGCAAGCCTTCAGCTTAACAGCTTCTCCATGGATCTATTTCTCCAAACAACAGTATCAAATGCAAGTTGGTCCATAGGCAGACAGTATAGGGTTGTCCAATCAAATCAATGCTAGATCTTCACCACGCTAGCTAACTCAATGCTAGCTGCCATCTTCACCAAGCTAGCTAAATCCACCAATTCATGCCAAAGCCTAGCGCCCCAAGCATGGCTACAAGATAAGCCCAGTATAGATGATCAAACACCTTCCACAAAAAGCTTGAGATCAACTCTAGGTCTAGATCCTCAAGGAAAAAGAATCCACCTCATGGACCAATATAGTAAGATAAAATTTGTCTAAACGACAAAAAAAAAAAAAAACACTTTGGTCCTATTAATTACCAAAGAAAGCAGCACCTTTTCCACCTCTCAACCCACATCTGAGAGAGAGACATCAAGCTAACATGCCTAAAGTCTCTAACAAGTTCCAGACCCTCCAAGGATCATTTTAGTGGAAGTCATCCATCTTCTCCACAATGCCTGAAGCCATAAAATGACAACAGGCACTAAAACTTCCCTGTTGAAACCATCCAAAAACCGCACCCGTCAGCATCCAAGTGACCAGACCACTCAATGTCTTCCCTAGTGAATGGGCTCAAGGGTGGAGCATTGCTCAGCCAAGAGGCACCAAAAGAACCTACCTTGCAAACGCTGTTTAAGCTTGACCTCGATTGTGCATAGACAACTTATGGAAAAACTCAAGACGGTGTCCTCAAGAATCAATCTATCTGATAATAACGAAGAAATCAACTTTGTTAGATCGCCTAAAGCCAATACAAAACAAGAATCAGGTGTAAGTGTCTGTCTTCTAGCAATTTTGTATCCAGTCCTTTGCTACCAAAGAATTTTGTCATAATGAATGAACTGCTAAAATGAGTTGAAGTAGAAAGGCAGCCAAAGAATTCCTCCTCAAGGGAGAGAGCTCTACCTTCCTCAAGGGCATCCAAAGCATCAACTTGCAAGCAAAGAGTGGTGCCTTCCAAGGATGACTTCAACAACTTTGCCTACTGAATGAGTTTATTCTTCATCTTCTTCAGTTTTATTGCCACTTCCTTCCCGCAAAATTTTGACATCTAAATTCTCCACCAATCTTTCATAAGAGACACAATGTCTTTATTCTTTTTAGAGGAAGACAATGTCTTTATTCTCTGGCTAATAATTTTCAAACCTCAAAGGTTTATGAAAAAATAATAGAAAAAATATGAGAAGATGGGGGAGAGAAGAGAGAAAGTGGTAAGAAAATTAGAGAGACACAGTTCATACAGCTTCCAGTCTCTATGCTCTTTTAGAAAGTGCTGAATTAAAATAATTACATGTATGGCCTCACTAATACTAATGGTCCCAAAACTAGGGAAATAACTAACCATTATCACCATATTCCCAAAACAACCCAACAACATAGTAAATAACCGAATATAACCAAAATTACAGAAATACTCCCGACAACCAAAATTACAGAAATATCCCCTGAGAGTAAATTATGAAACTACCCTTGTTTTCAAACGATTTATTCCTCCAAGAAAAAGACTTAGTAACGATCTTGACCAGCCAATAGTCAGAGACCACTTCCTAAAAGAGGATCCAAGGCTACCACATACAATCCTAAGACAACTGCCCTAAGTAAAATACCTGTCCAGGAGGACAAATTTGCAAAGCGTGCAGGTCAACAAATATCAAAATATGTCTGCAGAAAGTAGAGAACAGGTATTTACCAGTGTTATCTGGTTTTTTTCAAAGCCTCAAGGTAGGATGTCTTTTTCTTTTGCTGATATCATTGTCTTCATGGCTGACATCATCATCTTCTTTTCTTGAATAATTTCAACTCCAGCATACTAGTTTGAAATTTAAAGTTGTTTTAGTGATCTGTGGTGTAGTATTTGTGTAAAAGTTGAATTAAGGATGACACCATCATTCAAGTTGCTAAGATCAGCATACTCTAAATTGGACTATTTTCTGTTGCAGATTGCTTTTGAGACAGAAAATAATGTTGATTCCTCTTCTGGTGAGGTATTTCAACCTGGTAGTGATGTTAAGATAGAATAAGGATTCTTATATTCAGATAACCTCCACTAAATTTAATGGGGATAATTATTTGTTATGTTCTCGGTCTATTCAGAAAACATAGAACTCCTATAGCCTGACATGTTAATGCTCTTTAGGTTCAATGACAGGGGATCGTAGTGAAAACCCAGAAATTCATCCATTACCCCTGTTCTCCAAGGGTAAAGATACCTCTCAATCAGGGAGCATCCGCCAATCATCCTTAGCCTTAACATGCTAATCTTGATGATGAGTGCTAAAATCACGGCTCCAAGCTGTCATACCCGACATCATCAGCAGCATCATCAAACAAATTTCATCAAAGGCAAGCAAATTCTTGATTCAACACTAATGGTCCCAAGTTGCTACATCATCAGCAAAAAAATCAAGGGGTTAATTCTCAAGATAATCTTTTTGGGAAATTGTAGCCTTTATGCTAGGAAACGCTTTCACAACTACATCTAGTTAGGAGGTGTCCTAGTGATTGCAGATGGACTCCCTCCCAGCAAAAGCGCCGCCACATAGTTGGCCAAGCACGGAACACAAATCTAGTTACAACCCATACAGCTAACCAGGTGAGAGATTAAAAAAAAAGCATTTGACAAGGTCATTTGGGCCTCCGTAACAAGCTTGATTGACTTAGAGACCCCACCAAGTGAGGAATATATAGAGCTGCATCTTATCAGCAAGTTTTCCCTTCTCAAAGGAATGGCTAATGGGTACTTCATAAACATAAGAGGGTTGAAGCAAGGGGTCTACTCTCCCAGTGCTGTTCAATATTGTTAGGAAGGGCTTCTCTCTCTGATATTTGAGGGTAAAAGAGGGTCTGGATTGAAGGCCTAAAAAAGAGAAGGATCTCAACATGCCAGTCCACTTTGCAGATGGCACGGTAATTTTTTGTCAAGTAAGCAACGGCAGATGCTTACTGTAATTTCTCTCCTGAAATTGTAAGTATAAACTGGCAGCAGTCCGGAATATGTGGATCAATCTGGATGGCGGACTAAAGGAGCAAATGAGGGGAATGCTTGGATGTTCTAGATCAACCCACCTTAGTTAGTACTTGCCTCAGGTTTCCCAAATACTTTGGAAGAATGAAGCAGCAACTTTGGGCTCCAGTGCTTGAAAGGTGCTAAAGGATGCTTGAATCTTGGAAAGGTCAGTTTCTATCTCAAGTTGGCACAGTACCACTAATCAAGGTCACTCTTTTGGTAGTCCCAACTACTTCCTATCCTTACTTCCTTGTGCAGCTAGTGTTTTGGGCTAAATTGGAGGCTATTCGTAATTTTCTGTGGTGTAGGACAGTCAATCATTTGTACCCGATAGTCAAATGGATCATTGCATGTAGACCAAAAGTGGAGGAAGGCCTTAATGTTAGAGGCTCAAAAGTTAACTCAGCCTTATTAGCAAAGTGGATATGGATATACATTAATGAGCAGCATTCTCTATGGAGACAAATTACTGTAGCTAAGCGTGGAATTCAGCTCATTTTTGGTTCCCACACAAGGATCATCTGGTAAGATGTCAAGTATTTGAGTGGGCATGCTTGAGAGGGAGCCAGAATTTGTACAACACCTAAGATTTCATAGAAGGGAGGGACACTGAGCAAGGTTTTCTACCTCTTGGCTTCTTCCATGAGCTCTGGCCCCAACTTCTTCAACAATAAAACTGTCTTTGGTGATGATTTCCACATTAGCATCTGCTGCTGAGTGCTAGGATGAGGAAAGCCAAGGAAGCTTCAGTAACTTTCTCCCTAGTGCAAGAAACCCATCTGTACGAACCAAAAACATTTCTGCCTTCTTCCTAGATTGCACTCTCACAACACCAGTTGCTGAAGCGCACATATTCCCATCTACTTGCTCCAGGCCTTCATCAACTGTAACAGGAAGGACTTCACGACTTTTATCTGTCAAATCTTCTGTAGCAGCACTTTCTTTTCCAACAAATTATTAGGAGTTGAAGATTTAGATTTGGTTCCACCAGATCTAGCCACACTTGAATTACTAGAAAGTGGTGTATTGCCAATACTAGGACTCTATGGAGGCCCAAATGAATATTTATCAGTAAGACTACCATTTGAGCTTCCTGGATGAACTGTACCTTCATGGGTTTCCCAGCCTTGGAGATATTTGATGAAACTTGTGGTCTTTCAAATTTTTCCTAAAGAAAGTAGAGGGTGAGATCTTTCATTTTCGAAAAGATTCTCATTTCTCTTGAGAAAACATCACATGTCGGATCTGACCTTTGAATGGATCAACATCACTAGGAAAGTTTGAAGAAAGATGGTCCATAAATGCTTTATCCTTATGAATTGATCCAGTCTTTTGGAAAGAATCAAGATTGTGTTCTTCAGTTCTCTTCTAAGTCACCCCTCAAAGTTTCTGTTGTTCTGAAGCAAAAAGCAAGGCATGCTCCTGAATTTAGACCAATTTCATCCTTCTCAAGCACATCATTTTCTTTATACAAAGAGGAAGATCCATTCCTTGAGATAGACATTATTGTTTGTCTCAAACAAGGATCCAGATCGCACAATGTACTGCCTCCATCTAGAGACCATAGCAGAAGTTCTCTCAGACACCTCCTGACTATGAAGATAAATTGGTTTTCTCCTTGAATCAGAAACCAGTAGAAAATTCTTGAACTTGATCCATTGTAGGAGCAGTCCCTACTTCCACTGGCAATCTGACCACTTTCATTTTATCACATGAAAGAGCCACCTCCAAAGCAGCTTCATAGTATTCATCACTTACAACCTCTGCTCTAAGGTCCACAATTGTTTTAAAGCCTTTTTCAATGAGCCAAATCAGCCTTCATCCAGAATTCTGACCCCCTTTCCAGAATGCCACTCACCTTATTGGAACCTATGCCATCTGTAGGAACTGAGAAATGAACCGTGCCCAATTTGTAAATACCATCGGACAGGGACAATCAGGCGCCGTGGAAAACCAGCATCATAACAGGTATCATTCTTCAGCCTTTGCAATCTTCTCCAAATGACGGCTATTCGGTCATCAGCAGGTGTCAAATAGTTCTCAAGTGCCACATGCAAACTTTAACATCTTTTCATTTCACGCCTGAAAATAGCTAAGGAGGGAGTTTATCCTCCACAATATTTATGTCAGAAATTTTGAACATGCTTGTAACAGAAGATCTGCCGGAGAGTACATCCTCTCTTCCTCGGTTAAGAAGGGCCACCATGCAACCAAGAACAGCAACTACTTTCTCTCGAAAAGATGGCATTTCTTGAGACGGGATATATGTAAGAAACAGCATTCTCCTGTTATCGGATTGCACAAAGTTTCCATTATAGCCAAGTGAAGTTGCTCTGCAGCCCTGAAGATCCCTACAATATGCCTCAACTTCAGCAATATCCCCAGGAACAGGACCAATCCAAGACGCCTGAGATAGATCTTGAGTCTGGGGTGCCTGTAAAACAATGAAGGCATCTATTAACATATGAAGTTGTAGTGTACTTCAACTTAAATTCCAACATAAACCCATGGAGATATTCCATAGAATCAAAAGCAAGAGCAGTTTGTAACGTGACAATTACGTAAGCACAGAAAAGAAGACAAAAGCTATCAATGTCACGGTGAAGAAGCATTATGACAAAGTAAATAAAGTAGATACAGATGGGGAAATGAGCGAGACAGAGGGGAATAGGAGAAGAAGAATCATAGAGCAGCGAGCCATCCGCAACATAAAATGGGTGTTCGAATATCAGTCACTCACGCAAATGATTTTAATACTGAGTCTGTGATCACTAAATGAACATCTCTACTTGATTACAGAAACAACAACTCTTCGTATGACCACAATTTAGGAAAAAGCCACAATGGGAAACACAGATTCATAATTACGAAAACATTTACAATCTAAAATGGTAATACTAACAAGCAACGGAGAGAGAAAAAATTGGTAGGCAGACACTTCTGTCTAGGTTTAAGACATATGGCAGCTGTAGACGAAAGAATCTAAAACCGTAGGCGGAGGAATAAAGATCAGCAGAAGTGATCTCCCCGCAACGAATTAGCAATAAAGAGGTGATCGAATTCAAGACTCGAGTCCAGAATCAGACAGCAACACAAAGGTGATCACCCATCAAACAACAGAGGAAAGACCTGAATCGAAGGAAAACTACCAACATTATATCCCGAAGCGAACCTGTGTATCAAGGCCGATCTTGGAAGCGAAAAAACTCAAAGAAAGCCTCGCCGCCGCCACAACAAACTTTCATCCGCCGGCGGAATCTCCACTGACGTGCACCGAAGGAAGAGAGCGCCAGCAGTGATGTCCCGCAACAGGTGACGGCAAGAGGATGGGGTGTCGCTGCGTGGAGGAGCGAGAGCGAAGGCGCACGCCTCCATCTTCTGAGTCGGCCAATGACAAACTCACCGCAGCTATTGCTGCCGATCGACTGTGGCGAACAGAAAACCAGATAATGGGATCAGCAAGATGGGCTGGGGGAGATCGAGAATTTGTGAAGCGTTCCTATCCACGAAGTGGTGAGTGACAATGAAAATTGAGAATCGAGACAGGCCGGGATGACATGACACGAAGATGTCCCGATGTCCCTCTTCGCGCTCTTCTCCCAAGTTCCAACGGATTTCTGCATAATTCATGGATAAAGTAATAAAATCCCTACAAATTTATGTATTTAGGAGTTGTTTATACGATATACAACGTAATTAGACACTAATTTCGAACGAGGTAGGCATTCAACTCTCGTGAACATGCAAGTAGATTTTGTCATTCAGCATTTGATGGAGACTTGATGGTTATCTCGGTAGGATGGTTTTCCTCCATAAATATTGAAATATAGTTTGGTTTTATTTCCTAGCATCCCGTGCAGGATGGAGACGACACGAACCAGCCTGGTAGTGTAGAAATGGTACGGTAATAAACGCACGAGTAATAAACGGTACGGTAATAAACGGTACGGGTAATAAACGGCACGGTAATAAAACGGCAACGGGTAATAAACGGTACGGGTAATAAATAATATGGTAATCAATGACAGTAACAATAACTTCAGACGTGTAATAAAAAGACGATGGGCAGTGTAAACAGCGACGGTAATAAACAAGACAGGTAATGGGGTTTGTCACCATTTATATTTTGAACCCTTTACTCCGTTGCTACCATCCGTACCTGTTTAGTTCATGTAAATTTATTCCGCTTATTACCGCCGGAAACTGTAATCGGGCATAATGGTTAATAATGGTAAATAAAAAAAATATAAAATTACAAAAAAAAAATCAAAAAAAGGAAAAACTAAACGGAATAGAACACCTAAGAGAAAAGAAATATAAAAGAAAAGAGCAAAACAAAATCGCAAACAACGATGGAAAAGAGAAACAAACCGAACAAAGAGAGAAAATATAACCCAAAACCAAAAAGAGAAGAGAGAGAGAGAATGAGACGAACAGAGGAAGAAGAGAATCAAATACCTCGTGCTAGATTCAGGAGCTTCCTCGTATGCCCTCGTGAGAGAGAGAACTGTTGTTATTTGCACTGTCGAAATCGTCTTCCACGAAATCGATGGGTAAATTTAGGTTTGATTCTGACTCTTAGAGTTTTAGACTTTATAAGGGATTTGGGACTTTGGTCCTTTGGACAATGGATCCCAAGGAGCTAGAATGAGAAGGAGAGAAGGCAAAGTGGGTCCAAAGGATAATAACTAAAGTCTACATAGTCTATATTGTCTAATAATATATTAGTAATAGAATAATATACTAGGATTGTAAGTTTGTACAACGAGAAGGAGAGAAGCGGAATACGGGAAGTGGGTCCAAAGGATAATAACTACATAGTTCTATATTGTCTAAAAGTATATTAGTAATAGAATAATATAATAGGGTTGTAAGTTTGTAAGTTATAAGTTATAACTAATAGCTTATAGTTTGTCACAATGTTACTTGTATTAAATTATTAATGTTATGCTATAATGGCAATAATTGCATAAGAAATTTAAGGTAAACTAAATAATATCTAAATGATTAAGGAATCCATTAGGAAAATTTAAAATCTAAATAGCATAATTGCATACGGAGCAATGAGTCAATGACTAGGACTAGAGAGGAGGGAAAACAAAATTGGAATAATATTAATTAATTAGAAGTAAGTAACTAGTAATTAAAATCAATAATATTACTTATAACTTATTAAGAATTTGGGTATATCACCTAATACATGTTATGGGCCAAAAAATTGAATTATGTAAGATAATTGAAAAATATGAAATCATCTTGTATTTGTTAATTACTATGTTTATTCTTTATATAATTTTATTATGAATTATAATATGTTTATTTTTGTATGACAATTGTTTACGCTTATAAAAATAATTGTCATTTGTATAAAATCTGACATTTGTAAGAAAATAAAATATTTTTAATCATAGATTACTAATACTACTTTATTTAGTTAATTATGAATTTACAATATATGATCTATCCTTTATGACTATTGGTCTATGACTTTATGAGACTTATGAGTTAAAGTCAATATATTGACTTCTTAATTACCAAAATATATAAATATATTCAAATTTCCTCCAAACTTTTCAACTCTACAAATTTTTATAATAAGTGATAAAAAATATAATAAGGTTTTTATATAAAAAAAATATTTATGATTAAACTAAGTAGATAACAATTTACTATATTACCTTACTTAAACTAGTAAACAGGTAAACGGGTTCGGGGAAGAGCTATTTGTTTCAGTCCGCTTTTTAAACGGTAGAGCGTGTAAATGGATAATAATAGTTTATTCCTGCTTTGTCTCGTTTATTAATCTGGCCAGACGGTAGAGCAGGTAACGGCTCCGCTACATCCCTACAAAAACTGCATTCAAATAAACTTTCTTAATTACCCAAATAGAACGAAATAAACTACAGTTATAATATTCTAAGACCCGCTTCAAGCTAAATCATATAATTTTATCTTGTCACGAGAAAAATTTCAATATCCATAAAGCATGAAAATACAGAAAATATAATGCGCAAAGTTATTAGACTTTGATCGAAACCATTCGATTCTCACCTTGGTTTAGGCTGGACCCATAGCCTTTTTCCAACAATGGTAATGAATATGTTCCTCTGAGTTTATGACTTTGTGTTGCAAATGAAATTATCAATCAAACCTCTTTGCACGTAATGAAAATAGGCACCTACTTGATACGCCCAGTTTCTATCATTATTTCATCACTATGTCCCATATTTTTGTTGTTGGGGCATGCAAGTGTTGATCGACATGTTTTAATCACCCTTATCCATTGTCTATGTTGGAGGTAAAAATACTTGAAAGTGCTGCAACCTGTGTGTTTTAAAACGATGGTGCAGTGAATCGGCCGTTCAACTGGACTGCGGTTGCTGGCAGAATAACCACATATAGTCAACAATCATTTGAACCAGCCAGTTCACTTTGTTCAATCTCAAATCGGTCCGGTCTGATCAGTCCAGTTGATTGGGGTTAGATAGAAACTCAAAAAAAAATATGTTTTTGTAGAATTAAATTTTGTGAACCACGGAGACCCAGATATGACACTCTACCATATTAGATTATTGGCAGACTATGCTATTGTGTTTTATGGACTGTCTATGATCTAACTTGATTTAATCCGGTTCAAATCCAATGCTCGGCCTTGCTTATCGGTCGTTTGACCAGTTCAGTTTTTGAAAACATCAGGCTGTAACCAAAGGTAAGTTTTCCCTCTTCTCACCTCATACTTTTGGATGTGTGTGCTATATGTTGGATGCATCACCTAGTCGTAGGGAAATTAGCTCATTGATCTATCTAATGTAACTTTTTTAGTTTATTCTCGCATATCAAAAGTTTATAGATGTTAGGTTCATTCTAATTATCGATTTGGTGAGTGTCAGCTCATGTCAACTTTTTTTTTATCATGTGTCTTATTGTCATTGTCATGTTTCTTCTTTCTTCGCAGTAGTGACCAAGATCACCTTTCTATTTCAATCAAACTCAAGAACTTTGTTCCTCTGCAGGCCAAACCCTCCACAAGCGCCGACATATTGCGATGACCAAATTACTCAGAAACTTAGAGAAAAGTGAAACCTCAAAGCAACTTGAGCCCAAACCATCTCCCAAGGAAGCCACTACAACCACGGTCACTCCATATCGCCGCCACAAGGTAAGTGAATTATGGACCCATTTATCATTTTATCATGATTTTAATCCTCAATTATAATATCCATGAGGCTAAGCCCCTCAGTTAAATAACATGCCTTAAGCTCACTCTTTGCAAACGATCAGCCAACGAAGTAGTTTCTCTCTCCAAAACAAAAGCCCAATTAATGGAATCTTTGTAGTACTTTTTAAATGGTTAAATAAAACTTACCAAATTACTTTATGATTGATGACATGTCGATGCCACAAAATTAAATCAATTCCCAACCCCTTAAATAATTCACAACAAAGTATAGGGCAAGAAAGGTTCGATCCACTTAGGAGTTCCATGCATAATATTTAAGATTTATTCTAATAGGAATACATAAATATAATACACGGCTTTATGGGGATTGGTAAAAAACATGAAAAATAAAACAAAGAACTATTTTCTACAATATACAATTTACTTCCAGCTTTTTCATTCCCAATTGCTTGGCTATTAAAATGTAGTAACTAAAATTTAGATCTGGTGTTATACTCTTGATAGGATGACAACAAAAAGTTCATTAGCCGAACTCCCTTAATTTCATATAACTAAAACCAATCGAGCAAAGATTCTAATTAATTTCAGATTTTAAACACAAATTAAATCAACCCAAACTAAACAAAAATGCCAGCATGTTCGAAATAGTTGGTTTTAAATCACACTTTAGTTGAAATTAAGATAGGTGTGACCTCTCTAAACCCAACTATTTTTTTCTTTTCAAACCGTTTTGTTTACTTTTGGTACAAAACAAAACGAAAAGCTGTAAATTTAATCAACACACATGAAATGATTAATTTCATGCATAAAGATAAGAAAATTTTAAGCACCACAAATCGCTTGTGATTTAAATATAAAAAATACCAACACTCATTTATAGAAATCAAGTCCAAAACAATATAAATAATATTGAAAAACCATTACAAGAAAGCCAAAGTACAAAGAGAAATAAGATTAAGATCTGGAACTTTCCCGCTTGAGAGCATGCTGTGATACATCCCCCAAACAGAATCGCTTCTCCTCCGGCTGCACGACAAACTAGCTTGCGCTTCCAATGGGTTTCTTCCTCCCTACAAGATATTCCAACCTTTGTCTCTTATTGCCTTTCTCACTCTCTTTGCTGGGCACCGATAAGGGCAAGATAAATCTCTTTTTCTCGCTCTCCAAAGAAAATTTCGTGTCTAAGTCCCTCTGCTTCAAACAGAATCACAAAACCCCTATTTATAGAAAAGAGATTTTAGACTGTTTTCTTTTTCCTTCTTCAATACAGCAATTACTAAACTAATCAACCACTTCTTTGCATTGAATCTCCAAGTTAAATGCCCAAATCACCTCTCTCTATCCTCTCACGATCTTCCTGTGCCTTCTTTTTGGCTTGCACCTTGTGGCTGCACTTTCTTAGGTATGAACTTCTAAATGCTTCATGCTCTTCTTTGGTCTTTCAATTAGAACATACCGGAATTTTGAGTTCAATTTCAACCACAACAAGTCTCGATTCTGAGAAAACACAAAAAGACAAAAGTTGTTGGTTTTGTTAATTAATCTTCAATGCTTCCACCCATCTTTATAATCTGATGTATACGAAGACCTTGTATGATTAAAATACATGAGATAGTTAAACAAGTGAAAAACTAATTCCACACCTTTATCAATAAAAATAAAATTAGCCATTCAAAACTCAAAATTGATAAATCTTTCAAAATAAACCAAAATAATGCCCAAAATATAACAAAAAGTAATTAAGTTAAAGGGATCAAAATATGTGAAAATATGCACTTATCAAATTCCCCCACCGAAAACTTCTTTAATGCCTCTCTAACAAAGCAATACTCCAACCAGCTTTTTCAGACAAAGTCCATATGAACCCCAATAGCTTACAAGTAAAATGACCAATTAACCATAAAAAAATCAGAATACTTGTAAACAACAAAATCACATAACGATAACCGATTGGCAATCATTTCAGAGTCATACATAGAGCAAAGCAAGTTGGCAAACCCTTAAGGTAAACAGCTCTTATGTGTTTAAAAGAGTTATGTGTTTTACCAACTTCCTTCCATGCCTTTCTTTTTTTTTCTTTCCTTTTTGAATTGTAACCAGAGGGTTAGGTTGAGCCAGAAAACTCTGGAATGATGAATACATTATAAGCATAATACCCATTCACCACACCAGTTACTTCATAACAAGAAAATGAAAACATTAGCCCATCTTTACATTTTCCAAATGCCTCTACTATGATGATTGGGTGGTAACATTTGTTTTATGGCTTAGTTCATTTTTGTGAGTTTAGTATATCGAAAAAAGGTTTCATGAAGGCTGCAAATTGGCTCAATAAAGCCACAATATTCAAGGATAGACTAATTTGGCTATGTGGGTTATTGAAATTTTATGTGCTTTTATCATCTTCATGTACAGATTTATCAATGTACTCTCATCGGCACATCAATGCAAGTTCGGAGATACAAATCATGAAAGAAATTCACATATGAGACTCAAATTAATGCGTCACTCATATAGGCTCAATATACCACTGGTTTTTTTTTTTGTGTTTACCATACTTCCTCACCCTATTTCTAAGTAAAACATCATACCAACCAAATACTGTGCAGAGTTCTATTCATATTCAATCATCCTATAAAATTTTTCAAAGCAATTGTTCCATACTTTTAGCGTTATACAACCTTATAACCATTTAAAACACATTATATTGTTCCTAACGTAACACCCAAGCTTGATTAATACATGTCTCAGCACATGGTAGGCAGTTATTCAAATTTCATTCAACCAAGAAAAACTTAAAACAAAAACAAGTCTAAAACAAATAAAAGAAAATAAAGTTTAAAAAAAAAGTGCACTAATAACTATGGTTAGATCTTTCCTTCTTGTTGATCGGACTTTCTAATGATATTCAATAAATTGCAACGAACTGATTCAT